>CM067174.1:56168437-56224038 GCA_034093135.1 Erigeron breviscapus | reverse complement strand
TGTACAGTTTCTTGGGGATAGATTAGTTAGTTGGTCTTCGAAGAAACAGAATTGTGTATCCACATCTACTGCAGAAGCTGAATACGTTGCTGCAAGCTTGTTGTTCACAGGTTCTTTGGATGAAGACACAGTTGACTGATTATGGATTTCAATTCAACAGAATTCCCATATACTGTGACTCTAAGAGTGCAATTGCTATTTCTTGCAATCCTGTACAGCATACAAAGACCAAGCACATAGATGTTCGGTACCATTTTCTTAAAGATCATGTCGAGAAAGGTAACATCGAACTCTATTTTGTCCCAACAGACTACCAACTTGCTGATCTTTTCACCAAACCTTTGGATGAAAACAGGTTCAATTTTCTTAAAACCAAGTTGGGAATGCTTGATTTACAAACTTAAATGCTTTCATGCTATGTATTCTATATTCCTTTTCTGATTCAAACATTGATGTGTTTTACTTTTTACTACATGCAATGTTTGAGGGGGAGAAAAAGGGTAGAATGCATGATTTTAGGGGGAGTTTGTAAATTTAGTATAGTCTAATATGCTTAATTTGAGGGGGAGTGTGCAAATGCATGTAAATATTTGTTTGCTTATTTGTTAATTGTTTATTTTATTTGTTTAAATTTTTTATTTGTATGTGTGTTTGTCGTTAAAATCTGAAAAATCAAATACAAAATTAGAAAATTCAAAAAATGCTAAAAAGTTTTTTTATTTTTTTATTCTGTTTTATTGTTTATTTTTATTTTTATTTTATTGTTAATTTTTTTTATTTTCTTTCTTTGTATGTTTATTTTAATTTTTTTGTTAGGTTTCAGCCCAAAACCATTATGAGCCCAAAATGAGGTTTAAGCCCAATATCAAATTGAGCCCAACTGCATGATGAACCCATGACCTGTTTGAAATCGGGTTGACACGCGGGTCGTGTCCATACCCGCGACCCGGATTCATTGTTTAAATGGAACATATGGGCGGGTCAACTCACTTTTATTCAAATTCAAATCCAGTTTCTTTTTATTTTCTCTCTAACCGATCAAAAAACATCACATCAATCAATCAAACTTTCATTTGTTACATAATAATCCAAGTGGGATTAATCTGGTGATCGCTTTTGTGGATAAAATCATCTATCTTTTCCTTCAGATCATCATTTTAAAGGTAAAATCACTTGTTTTATTTTCGCACTTCAACTGTTTGATTAAATGCCGAGATAAACTGTTAGTGTTTGATATGCTTTGTGACAATTTGTTGTGTGTTTTGATGATCGTAGATGCATGTTTAGGGTTTATATTTGTTGTTAATCGGTTCTGAATGGATTTATATGCTTATATTTGAGTTTTTCTGGATTTGATTGGTTGAAGGGCTGGGTAAATATTAAGTTTTGATGAAAAGTACCATTTGCAGAGCATTTTGCTCGGCAAATGGGTACTTTGTTCTTGATCTCCTTCAAATCATCATTAAGTTTGATTATCATGTTCATAATTTTCTCGAACAAGTTTTTGGATCAAAAAGTGCCATTTGCAGAGCTTCTTGCTCGGCAAATGATTGTTTTTATCAAACCAGAAAGTTTTTAAACCAAGTCCTAAAACTACTTGATGCAGAGCATTTTGCTCGGCATTCAAGCCTTTTTGGTTTTCAAAGTGAATCAAAGTTTTTAAAATCAATTGTTTGCAGAGCTTTGAGCTCGGCAAACAAGCATTTTGAATTCCAAAATTTTTCCAAGTATTAAAATGAACTGTTTGCAGAGCAGTTTGCTCGGCAAACAGTGCATTTTGTTCAAATTGAATTCCAATTCATTCAAGCTTTAAAAACAACTGTTTGCAGAGCTCATTGCTCGGCAAACAGATCATTTTGGTTAAAACTTTTCCAAGTCTTAAAACAACTGTTTGCAGAGCATTCTGTAACACCCCGCTAAAGCGGAATATACGGGATGTACAGACAAGCACAAATGCACACAGTACAAGTTCCAACACAGCCAATAACATAAAAGAAAAGAAGTATAAAAGTTATTACAGCATTTCGGATATACCCAGAACAGTTAATAATCAAAAGACAGAACAATTGTCTTGAAGTACTGGAGTCTGAACTGAATAAGCAAAGGGAGATCTTCACAGCTTCCGGTCTTGAACGTACGAATCAATCGCCAAAAGAGATGAGCTTTAAAGAGGAAGACTCCTATGCTAAGAGATCTACTAGCCTAGCCTGAAAAGCATGTAAGTTCAAAGGTCAACTACAAAAGTAGTTGGTGAGATTCACATAAAGTACTAGTACGTATACAGATAATAATATGTAGAGTAAGAACAAGTCATAAGATCTGTACGTTTAACAAAAGTGCTTTTTGATAGTAAGAACAGTACAAGAACATATAATGAACTTTAAGTGTATTGTCACTGCTAACCCGATTGGCCAGAACTGAACTGTAATGAACTTATGCACATAATAATCAAGTACTTCAAGAAGATCTAAATCAGAACAAGAACAGATAATATGCATCCTCCAGAACTGCGGAGAATGAGGGTGGGCCTACCCTAAACAGCGCTGTCCATAATTACCTACGGTTCAATCCCTGAACTGTGGGATATGAATTGATAGCAGTGAACAAGAACTGAACAAGTACTGGTACGAACTAGAACATGTTAAAGATCAAGTACAGTAGTATAGAGGTATTTAAGATCCTGCCCATTCAAGACTTAAATACTCTTTAAAATATAGTTAAGAATCATATCATAAGAACTGAACTGAACAATGAACAGAATCAGAACAAGTACTAGAGCATATGTATATAGGATCGATTTCGTATAGGTAGCACCTTATGTAAACGCATTTAAAGCATTGCCCATTCAAGACTTTAAATGCCCTTGCACAACGTACTACATATACTTAATCAATCAAGGGATCATTTTATAAATATTTCGTTAAGAACATAATATAGTACGTATAATAGCTCAAGAACATATGTACGAGTACAAAATAGTTTTCATGCTTTTCAGTCCCCGATAAAAGAACTTGAACAAAATGTACGAAAGGGGGATTAGTGAACTCACAGTGATCTGGTACAAGCACAGTTTATAACACAGAGAACAAGCACCGAGATAGTTAAGTTATATCTATCGAAATCCAAGTACGTCTTGATGGAAGCCTAAGTACAAGTTATTGATCATACATACGCACACATATTAGTTCATATGATTAATTAATCACTGAAATATCCTTGATGAACTGATGATTTGGTCCTTAATGATCTTTGAACGTTTTGACTAATAATGAGTTTGAATGAACTTAAGTACTTGAACCGGACTCGATTCGAACGTCTTTGAACTCACACATATGTAGTTATAGTGTTAATACGTCTTTAATAATGGACTTAGCCTTAAGAACTCAGTTTGGTTGTTTATAGAACTTGCACTTATGATTAAGATGAACCGTGACTTTAATGTACTTGGTCAAGAATCGAGCAAGTAACACGTGCAGGTCAGGTGCGGCCACTGCGGCGCAGTGGGCTAACACACAACACCACTGCGGCGCAGTAGGCTAAGAAATCTGGGTAGGTTCTTGTTTTCATTACGACAGGCAGCCAAAAATTAGGGGCAATTAATCATTCCATCAGCAACAACAAGCAATAATCACCACATAATCAAACATTACTTCCCCCCACACTTATTCATCCATAAATCCCCAAAATTTTTCAAAACCCTAACTTCAATTTCAAAGTCAAATTCGGAAGAACAAGTGTTTGAATTGAGAAATTAACCACCCCATTAGCATCAATAGCCCTAAAACAACAAAACCCACGAATTAATTCGGAATTGAAAACCCTAGAAATTAAAAATCAAAAATTAAGTAAAATAAAGAAAATAATCAAGAAAACTTACTCCTCTTCCCATGATGCAATGTATGAAGATGAAAATCTGGAAAAGTGATTAAAGATGGAGGAGAATGGAGATCTTGATGGAAATAATGGAGTTTTGCTTTTAGATGAGAGCAAAGAAGAAGAAAGAGTGAAAAGTGATAAAGTGAAGAACAAAACTTACCTGGCCCTTACTTTGACCTACCCGGCCTCCCACTGCGGCGCATGGAGGTGCATCATTCCCACTGCGGCGCAGTGGGGCTTATTCTAACATTGGGCAGAAGATTTTGCCTGCGGCGCAGTCAGCTCATTCCACCCCCACTGCGGCGCAGTGGGGATTCACTGTTCCGAATTCCCTCATTTTGCCTTAGAAAATTTTTTGTATGACAAACTAAAAACAACTTACCTCAATCCGCTTCACACCAAATCTGCACCTGCACTTTCTTGACAAATCAAAATCAAATTTAACTAATAAAAAGAAAATAAAATGCGATAAAATAACACGGGTTGCCTCCCGAGAAGCGCTTAAGTTATTAACGAGTCTTTAGCTAGACTCGACCAACTTTCAAGTTTCCAATTCGAAAATGGGGATCTCCTCAATTATCCCCTCAACTTGCTCTTCTTCCAAATACAACTTAAGCCTATGACCATTGACAATGAATGACCCGTCACCATTACGCTTAAACAACTCTACATAACCCGACGGATACATGCTTAATCACAAACGGTCCAATCCATCTAGAAGTGAGTTTAGGTTGCTTAATCTTAAATTTAGACAAGAATAACAAAACCTTAGCTCCAACCTTAAACTCCTTCCTACGGATCCTCTTATCATGCCAAACTTTGGTCCTTTCCTTGTAAAGCCTAGAATTCTCATAAGCACCTAGCCTAAGCTCATCAAGCTCATGAAGTTGCAACATTCTAAGTTCACTAGCTTCCATCAAATCCAAATTCAGATTCCTCAACGCCCAATACGCCTTATGCTCTATCTCAATAGGAAGATGGCAAGTTTTGCCATAGAGCAACCGGTATGGCGTGGTGCCAATCGGCGTCTTAAAAGCCGTCCTAAACGCCCACAAGGCGTCATCCAACTTCTTCGACCAAACCTTGGGGTTATCTCCCACAGTTTTCTCTAAAATCCTTTTCAAAGCCCTATTGGTGTTTTCTACTTGTCCACTAGTTTGTGGATGATAAGAAGTAGAAAAATAATGCACAACACCATACCTCTTCATGACCTTAGCTAATTAATGATTTGCAAAATGGGTTCCTCGGTCACTAATCAAAGCTCTAGGGCAACCAAATCGACAGAATAATTGTTTCAAGAAATCAATGACTACCCTCGCGTCATTCGTGGGCAAAGCCTTGGCTTCGGCCCATTTAGACACGTAGTCAACGGCGACAAGAATTTATTGAAACTTATTAGACGGTGGGAATGGTCCCATGAAGTCTATACCCCAAATATCAAATACCTCGCATACCTGAATGCTTTGTTGAGGCATCTCATCCCGCTTAGTAATGCTCCCTTGTCTTTGACAAATGTCACAAGTCTCTACCAAAGTCTGGGCCTCCTTGAAAATTGTAGGCCAATAGAAACCTGCATCAAAAACTTTCTTACCAGTAACTGAAGGACCGTAATGACCTCCAGTTGGACCATAGTGACAAGCATTAAGAATCTCCCTCGTCTCAGCTCCAGCTACACATCTCCTTACCATACCATCTGCACAAACACGAAATAAGTATGGACTATCCCAAAAATAGTGCTTAGCATCCGATATTAGCTTCTTCTTTTGCTGGGACGTGAAATCATTCGGTATCTCACCTGCAACCAAATAATTAGCAATATCTGCAAACCAAGGAGCATCATCAGAGTTAGAAATAAACATTAAAGACTCATCGGGAAAGTGATCATTAATCTCCCCATCTCGAAGTTCCTCCCGGTGAGGATCTTCCAAACGACTCAAATGGTCGGCCGCCAAGTTTTTAGCACCTTTCTTATCCTTAATCTCTATATCAAACTCTTGTAACAACAAAATCCATCGGATAAGCCTAGGTTTAGCATCTTGCTTCGAGAACAAGTACTTAAGGGCTGAATGGTCGGTGAAAACAATGGTCTTACTCAACACCAAATAAGATCTAAACTTATCAAAGGCAAAGACCACGGCAAGCAACTCCTTCTCAGTGGTGGTGTAATTATGGTGAGCGGGGTTCAAGGTCTTACTAGCAAAGTAAATTGGCTTGAAATGCTTATCAACCCTTTTCCAAGCACGGCTCCCACAGCATAGTCACTTGCATCACACATCAATTCAAATGGCAATTCCCAATCCGGTCCAACCATGATAGGAGAATTAGTCAACTTCTCCTTTAAAACCTAAAATGCACTCAAACAAGCATCATCAAACACAAAAGGGACGTCCTTCTCCAACAAGTGGGTCATAGGACGAGTAATCTTAGAAAAATCCTTAATAAAACGGCGGTAAAAACCGGCATGTCCAAGAAAACTCCTTACCCCTTTCACATTGGAAGGCGGGGGTAATTTGGCTATAACATCTATCTTAGCCCTATCAACTTCAATCCCGGCCTTAGACACTTTATGCCCTAAAACAATTCCCTCAGTCACCATAAAATGGCACTTTTCCCAATTCAAAACAAGGTGTGCCCTCTCACACCGTTCTAACATCCTTTCCAAATTATGCAAGCAAGTATGAAAAGAGTCCCCAAAAACCGAGAAATCATCCATGAAAACCTCCATGGAGGTTTCAAGCATGTCCTGGAAAATAGCTATCATGCACCTTTGAAAGATGCCTGGGGCATTACACAAACCAAACGGCATTCGCCGATAAGCAAAAGTACCAAATGGGCATGTGAAGGTGGTCTTTTCTTGGTCCTTGGGATCAATGGGTATTTGGAAGTACCCGAAAACCCATCTAAGAAACAAAAATATTCATTACCTGCAAGTCTTTCTAACATCTGATCAATGAAAGGAAGGGGAAAGTGATCCTTACAGGTGGCATCATTAAGCTTACGGTAATCAATACAAACCCGCCAACCCGTTATAGTCCTAGTGGCCAAGAGTTCCTTATTCTCATTCTCAATAACTGTCATGCCCCCCCTTTTTGGGCACACAATGAACAGGACTAACCCAAGGACTATCAGCAATAGGAAAAATGATCCCAGCATCTAACAACTTAATGACCTCTTTCTTAACAACTTCTTTCATGTTCGGATAAAGCCTCCTTTGTCTCTGGACAACGGGCTTAACATCATCAACAAAATCTATTTGATGCTGGCAAAAGTTAGGACTAATACCTGGAATATCGGTGGTCTTCCAAGCAAAATCCCGCTTATGGGCTCGAAGCACAGACAAAAGACAATCCTTCTCGTCACTCGAGAGTGAGGACGAGATAACCACGGGTAAAGAAGATTCACCTGACAAATAAGCATACTCCAAATGGGAAGGTAATGGCTTAAGCTCCATATCAGTGGGTGGTACATCAACAGAATTCGGTACCCTCGAACTTCCATCAGCAACAACCTCCTCAAAACTCTCATCCTCGGGAGGTGTCTCATCCAAGCTAAGCGCCATAACCTCTGCAAACAATCATCATCAGATATATCTCCCGATCCTAAATTAGCAATCTCCTCATCTCCAGTGTCGGTCTCCATTAGTTCCTGAAACTCTCGGTCTAAAGCATCATCAATAACGTCAATCCTGAAACAAGACTCATCATTAGAATATGAATGCTTGATAGACTTTTCAACATTAAACACAATTCTATCCGTACCCACACCCAAAGAAATTTCCTTATTAGCAACTAGTTTTAATTCGTGTTATGATGCGGAAGTAAGGTGTTCAATAATGGTGGAAAGTGTGTGTGTTAGTGTGTGTTCTTGAGAGAGAAAGGTGTGGGGGGAAAGTTTATTTCATATTTCAGCAAAAGTGTAGAAGAAGTTTTTTTTAAGATTGAAGGCTTGAGGGGTATTTATACTCCAAGTATATTACATAAGCTCCCCCTCAACCTTACAATGTATACACAAAATGCAATATTTAGAAATACAACTAAGCACTATTTTATATTTCTAACATTCTCCCCCTTAGTGCTTGGTTGTTCATCATTACTTCCTTTGTTGTCTCCTTCTCTTGTTTGCACGTCTTTGCTTGTTCTTCCTTTTCTTATATCTTTGTGCAGCATATGAAGTTGATGGCTTATCAATCTTTGAACTCCAGAAGGCTCTCTTCTTGTAACTATTCCATGAGTCATTCCAAAACTTCTTAGGGATGAAGTGCCAGTTATCACCTTCAGGACGTTCATCTGGCAATTTGATATTATCTTGAAAGTTCACAGGAGGAATGTTATGAGGACCATGTTCATGACTAGGATTCCAAAGAACCCATGAACCTGTCTTGGTGTGAATAATTCCTTCTTGTGGCTTGGGAGTTCTTGTGACAATGAGATCTCTAATCCTCTGACGTATATCAAGAGTATCTTTGATACGTCTTATATGATCTTCTCTCTGAGACTCGATTTTTTCATCTTCTTCATTGTCAGAATCTTCATCTATTGCATTCAGAATTGATTGACAATATTTCAAGGTACCATCTGAATATTTGGGAAAATCAGAGGCACGAATGAAGATCTTTTTCTTCAGTCGATTAATGAAGACAAATCCATCCAAGTTTTCAATTGGATCTCCAATCTGAAATGAATCTAGCTCATAACCTCTGGCTCTTTGATTTGGTCTTGTAAGATTAATCCTGCTAGTTCTTCTTTCTAAGCCAATCTGAAAATCATTGAACTCATAGAATCTGATTAATGCTTGAATATGACTTTTCAATACTTCGTAGGCTAGAAGTTGATCTGGATTCTTGATTATCAGATAAGCATATTGATTGTAGAGAAATAGGATGTCTGAGATCGTCATATGTTGAAAAGATTCTTCTTGAACAACATAGATATTGCCATCAGCTCGACGAACTCTGAATCGAACAAGTCTGAGATTGTGGTTTTTTAGAGGAGTAAACAACTGTAGGACTTTAGTGATTGGAATTTGAAATTGCTGATACCACCATTCAGCTCTTACAGAACTTTCAGCATTCATTAGCTCCATATATGCATCTCTTTGACCTTGATGTCTGAACAGAAAAAATGCTCTTAATCGGTTCAAGGTCATGTTAAGTCTTTCATTTGGTGAGCAATAGATTTGAAAGGCTCTTTCTTCAAGATATCTAGCTCTGTATACAATTTCTTCAGGTCTTGTGCTCAAATCCAAGATCTGTTCATAGTTTTCAGCAAAGTAACCCTCATTTATCTGCCAGATTTTGTCTTTTGAAATCCTTGGGTGCCTAACTCCTTGTCCAAGCTCATTAGGAGTCTCAAGATTTTCTGCATTTCTGAGATGATAAACTATCTCTTCAAAGATATCTGCTCCATATTTTTCTTGAGTAGGATGCTGAGATTGAGAAGCAGCTACACTTGTTGGAGCATCATCAGGATTATCAGAATCAGACTCATCATCATTACCATTTCCTGGATGAAATGGATCAGGATCACTTGACTCATCAGAACTTGACGTGGTAGAATAATAATGAGAAATATGTCTGATGAGTGGAGGTAAATCATCCGAATCTTCTTGATTTTGAGTTCCTCCTTGATTTTGGGTTTCTGTAACAACTTCTTGAGCACTTTCTTGACCATCTTGAGCTTGTGTCTCATGACCCTCTCTAATATCTCTAATATTCTCCCCCTCGGGTTGATCATCAGGATCTTGATCATCCCGACTCCTTGAGATATTAGCCAGTCGACATTGTTGGTCAAGCTCTTGGATTCGTTTTTGAAGAGCTTCAATTTGAGCCTGTTGTTCAAGTTGAGTACCTTTGGCTGACAAATATGCAAGAAGTGAGTGAAAAATAGATCTTTTATGTGAAGAAAGATTTGGTTCTTCAGATCTCAACCGATTCATAAGTGCAACAATAAGAGTATCAGTCGATAAACCACTAGTAGCAATTCTGTTTGGTGAACAATCACTTAAGTATTCAGATGAATCAGATGATTCAGAAGAAGAACTGGAAGAATGATGTGGTGAGTTTGGATCAGGAAATGATTGTGGGCTTGGTGTTGGTGGTATTGTTGTTGTTGTTGTTGTTGTAGTTGTTATATG
This sequence comes from Erigeron breviscapus, assembly GCA_034093135.1. Lineage (NCBI taxonomy): Eukaryota > Viridiplantae > Streptophyta > Magnoliopsida > Asterales > Asteraceae > Erigeron > Erigeron breviscapus. The sequence continues at coordinate 56,214,030 of CM067174.1, read as the reverse complement.
TGGGGGTGTTGTTGTTGTTTGTGTTGGTGTTGGAGTCTCTACTGGAGAACGAATGCGTAAAGCACCTCCAGTAAGCAATCTAGGTGTTTGAGATGTTGTTTGAGATGCAGGAAGTTTACCAGTGATAGTGTTTCTCGAGATAAGTAGCTCACTTCTTTGTCCCTCTTCAATACCTTCAACAAAATGAGTAATTAATCTTTGAGCCTCGGGTGGTAATGGAATATCAGAATTTGGCACATCAGTAGTCTCAAGTGATTCTACTGAGTGACCTGAAGACATCATGACTGTCTCAGGATTTCCTGTTGGTTCAAGAGTATGAGCAACAGTTGATGATTCGGCTTTGCAACCAGAATCTTTTGAAAAATGGATATAAATAACACCGGAGTCACTTAGACGAACCGTTAAGCCCATAGCACAAAGAGCTGATGCAACAGATTGAGCTCGTAAGAATTCAGACTGTCGCACAACTAGGGCACCTTCGTTCAAAGCTGGCGTGATGTTAGCAATGGAAGGATTTCCAAACAATCTTCGAGAGGGCACAAGAGCCGATCTCTCTATGTTTGTTCCGGCAGCATCACTTAGATGTGCAAATGGTATCACAATTGGTGTCCTAAAGGTACTAGACACACGTGCAGAAACGAAATTCAAGAGAGGGGCAGGTGTCTCTTTTGCTTCAACATTCACAGACTCTGAAGGAGAATGGAATGGAGTACGTGGTTTTTGCCCGTGCGAAAATGAGACGTCCGTCTGTAGAGAGACTTCCGAATGGCTTGTGGAGGTTTGTTCATGCGAGAGTTGGGAGCTCTCGTCTTCTACCCTACGGCGAACCCGGCGTTGATATAGGTTTGTAACTAATTGGAGGCCAACGTTTTCTTTTTGCCTTTCACCTAACCCGGACCTCTCAACCTCTCTGGTATTTTCAACCCCTCCCTCATTCCTTCCTTGTTCCTCCGGGATGTCTATGACATCATTAGCAAACTGATTTGCATCATCATCAGATGTATCATTATCAGGAGTAATCATATCTTCTGGTTCGGGTTCTTGAAATCGGTCATACTCAAAGCGAGATCTTTTAAAAGTTTTTCGAATGTTTACCGGAATTGATTTCTTTCTGCCTTGAGTATATGTTGGTTGAGGAGATCGAACAAAGAATGATGAAGGTATGGTTGAGACAGATTGAGGTATAATTGGTTGTTCAGGTGTTGAAATCTCAGGAAGTGGTGAAGATTGATGAATTGGTGTTTGAGGTAATTTGGGTGAAGATGGAGATGATGGTCTTTGAGGTGATGGTGTTCTGGGTGATGGTGATTGGATTAAATTGGTTGTTTTGGGGAGTGGTGATCGGATTGGTCTTTGAGACCCAGAAACAGATATAGTCTCCTCAGAAGATATTGGAGAAGAAGGTTCAGCTGGAACTTTTCTTTTGAGTTTCTTTGATGAACTCCTTTTCTTCTTCTTTTGATGCACTTGTTTACTCAATCTTAACACAAACATTTCACCTTTTTGTTTCTTTCTTTTGGTCTTACTGGAACTGGATTCATCCTCACGCTCTTTTCTTTTTCTACTTGACCCCTCACCAGGTGTCCTATGTACAGCTTGGGTAGGAACCGGGAGGCTTTCCGGTCCCAGAGCTGTTCTAATCCAGTCCAGATAAGCAATCTTATCTTCATCAGAATCTGACACCATATCTAGTAGGAATGATGGAATCAGAAAAGTATAGTTAGCAGCTCCTGAATCTCTGACATATTTGTAAAAATGTATGGTTACTTGGCTACTGTCTGGAAGCCTTGGAATGCTTCTTTCATGTCTGACTGCACTGTAGACGATTGCTGTGAGAAATCTGATGAATGGAATATACTTCTTGGGAGCAGATACTTTGCCATTTACCAATACAATCAATTGGTCCCACAGAAGTTGAGCAATGTCATAGTGTTTGTTGAAGACAACACCATAGAAAATGTGCAGCATTGGCTATGTCAGATTGTCCATTCCTCTTGTGTATGGAGTTAAGCAGTTGCTTAGGATGGAATACACATAATACCAAATCTTTGGTAGATTCTTTAATTTGAAATCTCTTGTTTTGGTTAAAGGACCTTCATATCCAATAGAAATCAATGCAGCAAACATTTCTTCATTGGACTCAAAATTATCATAATCAGCATGTCCATTGAAGTTTGCTTCAGGAAGTCTTAGAATCCTTCTGAACTCATCAAGATTGAATTCAAACTCATACATTCTATCTCCTGAATTCAACTGATATTGAAAGTAGCCTTGACGACGAAGTTCAGGTGATTTAAGTTTGGTTTTGGCTTTTGGAATTGTTGGATCTTGAGGTTGAACAAAGGTAATGGATCTCCACATATCAAAAAGATAGACTTCAGCTAAGTCTTGTTCAACGGTAAGTACATATGTGAGAGGTGATTATGAAGAATTCTTGGAACAATTTGAAAGCCGGGAGCCATGAAAGGATCAAACAATGCTCTGTTATTTCTCATGTTACTTGTGTTTCCGGCAATAAGAATTTCTTCAATCGATTCATTTAGAGCAACCTCTTCATCATGTTCAATAACTTCTTGATGATCCATTTTTATTTTTCTGATTTAAGACATAAAAGAGTTTAACGCACACATAAAACAAAGTTTGAACAGTAAATAAGAAGATTCAAACAGGTGATTTATATAAGATACAAAGAGGTTCACAAAGACGATCAACTCAGTGTATTTTATATAAATAACTTGTTATGAGAAAATGAACATAGAACAGTCAAATACATATTTCCATATATAAACTTACAAAGAAGTTCACAAAGGCGATCAATTCTCTGTACTTTTATATATTTTCATATGTACATAACTTGAAAATAAGGTATAATCATATAAGTACAAGATATTTGAAAATAGTAAGGAAGTACACAAAGGCGTTCGATTCCCCGTATTTCAAATATATTGTGATTATATGATAATACAAAGCATTTTGTCACACCACACAAAATTTAAGAGAGAAAAAAAAATAAAAAAAATAAGAAAATTTTTTTTTTTTTTTTTTAAATTTTTATTTGGTTTTTCTAATATAAACAATGAGTTTAAAATTTTTATTTTTATTTGGTTTTTCTAATATAAACAATGAGTTAAAAAAAAAAAAAAAAAAAAAAAAAAAAAAAATTTTTTAAATTTTTATTTGGTTTTTCTAATATAAACAATGAGTTTAAATTTTTATTTGGTTTTTCTAATATAAACAATGAGTTAAAAATTTTTATTTTTTTTTTAAAATTTTTATTTGGTTTTTCTAATATAAACAATGAGTTTAAATTTTTATTTGGTTTTTCTAATATAAACAATGAGTTTAAATTTTTATTTGGTTTTTCTAATATAAACAATGAGTTTAAATTTTTATTTGGTTTTTCTAATATAAACAATGAGTTTCTCTTCAAATAGTGCAAATACACAAACTCCCCCTAGATTCATGAATTATCCTTTTTCTCCCCCTCAAACATTGTATGATATTTAAGCACATTGCACATAAGCATAGCATCAATGTTTGACAGATAATGAATGAGAGAGAAAGAGATGAAGAATTTGTACAAAACATGCAGAGGCAAGTAAGTGCATTGGTAAAGAGCACTTATTTGAGATTGTTTCTTGAAAAGAAACTCATTCCAGTATCATGTGTTGAACAGTATCCGAGATTGGAATACTAAACACTGACCTTTATTACCTGCAAAACACAATCAAGGTTTTCTAGGTACCCACCTTTGAATGGGTCCTTTTGGGTTAGTGGAATCATTCAAAGTATACAAATGAGGTTTTCGAACAAGAGGTTTATTCTTAAGATTCATCACAATCCCATTAGAATCAACAATCAAATGTTTATAAATCATAGTAGAAGATTTAGAATTTCTTACAGACCATGGTTTAGCTAAATTACTCAAATTTGAATCAAATTTCCTATCAGGAACCTTCTTCTTGTAATCATTAGCTATCCAACTTCTTCTAACTGGTGATTCATTATACACTTGTGTTTTAGCATAGCTAGTATTACTAGCTAAGCTCTTCTCTCCTTTACCAGTTAAATTCTTAGATTTAGTTCGAGGAGTTAAAAACAAAACAATCTTGAAACTAAGAAGATTTGGCCAGAATCGTCTTATCTTCAGCCAGATAATCTCTAAGCACAATATGATTTATTTTAACAACTAAGCATGGCAAAACATTTATTTGAATCATAGAAAGCAAGATTGAACTACTCACTTCACTTAAATTAAAAAAAAATTAAAAAAAAAATGGAAAAAAAATTAGTTTCCCTCCTCCTTAAGGAAAAGGAAACCAGATCGGTCGGGTCGGGTGGGTCTTGACCCGATTTGAAAATCATGGGCCTTTTTGAAATTGGGCTTTTAAAAAGAAAATAGGCTTATGGTTTATGAATTTTTATCATTTTTATAAAAAAATTTTTTAAATTTTTATTTGGTTTTTCTAATATAAACAATGAGTTTAAATTTTTATTTGGTTTTTCTAATATAAACAATGAGTTAAAATTTTTTTATTTGGTTTTTCTAATATAAACAATGAGTTAAAATTTTTATTTGGTTTTTCTAATATAAACAATGAGTTTCTCTTCAAATAGTGCAAATACACAAACTCCCCCTAGATTCATGAATTATCCTTTTTCTCCCCCTCAAACATTGTATGATATTTAAGCACATTGCACATAAGCATAGCATCAATGTTTGACAGATAATGAATGAGAGAGAAAGAGATGAAGAATTTGTACAAAACATGCAGAGGCAAGTAAGTGCATTGGTAAAGAGCACTTATTTGAGATTGTTTCTTGAAAAGAAACTCATTCCAGTATCATGTGTTGAACAGTATCCGAGATTGGAATACTAAACACTGACCTTTATTACCTGCAAAACACAATCAAGGTTTTCTAGGTACCCACCTTTGAATGGGTCCTTTTGGGTTAGTGGAATCATTCAAAGTATACAAATGAGGTTTTCGAACAAGAGGTTTATTCTTAAGATTCATCACAATCCCATTAGAATCAACAATCAAATGTTTATAAATCATAGTAGAAGATTTAGAATTTCTTACAGACCATGGTTTAGCTAAATTACTCAAATTTGAATCAAATTTCCTATCAGGAACCTTCTTCTTGTAATCATTAGCTATCCAACTTCTTCTAACTGGTGATTCATTATACACTTGTGTTTTAGCATAGCTAGTATTACTAGCTAAGCTCTTCTCTCCTTTACCAGTTAAATTCTTAGATTTAGTTCGAGGAGTTAAAAACACATTCTGATTTTTGCTTTGCTTGGTGGAAGATTTGATATTCTGTTTCTTTTGAGTTGCAATAGTGAACCAACCATACTGATCTCTATAACTAGTTATACCATTAGATGTATCTTTTATTAGCAAATCTTGGCTAGTTTTAGACATCTTAGGTAAATAACTAGATTTAGAGATAGCTTTAGAAGCAGAGGTTCTAAAAACAGATGAAATATCAACTTTAAGCTTTGAGTTAGCAGAAATGGTATTCTTACCTTTGACAGCTGGTGCATGCTGACCTTTGGGTGAATAAAATGAAGTTGGAGCAAACTTAGATTTAGATTCCTTCTTTGGTTTAGGCTTTTTGGGTGAGAGTTTTTTCAAGCTCTTTTTCAACTTCTGGTGCAAAAACATGATCAGTTTCCAAAAACTTATCAAATTCTTCAACAGAAAGATCTGGATAAGTAAACTGTAATTCTTTTGTTTGAACTTCTGGTTTGAAGACAGTTTTGTTAGTCAATTTTTCAATCAATGCTTTTGCTTTAGCCTTAAGATCAGTAGGAATCTCAATTTTTTGCTCTAAGTTCAATTTATTTTGGTCAACAGGGGTGATCACAGGGGTATCAAAAGAAAGTATCTTCTTGACAGAAGCAAGATGTTTAGCTTTCAAAGCTTGAACTTTCTCTTCAACATGGAAGAATGATGATAGCATTGAGGTGGACATATCATGAATATCTTGAGGAGAGATGCTATCACCCTGCATATCTTTGTTAAAATTCTCACTCCCATTGGATGGAGTGGAGCAATCAACAGAAGTTAGATCATGCAACATTTGAGTCTTGGTGGTCTCACTTACCTTTGGAGAATGATTTTGAGTTTTCAGATGTTCAATGACTTGTTGTTGAGACTCAATCTTTTGTTTTAAACCTTCAATTTCTTTTTCCAATATGGTAGTTGGAATGTAGAATCTTTCTAAAATTTGTTTTGAACAATCTTTTTGAGACTTATTTTCAGGAATTGAAATGCTGTCTATTTCTTCTAACTCATAGATGGATCTTTTATGAGTTTTCTTGTATGTGTCATTAATAGCAACATAATCAATCTGAAATCTGTTTGGTTTTTGTCTTTCAACATCATCTGACTCAAAGTCATCCTCAGATGGTCTGATGAACTCTTGAATCATGCCAAGTCTAAGACATTTTCCATCATAAAGTGGACCAAGGTCTTCTTTTTGGATTTTTTCTAAATGTGCTGGATTCTCATAACCCAACCCAAGAAGAAGTTCTGATCTATCAATCTTCGACTTATTGTAATAAGCAGTGAAATTCAGAAAAGGATTTTGTTCAATTTTATAGATTTTTTCTTGATAGAACAAAATGTTTGCTTTCAAATCCTCAACTTGTTTTTGAAGAGTCTCAATTTCAACTCCTTTGAGAAAACAAGTACTGTTTAGATCAGAAATCTGTCTTTCATGTTTCTCACAGTTGGGTCTAAAATCTTTCATTTTATTTGTGAGAAACTCAACATCAGCTTGTCTTGCATTTGCTCTTATCCATTCATTGGTTTTCTCAAGCTTTAAGGTCTCAATGGTTTGTTTGAGTGAATGGACAGTCTTTTCAAGGTCTTGACATTTGTTGGTCAATTGAGCATTGGGTGAAACAACTTGAGAACTGTTACTTGACAAATGCATTTCTTTTAAAGAATCATAGTTCACTTTGAGAGCTTCATGAGCTATTGAGAGTTCTGAAAAATCTTCATTAATTTTATCAAACTCTTGTTTAGCCATTTTCAAATTGTTTTTCAAAGTAAGATTTTGCTTTGTCAAAGTATCAGCAGTTGTTTGGACAGACAAGTAATCATCTTTGGAAATGAATTGTACCTCACTTGTTGTTGTTTGTGAAGTAGTTTGTGAATGATTGGTTGTTGAAGTGACAGATGTCATCAAGCATGTGAGATCCTCAGAATCAGCATCAACATCTCCAAATAGCCATGGTTTCATCTTTTGTTGTTTGGCTAAGAAATTCTTTCTGATCTCAAGCTCTGAAATCATCATTGTTGTCATTAAAATGTATGAACAATGATTTGTAAACTGTTTTTGTTGTTTTTTGATTTTCTGAAAGAAAAAAAAAACAATACGATCTTGATGAGATCGTCTTAAAAAAAATTTGGAACTTAGAACGATCTTGAAGGAGATCGTCTTAGGAACTGGTTGAAAATTTTCTAAGTATGAGTGAAGAAATGGTAGGACGGTCTTGAAAGAAGATCGTCTTAAGAAAATTTGATGAAGAAAGGTAAGACGGTCTTGGATGAAGATCGTCTTAAGAATTAATTAAGAAAAGGTAATACGGTCTTGGTTGAAGATCGTCTTAAGAATTAGTTATGTGAAAAAATTTCTAAGTATATAAAATTTTGGAAATTTGGACAGAATGATGTTATGATTTCAGAATTGTTGAGCAAAACCAATCTCAAAGAGATTAGTTACCCAAGGAAGTGTGTGATTCCCAATCACAACAACTTCAAGTGTTTAATCCACAACACACAGTTCACACAGAACCAAAAATGTTAGGACGATCTTGGGAAGATCGTCTTAACACCAATGCAATATAAACACTAGGACGATCTTGAAGAAGATCGTCTTAGGAAGATCGTCTTGAGGAAATCTGCAAGAACATCAGAAAAAGACAAAATAGTCGAGAATTTCACTATTTTGCTTGTATTTCACCCAATTTTGAGAGTTAGAACTCGAATCAAACCCAGAAATGCTCAGAATACGATCGCGCACAACCCTAGAAACAATTCCATAGCTTAAATCAACTCAAACTGATAATTCAAAATCTCATCAACTTTCCAAAATTTTGGATTTTGATCAATACTATGAATTGGATTATGAAACTTAACAGGATGTTTTTAGAGGTGATTTAGAATGTATCTGTGAACAAAAACAGGAAAATTGAGTGAAAATTGATGGTGAATTGGTGAAGATCAGTGACGGTTAAAACGGTTGTGGTAATGAACACGAATTCTCAATTTTGAACAAAATTAGCACTAATCTGCTTGAAATTTTTTCTGGATCGTCAACATATTGTTGTTTTGCTCTGATACCACTTGTAGCAACTAGTTTTAATTCGTGTTATGATGCGGAAGTAAGGTGTTCAACAATGGTGGAAAGTGTGTGTGTTAGTGTGTGTTCTTGAGAGAGAAAGGTGTGGGGGGAAAGTTTATTTCATATTTCAGCAAAAGTGTAGAAGAAGTTTTTTTTAAGATTGAAGGCTTGAGGGGTATTTATACTCCAAGTATATTACATAAGCTCCCCCTCAACCTTACAATGTATACACAAAATGCAATATTTGGAAATACAACTAAGCACTATTTTATATTTCTAACATTCTCCCCCTTATCCTTCACACGGATGATAGCATCCGCGGTATTAAGGAATGGTCGTCCAAGAATAAGGGGTACCTTCGTATCTTCCTCCATCTTGAGGATAACGAAGTCGACTAGAAACACAATATGGCCTACCCGGACAGTCATGTTTTCAGCAATCCCAATGGGATACTGAAAAGAATGGCCAGCTAATCTAATACTCATGCGGGTAGGTCTCAAAACTCCTAGAGCCAACTTACTCCAAACCGAGTAAGGCATCAAATTAATGCTAGCACCTAAATCAGCAAGTGTCTTACAAGTAAGAGTACGAATAGAACAAGTAATAAGGAAACTCCCTGGATCTTCAAGCTTAGGTGGGATGCGGTTCTGCAAGATAGCAGAACACTCGGCATTAAGATAAGTAGCTTTCACCTCATCCATCTTTCCTTTGTCAGTCACAAGCTCCTTAATGAACTTGGCATAATGGGGCATCCCCTGAATAAGATCAACTAAAGGCACATTAATGTGAACATTTGTAATCATCTCCACAAACTTGTTATATTGCTCCTTCAGCTTTGCCTTTTTGAACCTCTGTGGAAATGGTATCTTTGGCTTGTATGGTTTAACCTCTGGAACCACATCCGGTTTTGGTGGAGTGACCGGAGTCTTCACGGTTGAATCTTCCTCCATTTCAATCTCTTTATCAACCTCATCATCATCACTCCTTTATCCTGCACATCTGAAACAACAACATTAGGCATAGGAGGTGAGTCATAAGACCTACCAGTATGAGTGGTGATGGCTTTGGCTTGCTCATTGCGGACTGGAGGAGGAGTGTATTTCTGTCCCTGATTCTGTCCATGATTCTGTCCTTGATTCTGTCCAAGACTAAACTGAGGTCTAGGATTCTGCTGTGTGTTGCTAGGAAGAGTATGTTATTGATGAATTCGAGCTTATGTGTATGTTAGTGTGTGTAACAATGGAGGTTTTAAGAGAGAGAAAGTAGAGAGAGAGAATGTGTTTGGCTGGAAAGTTAGTTTGCATTCAAATGGGGTGAAAGGTTACATTTTGCATTATGGAGGGGGTTTATATACCTATACACATATTACAATATGCCCCCTTCCATACTTAGACATTTACATTGTAAGTACAAAAGATACAAATTAACTACTACATTTATATTTCTAACAATCTCCCCCTTAGTAGTGATTTGTGCAAAATATCCAGTCTTTGTCCATCTTCAAACTCTTGTATTTGGTCTGTCTTTGTTTGGATGCCAGAACCAATTTTCTCCTTCAGGTTTGTCATCAGGAACAATCATATTAGCTTCAAAGTTTCTTGGAGGAATGTTATGTGGCCCTGGTAGATGACTAGGCTCGTACTTGATTCAGCAACCTCCTTTCTGACGAACAACATACTTCGACTTCTGAACATTCTTTCCTTCTCTCATCATTCGAATGCTATCTCGGTACTCAAGCCTTTGATTGATCTTGGAGATTACTTTATCAAACACTTCCTTTTTCTTTTCGTCTTGCTCATCTTCTTTCAAGCACAGCAACACATTTTTACAAAACTCCAATGTTCCATCAGAATAAGAAGCAAGTTCATCCATGCGAATGAAAATCTTCTTCTTTCGGCTATTTAAAAAGACAACCCCAAAAGATGGTTCTTCGATGACATGACCAATACTGAGTTTTTCAATGTCTTCAGTATAAAGACTCTGATCTGGATATGGAACATTTATCTTCCTCTTCACAACTTCAAACCCTATTTGAACATCTTCCAGTGAAGCATATTGAATACAACTTGACATGTATCTTTTTACAGCATCAAAAGCAATTACATCTTCACGGTATCTTTGCATTGCATTCAGGAAATGGTTGTAGAGGAAGATAATGTCATCAACTGGCAAAAGTTTGAATTGGGCTTCTGTAAATCTGTATATCTTGTTATTATCTCTTTTAACATGAAAACATGGAATAGAGATAGTAACTCTTTTAATCAATATCACTCTGATCAGCACCAATATCTTATGATTTCTTTGTTCTTCCAGCAACTTTGGATTGTATTGTTTTGTGAGTTTAAGAAGCTCTGTGTATTCTTCTATTTGCCTTGCTTCCTTAAACTTGTACATTGAATCTAGTTCTGGTCTCTTGGTTTTAGTAACTTTTGTTGCTCCACAAAATATCGGATATGCCCTTTCCTCCAGATATCTCGACTTCTTAGCTGCTTCTTTGGGTTTGATGCCGAGAGCAATCATTCTTTCTTTATCCCTCAAGAAGTATCCCCGATTAATAAATCTTAGCTGTTCGTCAGTTAAATCAGTTGGAAAATAATCAGGAAGAACTTCCTCGGATATAATTGCCTCTCTCAATACTTGTTTGTAAGTTGATTTCTGGAAGTTCTGAACAGCAGCTTCTGGAGTCTTTCTCAAATCATCAAAATTATTAAATTCATTGAAATTATAATGCTGTGGAGCTGAACTAGCAGGAACAGATGATTCTCCAACTTCAATTCTGCTTGAAGAACCTGTTTCAAAGTAATCAAGATCTGCAAATTCTTCAAACATAGGTTCCTCTACAGCTTCTACATTCACTGGAGTTTCAACTATCTCTGGCTCATCCAATATAACATTATCTTTTATTGCCTCAATATCAGCTTCTCCTTCAGCATATTCCACTAAATCATCTTCAATTACAAAACCTTCTTCTTCATTAATCTCAACATTCTCATTTTCTTCTTCACTTTCTGCATCTGACTCAACACCAAAAACTTCAACTAATCTTCTTCTAATCACATCATCTAAAGTATCGTTCTCAGCTTGATTTCCACCCTCTGCTCTTTCTTGCATTACCACATCCTCCACATTCACATCAACTCTTGCCGAAGAATTTTCAATGTTAGCTTGACCCTCTCCTTGGTTCTCCCCCTCGGGGTGATCATCAGAATCAGGATCATCCCGTCTGGAAGCAACTGAGGCCGGTCGGCAAGATTCTAATGCTAACAATCTTAGCTCAAAAGCAGCAAGCTTTGCATCATATTCAGCCTTTTGTTTTTCAACTTGATCTTGTAAAGCTTTTACCCTTCTTTCATTAGCCATTTCTCTTTCTCTTACCTCAAGAGCATTCAACACACCCTTTTCAGTCATTGTCAACAAATCTCCTTCCGACCGTAGAATGCCAAGTAAAACTTCACATGCTTGATCTTTGGTTGGTAGAATTGTTGAGGTTGATGATGTTTGAATAGGTGTTTGTGTTCTTTGTGTTTGGGTAGGAGGTGGAGTAGCCAACCTAGGGGTTGTTTGCACATTTGTAGTGTGACCTAAATTCAGCGAAGCTGATTCAGGATTTCCTGCGGATCCTCGGGTTATACCCTTACCAGCAGTTTCAGATTCATGGGCTTTGCAACCCGAATCAAGTTGTGTCCTAGACTGTGATAAATCACTGTCCGGGACTTCTTGTTGTTGGGCAACACCTCTCACAACACCGGGGTCACTGAGAATGCCCGTTAATACAGTCTCAGGTTGATCCTGAGGAACAGCAGTGTCACTACGGCGTTCATACTGTCCCCCAGTCTCGGTCTGAGAACTGTTACCTGCGGCTAAAGCTGGCGTGATGTTAGCTAAGGCAGGATTTCCAAGCTGTCCTTGAGGGTCACACAAAGTGGGTCCCCCTCCGCTTGTTCCGGCATCAGTACTCAACTGAGCTTGTGAATCCGTGTACCTAGGAGATCTAGACTCTTGTGCACGAAATGAAGGCGAGAGGTGGGGCTGGTCCTCTCTTATTTCAACACTCTCATCCTCCAAATGAGGAGAGTGTGGTGAGCGTGGCTGATCCCCGTGCATTTGTGAGACTAACTCCTGTTGTGAGGAGTCAGAATGCCTAGGAGAGTTTGGTGCAAGCGAGAATGGGCAGTTCCCGACTTCTACCCTAGGGTAAACAACCCGGTAAGACTCTGTGGTTTGAACTATCGGAGGGCCAATGTTTTCTTTATGCCCTTGTCCTAACCCGGACCGCACATCCTCTCTTACATTTTCAACTCCTCCCTCAATTCCGCCTTGTTCCTCCAGCACAACATCATCTCCAGTGCTAACATTCTCAGATTGCAATTCAGATACAACATTCTCAACAATTCGTGTTGCTTGCTCAACATCCAACTCTGCTGAGGCACCAATATGTTCAGATCCAGCAGACTTATGCTTTCTTTTGGATTTCTTCTTCTTTGATTTCTTTGGTGACCTTCGAGCAGCCATTTTAAGTCTTCTACCTGGCGGTGGAGTTGGTTCATTAGGTAGTGCTGAAGCAAGCGGTGTTGGATTAAGTACAGGTGATGAGCGAGGTGGTGTTAAGGTTGGTGGATTTGGCGAAACAACGGATGGTATAGGTGTAGATTGTGAAGGTGAAGATTGCGAAAAGTGAACGGTTGGTGTAGATTGTGTTGATTGATTTGATGGTGAGGTTTGCGAAGTAATATTTGGTGTAGGTTGAGAAACAGGTGAAGAAACAGGTTCAGGTGTTACAATATCTTGTTCAAACATAACTCTTTTCGATTTTCTTTTCCTCTGCCCAGAAGTCCCCTCACCACTATCCCTTCTTTTTCTTTTAGTTAACCTAGGACCCTCACTTGGCGACCTATGCTCAGCTTGGGTAGGAGTCTGTCGGCTTTCAGACCCCATTGCTGAGACTAACCACTCGAGATAAGCCCTAAGATGAGGACTCTGAGCAGGAACTAGATTAATTAGGAATGGTGGAATCGGAAAAGGTCTTGCAGTTTCACTTCCTGTGCCTCTCAAGTTGGATTTATACATAGCAATGACACACTTGAAGCTGTCTTCCAATTTTGGAATATCTTCTGTATTATCAAGAACATCTTCGATAATCAGTGTGAAGAATCTGATAAAGGGAATATATTTTCTTTCTTGTTTATCCTTTCCCTTGACAACTTGGATCATTTTATCCCATATTATCTTTGCAAAGTCACACTGCACATTGTGAGTGACTGCATAGTACATTGATAAGGAATGCTTCGTCATGAGATCAATCCCTTTCTGTGATGGCATCAAACAAGTTGTTAGAACATTGTACATTGTATGCCAGAGAGTTGCTACATTCATTCTTCTAAAATCTCTCATCGTTGCCAACTCTCCTTCATAACCCAACGAATGAACTCCAGCCAACATTTCTTCAACTGATGGAAGTTCTTCGTATTCTTCAAGTTCAGGAAACCAATGATAGTTCTGAACTCAGCCAGATTGAATTTACAATTGAAGATTTCATCTTCTGACTGAAGAGAAAACTTGAAGTAGTCTGCTGTCCTATGCCTTTTACTTCCTTTAACATATTGAATTGATTCCCATAACTCAAAGACATACTTCTCGGGAACAATTGCACCTCCAGTCAAAGCATTATTCAATGGATGATGGCTCAAAATCTCCGTAATGATTGGGAATTTGCAAGCAAATGGTATATGAAGTGCTTGATTTGCTTGCATCTTCATTGAATCTCCTTCTTTAAACATAGCCATCTTGATAATTTATTATTTTTCTGTTAAGACAAACTGACCAAAGTTTTGACCAGAAAATACAATTTAATCACAGAAAAATAACAACACAAACCAACATTTAAGAAACACATTTATTATACATAGACAATGTTTTGCATATATATTAGAAATGAGAAAACAAAGTAGTACACAAAGGCGTTCGATACCTTGCATCTCACCCAAATATATATACAAAACATGACAATATATAGGATCACATAAGTATTAAAAGATAAGAAAACAAGGTAGTACACTATGGGGGAATTAACTTTCTTCCTTGGACTACAGGTGGATCAACTGAAGGATGGGTTCTTTATTCATCAGAGCAAGTATGTTCAAGATCTTCTTACCAGGTTTCGAATGACCGATGCTAAAGATGCAATTACTCCCATTCAGACTAATCATGGGCTGTGTCCTGATAAGACTAATGATCCAGAAGTCGATGCAACTCAATATCGGGCTATCATTGGTTCCTTGATGTATCTGACGGCTTCACGTCCAGACATTACCTTTGTTGTTTGTATGTGTGCTAGATATCAGGCTAATCCGAAAGAGTCACATTTGAAAGCTGCAAAAAGGATTCTTCGTTATGTGAAGGCCAAGCCTCGTCTAGGGCTTTGGTATCCCATGCATGGTTCCTTTGAATTCAAAGCTTATACTGATTTGGATTATGGTGGCTGCAGTTCGGATAGGAAATCAACGTCAGGTGGATGTCAGCTTTTAGGGGGAGAATTATATCGTGGCAGTGCAAGAAGCAGACATCTGTTGCACAGTCTACCTGTGAAGCAGAGTACATAGCTGCTGGTCAATGCTGTTCTCAGGTACTTTGGATACAGCAACAATTGCGCGACTATGGTATGGATATCTCAGACTCTCCTATTTGTATCGATAATAAGTCTGCCATAGATATTACTAAGAACCCGAAAAACTTTAAAGTCACCAAGCACATAGATATAAAGCATCACTTTTTACGTGATTGTTTTGAGAAAAAGCTTATTCATTTAGAAAAGGTTATTACTGATGATAACCTTGCTGATCTATACACTAAAGCTTTTGATAGACCTCGTCATGAGTTGTTATATCAACTCAATGGTATAAAGAATGCCGAGTAGTTTCTCTCAAAGAACTTAAATTTTCTTTTCGAGTCTTAGTAGTTTAAGTCGTATATAGATAGTGTCAAAAAATAAATAAAAAAATAAAAAATAAATAAAAAATAATAGAAAATCCAAAAATATATATATAATAAATAAAGTAAGGTTACTGCACTACATGATTAGACGTGACGATACTTTAGCTTTTAAGCCTACTTAATTGTACTTTAAAATGCTCAGTTCAGTGATACCATTATATGATATATCGATAGACACAAAGTACCAAGGTTTCCTTTTAAATCTGAACTTAAATGTCTACAATGTTCTTATGGGAAACGTATTCAGATACATGGCTGAGAATGCTTGTTCTTAAAATAGACAAGTCCTTTAAATCTTATGAAAGATCTTGCATTATAATTATGTATATTTGGTCTTTATAAAGAAGGTCTCGGGTACATATATGTGTATGTATTGCTTTTTTGGATGTATATTTGTGACAATATATACAAATATCAAATAAATCTGTTGAAAATATGAAGCTAATGTGGCCTTTGAGATTCGAACAAGTAAGTCCTTGGGGTGTCTTTGTATACCTAGCCTACCTAAAGCTTCCAACTTGGGATAGGTTGTCAGAAAGTTCGCTACACGGGTCTCATCGAAAGTCACGGGTTTTCATAAGTGCTTTAAAAAATAATGTCACAAATATGCAAGTACTTGGCATTATGCAATGTTGAGTATATTTCCGTACGTGAGTCAAGTTAAGTCGCTTTACGCGTGAGGAATCACCGACCTGTCACCGCTGACTTGATTCTTAAAGACTTTCTCACTTTACTCACCAAATGTCTTACTCTTAGTGCTTGTTTCGATTGTGAGAGTGTATCTGAATATGGGGCACATAAGTTCGCAAACTAAAATTGTGGCATGAGTAACTTACTAGGTTACATGGTGACTGTCCTTGGCTCAAGTAATACGAAAGTGCCACAAACCAAAAAGGAGACTGGAAGTACCGAGTGTTTAAGAGGACAAACATATTGGTAATCGTTTTTGGATCAATGTTCATAACTTAATAATAAATGAATTCATTTCTCAAATTTTGGGCTTATGTAAATGCTAATCTGATCTGATCAGTAGTAACCAAGTAATATGTGAATAATGAATAAATTAAGTTAACTAGTGTTTAGATTAGTTTTTTTTATTCTGTAATTTTTATTCTGATTTATTTTCCATTTTATTGAGTCAAAATAGTATTTTCATAAGTTCTTATTGCACGAGAGATCCTACTTAAATTCTGATGAGTATATGTTTTGCTGAATTCATTCATGTGAATTCTTGATGAGGTTATGTGATTTGTACAAAAGAAGATTTTCTGATATGGACATTAATTTGTTTAAGTTTAGAAAATGATCTTTTAAGTGTTATGTGAAAAGTCAAAGTTATTTGAAATCTCACAAGTTTAAGTTGTTACTAGTTACGAATTCAATTAATACCTTGGTGACATTTTAGGGTTTGACAATGGAATGACCTCCCTTGATCTTTTGTTAGAATCTTTGTTATTTCGTATCTGTTAACCCCAATTCTGTGTGTTTTTAGCTTGAATTTACTACATTATTATGCTTTTGCTCTTAATGCGTTAATGAGTTTTTAGTAAGTGTGTAGTGTTCAGGTTAAGAAGATAAAGTTGGAATGCTGATTTTTGCAAATTCAGTGTTATTCATACGGATGATATTGTGGAGACAACATATTTGGTGTGAAGTGACAATATTGTGATGCAGATATGAGCACGTGAAGAAAGAATACATGAACTTGCTTTTGGAGTATTTATTTACTTTACAATTCATGTATTTAGTGAAAATAATCAGATTTGATACTTGTTTCTTTTGATTTTTGTATCTTGACTTATGACATGATTTCGGAAACCTTACAAAGTTCTTCATTGGATTTTTGGACTATTCATTGTTTGTTTGTTTTGTAGACGGCTTCTAATATGGGACTTAAGTGTTTCAAGATGGTTTGCCGTCAAGCATCTCAGTGATTAGAGAAATGTTCTCCGTATCATGGTCATGATTGGTAACGCTGTTAATATGACAATTGATTATTTTCAGGTTTGTTGATGGTTGGTTTTACACTTTGGGGTTCTTTTTATTCAAGATTATAATGTTTGTCAAATACTTACATTATGATGATGATTTTGGTTGATGGAACTTCTTGGTACAAGGCATGAACAAGTTGCTTTTAACGAGTTTTTGCTATGTACAGGATTAGGTAAACAGTCACGTCGTGGAAAATTTCGTGATGGAAAATCTGGAAATTTCCTGAGCTTGAAATGATTTCTCCCGAACTTAGCTGTATCTGGAACTTTCAAAGTCCTCTAACGAAGTTAGCAAAACTATTTTCGTTTTGTTCTGTTTTAACGAAGATAACTTCTATCTTCGTTCAGAAAGTTAGAATTTGTTTTGTTCCAGTTGTTCTTACGAAGGATAACTTCGTTACCTAACCGACCTGTTTTAACCCGTTTTTACCAACTATATAAATATGTGACAACCGCCAAAATTTCAGGTTGATTAATTTACTATTATGTGTACTATTTAAATTTTTGTTGATTAAACAATATGAACAAACGTTTTATGGCATGATAAACTAAACAAATATATTTTTTTGATAAATTATGAATAATCATTGCCAAGAACTCAAATAGTTATTTGAGAATTGTTTGTAAATATTTTCCACACTTATACTATCAATAACCGTATTTAGGAATAGTACGTATTAGTGAATAGTAACCGTATCCAGAAATCGTATTCATGAATAGTGATCGTGAATAGTGACAGTGAATAGTAACGGTAAATAGTAAAGGTAAAAGTAAATTGTAAATAGTAAAGATATAAATTTAAATATGTAATTTATGTACAAATTAATCATCGTGAACAAACATCATTATGAGATACTGAATCAAACAAATATTCATCAGTTTGATGAACATGTTGCAGACAAACTTTAGTTGCACACTTAATCTATAGTTAATTATTATAGATTGCTCAAATGAAACGTTATACATGTTAGATTGTATACACTGTTTATATTACCTTTCTAAATAATAGATACTAGAAACGGATTTATAAACAATACATTAAATAAAATATTATTACATTACATTATTAATAAATTCTAAACTTCACGTGTTTTTGGAATTTACAATATGTTCATACAACTAATGAATTATTGTCCATTCTGAGTCACGGGTAAAATAAGCATTACTGTAGTTATTAGAAAATTCATCCCATATGTGACAAAATTGTGAAAAGCATGAAAAGGAAATAAAACATTAATATAATATACATGATTTCAACAAACAATTGAAATTCAATTTATTTATTTTACTTAGACTAATCTTCAGGAGAATGTAAAATAAAGGAACTAATGTATAATTAGAATCAAAATAAACTTTGTGAAATTTAAAAATTTACTATTCATGCGGGGCCCACGTCAATATCAACTTTGAGAAAATTATTAAAACAATTTACTATTCATGTGGGGCCCACGTCAAAATAAATTTCGGAATCATTGAATTCAAATTTTCTAAACATGAATAGTACGTGGGGTCAAATAGTAAACATCACTTTCATACTTTATCTCAATGATTAAAATTTCCAAAACTTGATCATAAGGGCAAATTCATAAAAAGTAATCAAAATAAAAGTTGTAGATTTTAATTCGTTGATTTCGTAGAAACTTGAATCGTTCCAATTGGAATCCGTATGAATATTTTAAAGCCAAAATTAGTTATTAACATCTTTATTACTATTTTTATAAGGGTGTATGTTATTTAAACATGTAGACTAATAGGTAAGTCGTAATACAGTTTTGAATCATGATTTTCACACTAATATGACAAACTTTCATTTACCTACAAAATAATAATTAAATAAATTCAATATAGACTATAAATATAACCCCTTAGATATTATATACCCTAAATATAAAAGAATTCAAATTTTCTTCTGCGTTGAATTCTAAAATGGGAGTACAAAGATTCTTTTTCGGTTGTTGAAGTTTGAATCCGCCTTATTCTTTTTCTACACGTTTTTTTTTGTTGTTTTCTATATTGGAGAGTAATCTTATTAATATAATAATCAAACGATTGAATTCGTTCGTCTATAAATAGCATACGTTATTTAACCATAAAACTCGTACCATCATATATTCACTTCTAAATTTCTCTCTTATAATCACACAAGACTAAGTGATCTTTCTTCTACAACACTAAGGTGAGTCTTCATACTCCCCTTTTCAATTATTTATACATTTATTTGGGGACTGAGATACATGCAATAAAACTACTTGTTATACTTATATGTATATTTTCAAAGTTATATACTTATATGTATATTTACAAAATTATATATATATATTATATATATTTTGTAACTCCACTTTATTTATTTTACCTTCGGGGTAAAATACAAACTCTTTACTGTTATGATGAACACAAGTATTCCAGAAATGTATATATGGTTGATTCTAAGTTGCTCTGTTCACTCAAAGTCCTCACTATCATGAACGATTAATTATGGAAACATAAACGTGGGTATATTGAATAGTACTATTGGGGTAGGCACCCCCATCCGTGTTGGTCATACCAACTGGATACGGATGCATTATATTTGGAAAGCTTAGGGTACCCTGAACAAGGTACCTACTCTGGAGGCAAATAAACACACACTTGTCTAGTTTCGGTTCATGAGCTTAGAACTTGATGTATACAGTATCTACTCTTATATTCTATTTGATCCATTGTGTGATCAAATAGTTACTTTAAATCTTGTGGTTCATACTCTATATTTTAATTAAAACATATGATACTCTTTGCTGATATTGTATCATAACTATTTGACATTGCGGTAAGGCAATGGTCACACTGAACTCTGGCATTTTGTGAAACTATATTTTCTATATGAAAAACTTATGGAACTCACCAACTTTATGTTGACGTAATTTAGCATGTATTCTCAGGTAACTAGACGATACTCTATACATGGGACATTTTTTCCGCTGCATACAACATACTGGACCATGGCCTACCCTCAGACTCTAGTAAAGACAAGTCAATTTGCTAAAGTCTCTGTCTACTGTTTAATATTGTTTAATATTAAATAAATTTTTTCAAGAATAATATCTTTCATAAATTGTAATATAAATTTGTGAACAATGCTTTTATATAAATGTATTTTAAAACGACAACGTTTTGTGTCGTTCAGTATATCTTGTGTTGTGAATCCATGTAAGTCATACCCCGGATAGGGCGGGTGTGACAAAATACAAGGTTAATTTCGTTTTATTTTTTTACACTTTCATAATTATTCAAGAAAACGAATTTAATCCTCTTCTTCTGCTAAAACCCCTTCCCTATTATCACTCAAATCACTTGATTTCACTCGATCTTCTGCTTGTTGTTTCGATTAGTGTTGCAATTAGTGATTCAGGTATATTATCGAGTATTCTCATTCACAAATCCCCAATTCTAACTGGTTATTTTGCCCAATTTTTGCAAGAACTTAATCGGTTTTTATAAAAATTTAGATTTTTAGGGTTTAATTTCGTTTTGAGATTTTAACCCATTGAATCTTTAATTCGTCTGTTAAATCGAAGTGGGTTATGCTTCAATTACTTGATACAAATGTTTTGTATTTGATTTCGGGCAAATCGATTGTTAACCAATTTTTATCAAATCGAATGTTTGAACTTGGGACGAGGTGCTGTTCAGAGTGTTTTTATGAACTTATTCTTCGTTCAGTGTCTACGAACTTAGGTTCTGAGCAATGCTTTCGAATTTAGTCTCTGTTTCCAACTAACGAATTTAGGAGTTATTGTTAACTAACGAACTTAGTTATGTTTTTATTTTAGCATGCTATCTTCGTTTATTGTTAACTAACGAACTTAAGCCATATTTTCGTACAGATTCTTTTTACGAACTTAAAGAGTAATGTCGTACAGTTTTAACTTACGAAATTTTTGATTAAGTTCATCCAAGTCTGCCACTCATTTATTGTGCTAATCTCGTAATTGTTTTTATATTGTGATTTGTTTTACAGAAATGGCTCTTGCTCCGCGTCAATTCATTAAGAAGCACAATCTTGCTCTAAATCTTGATCCAGATCAACATAATTGCGACCATTATCATGAGATGTTTGATTATATCGCTCGCTCAAGGCTTTCTTTTGCATTTTGTGATTCACCAAGACTCATTAGGCAGTATATCGATGATTTCTGGAGGACTGCTCATGTGGTTATGGTTAATGGTCATAGTTTTGTTTGTGCTACTGTCGAAGGAATTACATTTGATTTCAATGCTGCAATGCTTCGTGATATTCTGCATTTAGGTGAAGAACCAGACGAAGCAGTGGAATTGGCTTATGAGTTTGAACTTATTCGTCGATGTTTTTAGAGGATGGGCTATGTTGGTGAAATTAAACTTCCTTTTGACAAAAGTGGATTTCAAGGACGATGGAGATATCTTGCTTACGCCTTGTTGGTATGTCTGAGCAATCGTAAGGCTGGATTTGATCAGCTTTCTGCTCAGATTTCTTCGCAGATGGTTGCCTTGGTCTATAATCGACCTTATCCTTTTTCAGCATACTTCTATCAAGAATTTATTGATCAAATCAATGCCAAAGCGAAAAAGAGATTTCTTTTATATCCTCGCTTTGTTATGGCAATCGTTAGACATTTTTGTCCGAACTTGGTATTTGATCAAGGTCCTCGCTATATACCACATGCTTGGCCTTTACGTCTATTTGCTGATCTAGAAGCCAACACTCGAAACGTGGCTGGTCTTAATGATCCACCACTTTTTGGTCATTTGATTGATCCAAACTATCGATCCCGTCTTGAGGATGATATGTTAGTGGATGATGTTGATGATTCTGATCATGATGATGAAGAGGGTTCTGATGATGATTCCGGTGGTGATTCTGATTCTGATGACTCTGATCATGGGAATGATGATGGTGTGGAAGCTGGTTCTGATGGTTCTCATGCTGGTGATGATGCAGTTGAGGAAGACACAGATGAATATGATAGTGTCGCTGCTGATTCTAGTAATGAGCATCGAACTAAGATGGCTCATGATGTCCATGCTGATTCAGGAAGTGATCATTCACATCACTTTTCTCGAGAAGGTGTACCTGGTGCTTTACGTCGAGAGCGTCGGAGTAAGGCATGTCATTCTTCTCCTGCACTTTCTGATACGGATCAATCTGTTCATGATGAACATGATATTCAAGTTAATCAGGATGGTGGTGCTGGACAAGAAGATGTACTTCATAATCATGAAGAAATGGAACATAGAGATATGGCACCAAGCCCAATTCATGTAGGTACAAGTACTGTTGGTACTTCAGGCCCTACTTCTTCCAGAGGTCCTAAGAGAACATTGGATGCTCTTCTTACTTATACCAGAGCTAAGCGTGCACGAATTACTGAGGTTACTTCAGTATCTATTCCTGATTATCCACGATCAACTGCTGCTGCTATTCCTGCTGTCTCTACAGCACAGGTTGCTTCTGTTGCTGCTTTACCTGTATTGCCCAGATTGCCTATTATTCCTCCTCTTCCTTCAGATTATTCACTAGTTCGGCGTATCGATATTCTTCAGGCTCGTGTTGATACATTAGAGTCTGATCTTACGGATGTTCGAGCTGCTTTGACCTTTTTAATAAACTGGGTCAAGAATCAAGGGGGAGATGTTCCTGAAGAAGTTTGCAGATTGTCAGTAGTTCAGCCAAGACGTCAGAATGATGATGATGATGATGATGCTGATAATGCTGGTAATAGGATTGATTCTCGCCCAGTTTCTGACAAAGGAAAAGGTGTTGAGACTCAGGGGGAGACAGGAGGGGATACTACCCAGGTTGGTACTTCTGGTGCGGGTGGATCAAGTGCTCCTCGTGATGCTGAAGTTGTTGAAGCACTTGACTCAGGTAATTCTTCGAAATCGATTGATTATTTAAGTGATGATCAAGTTGAAGCTGAAACTGAACGATTAAAGCGTGAAGTTAAGGCAAAATTTGGACATGACTGTAATACTGAAGAAAATGCTTTTCATTCTGTATTTGATACCTTATTAGATAAACAGCAAAAAGCAGAAACTGAAAGAGAAAAAGAATTACAGATTCAAAAGCAAACAGCCTTGCAATCTGATTCTGATTCTGATTCAACTTCTGATTCTGATGACTCTGATCATGGGAATGATGATGGTGTGGAAGCTGGTTCTGATGGTTCTCATGCTGGTGATGATGCAGTTGAGGAAGACACAGATGAATATGATAGTGTCGCTGCTGATTCTAGTAATGAGCATCGAACTAAGATGGCTCATGATGTCCATGCTGATTCAGGAAGTGATCATTCACATCACTTTTCTCGAGAAGGTGTACCTGGTGCTTTACGTCGAGAGCGTCGGAGTAAGGCATGTCATTCTTCTCCTGCACTTTCTGATACGGATCAATCTGTTCATGATGAACATGATATTCAAGTTAATCAGGATGGTGGTGCTGGACAAGAAGATGTACTTCATAATCATGAAGAAATGGAACATAGAGATATGGCACCAAGCCCAATTCATGTAGGTACAAGTACTGTTGGTACTTCAGGCCCTACTTCTTCCAGAGGTCCTAAGAGAACATTGGATGCTCTTCTTACTTATACCAGAGCTAAGCGTGCACGAATTACTGAGGTTACTTCAGTATCTATTCCTGATTATCCACGATCAACTGCTGCTGCTATTCCTGCTGTCTCTACAGCACAGGTTGCTTCTGTTGCTGCTTTACCTGTATTGCCCAGATTGCCTATTATTCCTCCTCTTCCTTCAGATTATTCACTAGTTCGGCGTATCGATATTCTTCAGGCTCGTGTTGATACATTAGAGTCTGATCTTACGGATGTTCGAGCTGCTTTGACCTTTTTAATAAACTGGGTCAAGAATCAAGGGGGAGATGTTCCTGAAGAAGTTTGCAGATTGTCAGTAGTTCAGCCAAGACGTCAGAATGATGATGATGATGATGATGCTGATAATGCTGGTAATAGGATTGATTCTCGCCCAGTTTCTGACAAAGGAAAAGGTGTTGAGACTCAGGGGGAGACAGGAGGGGATACTACCCAGGTTGGTACTTCTGGTGCGGGTGGATCAAGTGCTCCTCGTGATGCTGAAGTTGTTGAAGCACTTGACTCAGGTAATTCTTCGAAATCGATTGATTATTTAAGTGATGATCAAGTTGAAGCTGAAACTGAACGATTAAAGCGTGAAGTTAAGGCAAAATTTGGACATGACTGTAATACTGAAGAAAATGCTTTTCATTCTGTATTTGATACCTTATTAGATAAACAGCAAAAAGCAGAAACTGAAAGAGAAAAAGAATTACAGATTCAAAAGCAAACAGCCTTGCAATCTGATTCTGATTCTGATTCAACTTATGATTCTGATAAAGATTGATAAAGTGTATATTAGGTTGCATGTAATAAGTTTACGACATGTAAATGTAATCTATCTTATTTCAATGCAATTATATTTCATCTTTATTATTATTATCATGATTATTCATTGTATTCTGGTGTTCATTTTATGTAATCTTAATAGATGATACAGATGATGCAGAATTATTCCTTGATGGTGATGAACTTGAGGAAGGTGAGATTGTTCCTGAACCAGATCTAAACATATTCAAGAAACCTTATGGGTTTGATGATGTTTGGGACTCAATTCCTGAAGATCCATCTATAGAAGAAAGAAAAGTGTTAGAGTTAAAGAGAAAAGAAGTTAAGGAAAGAATGCTTCAAGCTTCAATTAGTAGCACCGCTAAAGTTTTAAACTTTGTGGTATATGCTAAGGTTGATGATGCATTGATTCCTTTCCACTAGGAAATTAACTTGACAAGACCTTTTGATCCAAATGATTATCCAGTTCCTCTCAGAGAAGATGATCCACTGCAAGAGATTGATCGACTTGTGCCTGGGCAAAGAATTAATGAATATATATTCACATGGGATACTATGAAACCCATTATGTATTGGACTCACATCTCAGATAAAGATGCTGCAAAATATAAGACGATAATCTGGAGTTGGTTCTATGATGAAGAATTGAAGCTGTTTGTTAACTTCTCAAGAAATGTAAGAAGGATGCATGATCCAATGCAGGATGCAAAATATAAGAAGGATGCATGATCCAATGCAGTTGGTTAACTTCTCAAGAAATGATCAGAGAAAATTATACGATACTGAATGTTCATTTTTACCATTTTTGAAGACCGAAGAAATCGAAGATGCTGCTGTCAAGGGGGAGTTTGTTGATGCATGTTGATGTGACAACAGCAACTTAGATTTAATTAGACTTTTAGGTTAAGACATTATGTT
The DNA here is from genome assembly GCA_034093135.1 of Erigeron breviscapus. Lineage (NCBI taxonomy): Eukaryota > Viridiplantae > Streptophyta > Magnoliopsida > Asterales > Asteraceae > Erigeron > Erigeron breviscapus. The sequence continues at coordinate 56,188,373 of CM067174.1, read as the reverse complement.
ACTTTATGTCTTATTTATATATGTGTAATTGATAGATTATGGACTTCATGTTTTGGTAATGATCGATTACATGTTTTGGTGTTATATATATGTTGTTTATATATGATGTTTGTTATGTGTGTTATACAAGTACAAACATAATATATGTTAGGTTCCTTGTACATGAAATACTTGGAAAATAACTAGGCATAGATGCTGATGGAAGTAAGTACTAACGAAGATAATCTTCGTTAGGAACAAACGAAGATAATCTTCGTTATATGGGTTACGAAGATAATCTTCGTTAGGAACAAACGAAGATAATCTTCGTTAGGAACAAACGAAGATAATCTTCGTTAGGAACAAACGAAGATAATCTTCGTTAGGAACAAACGAAGATAATCTTCGTTAGGAACAAACGAAGATAATCTTCGTTAGGAACAAACGAAGATAATCTTCGTTAGGAACAAACGAAGATAATCTTCGTTGGAACAAACGAAGATAATCTTCGTTAGGAACAAACGAAGATAATCTTCGTTAGGAACAAACGAAGATAATCTTCGTTAGGAACAAACGAAGATAATCTTCGTTAGGAACAAACGAAGATAATCTTCGTTAGGAACAAACGAAGATAATCTTCGTTAGGAACAAACGAAGATAATCTTCGTTAGGAACAAACGAAGATAATCTTCGTTAGGAACAAACGAAGATAATCTTCGTTAGGAACAAACGAAGATAATCTTCGTTGGAAAAACGAAGATAATCTTCGTTAGGAACAAACGAAGATAATCTTCGTTAGGAACAAACGAAGATAATCTTCGTTAGGAACTAAACGAAGATAATCTTCGTTAGGAACTAAACGAAGATAATCTTCGTTAGGAACAAACGAAGATAATCTTCGTTAGGAACAAACGAAGATAATCTTCGTTAGGAACAAACGAAGATAATCTTCGTTAGGAACAAACGAAGATAATCTTCGTTAGGAACAAACGAAGATAATCTTCGTTAGGTACAAACGAAGATAATCTTCGTTAGGAACAAACGAAGATGAATCTTCGTTAGGAACAAACGAAGATAATCTTCGTTAGGAACAAACGAAGATAATCTTCGTTAGGAAAATAACTAGGCATAGATGCTGTTAGGTAACTAACGAAGATAATCTTCGTTAGGAACAAACGAAGATAATCTTCGTTATATGGGCTGGGCTGCTAAGTTCGTAAGAACAAAGCCCAGCAGGCCCAATATCGATTAGAAACATATATATATGAATGGAAACCCTAAATTGGAAAATTGGTTCAACTCACACACATCTCTAGCGACTAAGTTCGTTTCTAACATTTAGAAAACGAAGATAGGTTACATACGGCTGATTATATACTTATAATTAGCAATATATTCGATAACTAATCAAACTAGTTATCTCGTGAGGATTCCGCACTCACGACATAACAATAGACGATCTCGAGAGCGATCTGTAGCTATCGAGGGACTCACAATACCTTGCCTCTCACCCCAAACACTTATGAAATACTATATATATACCAACACAATACACATAAACATTTATACATTTTAAAACACAACACAAATAATAAAGAACAGAAACATAGAATAAAATAATGGAAAGAAAAAGAAAGAAAAAAAATTTTAAAATTCTATTTGTACTGTTTGCAGAGCAAAATGCTCTGCAAATAGCACATTTTGAAAATTTTGCTCAGAAATTGACAAGGACTAAAAATTGGTTTTGGCAAAATTTGATTTGTATTGTTTGCCGAGCAAAGTGCTCTGCAAACAGTTGTTTTTAAAACTTGTAAAAATTTTGGAATTCAAAAAGACTAGTTTGCCGAGCTCAAAGCTCTGCAAACATGATATTTTTAAACTTGGATTCATTTTGAACAACCAAAAACCTTGAATGCAGAGCAAAATGCTCTGCAAATAGCACATTTTGAAAATTTTGCTCAGAAATTGACAAGGACTAAAAATTGGTTTTGGCAAAATTTGATTTGTATTGTTTGCAGAGCAAAATGCTCTGCAAATAGCACATTTTGAAAATTTTGCTCAGAAATTGACAAGGACTAAAAATTGGTTTTGGCAAAATTTGATTTGTATTGTTTGCAGAGCAAAATGCTCTGCAAATAGCACATTTTGAAAATTTTGCTCAGAAATTGACAAGGACTAAAAATTGGTTTTGGCAAAATTTGATTTGTATTGTTTGCCGAGCAAACTTCTCGGCAAACACGAGAAAACTCAAGTCTGGCACCAAGTCATCGTTTATTGGAGTTGAAATACGTAAATGTCGAGCTCAAAGCTCTGCAAATGAGCAGTTTAGTCCAACTCCTTTTCAATGTATGAAATTTCCTTATATTGATCAACAATCATGTTGTCAATTTGATTAAGAAAAATTTCAATGGAAAAATTCAATTTTGTACTGTTTGCCGAGCAAAATGCTCTGCAAACAGTTGGTTTAAAAACTTGGTGAAAATTTTTCACTTTGTACTGTTTGCCGAGCAAAATGCTCTGCAAACAGTTGATTTGAAAACTTGGTTAAAAGTTTACATGCATTTGCCGAGCTCAAAGCTCTGCAAATGCATGGTTCAAGTCTTGACAAAAGTTGAAAATCCAATTTGTACTGTTTGCCGAGCAAAGTGCTCTGCAAACAGTTGTTCTTAGACTTAGAAAAAGTTTTTAACAAAATGCACTGTTTGCCGAGCAAACTGCTCTGCAAACAGTTGTTTTTAAAACTTGTAAAAATTTTGGAATTCAAAAAGACTAGTTTGCCGAGCTCAAAGCTCTGCAAACATGATATTTTTAAACTTGGATTCATTTTGAACAACCAAAAACCTTGAATGCCGAGCAAAATGCTCTGCATCAAGTTGTTTTAATGTACTTGGTGAAAATTTTCTTGATTTGGTAAAAACAAGTATTTGCAGAGCAAAAAGCTCTGCAAATGACCCTTTTGATCCAAAAACTTGTTTGAGAATTGTATGAACATGTAATCCAGAAGTTGAGAAGATTTGAAGATCATCAAGAACAAACAACGCATTTGCCGAGCAAACTGCTCTGCAAACAGTTGTTTTTAAAACTTGTAAAAATTTTGGAATTCAAAAAGACTAGTTTGCCGAGCTCAAAGCTCTGCAAACATGATATTTTTAAACTTGGATTCATTTTGAACAACCAAAAACCTTGAATGCCGAGCAAAATGCTCTGCATCAAGTTGTTTTAATGTACTTGGTGAAAATTTTCTTGATTTGGTAAAAACAAGTATTTGCAGAGCAAAAAGCTCTGCAAATGACCCTTTTGATCCAAAAACTTGTTTGAGAATTGTATGAACATGTAATCCAGAAGTTGAGAAGATTTGAAGATCATCAAGAACAAACAACGCATTTGCCGAGCAAAATGCTCTGCAAATGGTAGTTTTCAACAAACACTTATGATTTACCCAGCCCTTGAATAATCAAGCCCAGAAAACTCAAACACGAGCAGATTAATGTATTCAGAATCGATTAACAACAAATATAATCCTTAATCATGCAGTTAACACAACAACTAATTACAATCAATAATCACAAAATTCAAAATAAACATGAAAGTTCATTCAGGCATTTAATCAAACAGTTGTAATGCATAATGAAAGTAAGAAAATTTACTTTAAAACTGATGATTTGATCGAGTAAATGGATGAAATAACACAGAAATTCGATCACAAGAATGAACCCACTTTGAATACAATGAACACGAAGAAAAGGATTGATTGATTGATGTGAAATATAATCGGTTTTGAGAGAGAAGTAAAAGATATTTTTGTTTGAATTTGAATTGTGAAAGAGGTTGACCCGCCCATTTTTCCTTTTAAAACTCAAATCCGGGTCGCGGGTTTGGGTTTGACCCGCGTGCCTACCCGAAGACCAAACTGGTTTTGGGCTTAATATTCACTTTGGACTCAACAAATTGTTTTGGGCTGACATCTTTTTGAGTTTTGGGCTTATACTGGTTTTTCACAAAAACAAACAAGCAGAAATTTAAAAAAACTAAACGAAAATAGAAATAAAAATAAACAATAAAAAATAAAAAATAAAAATAAACAATAAAAAATAAAAAATAAAATACAAACATTTACTAAAACAAACAAACAAAAAAAATTTAACAACTTTAAAACAAATCTTTTTATCTTTTTAAAGTTTTCAAATTTTGTATTTGATTTTTCAATTTTAAAACAGACACACATAACAACAACAAACAAAAAAAAACTTTAAAAAAATACACATACTAGAAAAATTACACAAAAATTTACATGCATTTGCACACTCCCCCTCAAATTAAGCATAAAACAACATGGTAAATTTACAAACTCCCCCTTAAATCATGCATTCTACCCTTTTTCTCCCCCTCAAACATTGCATGTAAGAACAAGTAAAACACATCAATGTTTGAAACAGAAAATAAACATAGAAAACATGGCATGAAAGCATTTAAGTTTGTAAATCTAGCATTCCCAACTTGGTTTTAAGAAAATTAAACATGTTTTCATCCAAAGGTTTGGTGAAAAGGTCAGCAAGTTGGTAGTCTGTCGGGACAAAATAGAGTTCGATGTTACCTTTCTCTACATGATCTTTAAGAAAATGGTACCGAACATCTATATGTTTAGTCTTTGTGTGCTATACAGGATTGCAAGAAATAGCAATAGCACTCTTTGAGTCACAGTAAATTGGAATTCTGTTGAATTGAAATCCATAATCAGTCAACTGAGTCTTCATCCAAAGAACTTGTGAACAACAGCTTGCTGCAGCAACGTATTCAGCCTCTGCAGTAGATGTGGATACACAATTCTGTTTCTTTGAAGACCAACTGACCAATCTATCCCCTAGAAACTGTACACTCCCAGAAGTACTCTTTCGATCAAGCTTACAACCTGCATGGTCAGCATCCGAATATGCAATCAATTGAAACCCGGTATCCCTTGGATACCAGAGACCAAGGTTCACAGTACCTTTCAGGTATCGGAAAATCCGTTTAACGGCCTGGAAATGACTTTCCTTAGGATTGGCCTGGTACCTGGCACACATGCATGTGGCAAACATAATATCCGGTCGACTTGCAGTCAAGTACATGAGTGACCCTATCATACTGCGATATTTCTTTTGATCAAAAGATTTTCCATTTAAGTCAGCATTAATCTTTGTTCGAGCTTCCATGGGTGTCCCAATTGTTTGACAATCCATCATATCAAACTTTTTCAACATGTCAAGAATGTACTTAGATTGACAAATAAAAGTACCATTTGACAACTGTTTTACTTGAAGACCAAGGAAAAAGTTTAATTCACCCATCATGCTCATTTCAAATTTCTTGATCATTAAAGCTGAAAAATTCTTGCAGTATTTAGGGTTAGTTGACCCGAAAATTATGTCATCAACATAAATCTGGATTAGAATAATGTCACTCCCTTGTCGTTTTATAAACAAGGTAGTGTCAATCGAACCTTTGCTAAAACCAGATTTCACAAGATAAGAGGATAGAGCATCATACCATGCACGAGGCGCTTGTTTCAGACCATATAAAGCCTTATCTAACCTGTAAACATAGTCTGGATGTTTGGAATTCACAAAACCTTCTGGTTGTTCAACATACACTTCTTCTTTGAGAATACCATTCAAGAAGGCAGTTTTGACATCCATCTGGTAGACTGTGAAGTTCTTGTAGGCAGCATAGGCAAGAAACATCCGAATAGCCTTAATTCGTGCAACTGGTGCGAATGTCTCATCGTAGTCAATTCCATCTTGTTGGCAGTATCCCTTCGCAACCAATCGTGCTTTGTTACGTACAACAACTCCAGTTTCATCCTTTTTGTTCTTGAAGATCCATTTGGTCTTAATTGGCTCCTTGTTCTTGTAAGGATTGGGAACCAATTTCCACACCTCAAGACGTTCGAACTGATTAAGTTCTTCTTGCATTGCTTTCACCCAATCTGGACAACTCAGAACTTCATTCACTGTCTTTGGTTCAACAATACTCAGAAAATTCACAAACAGACATTCATTCGCGGACGCGGATCTTGTCTGAACTCCAGTTGTTGGATTACCAATGACTTGAGAAATTGGATGATCTCTTGTCCATTTGGTTGTGTGAGGAATTGGATCAAGTGGATCACCAGATTCTTCAGAATCAATAAAATCAGGAGAATGTTGTTTTGTTAATTGTTCAAATGAAGTTGCAATTGGTTCAACAAAGTTGTCGTGATCATAATCTTCCGGATTGGTTGATGGATTTGTCACTTGTGAGATATTATGAGGTTGAGTATGCAACTCTGAAATATCGGTAGGTGGAGGAGAATCAGATGATGAATTATCATCTGATGATTGTGATGGTGAAGACTCATTGGGATCCATTTGTTTTGAATTTGAACTAGATGGTTCATTTTCATTTTCTTCAGATTCAGGATCTTTCTTCGGAACTTGGAAAAATTCTTCAAACAAGATATCCAAATCTTGTGTTGTTGGAGTAGAGAATGATGATTTGACATTTGAAGCAGTCTTTGTTGCGGAAGCTTGTTGACTTTGAAGTTCGGGTCTTGAAGTGTGTTGTTCAAGAACCATTCCCGAGAGTTCATCAAATCTAACATTCATACTCTCTTCAATTCTCTTGGTTCTTCGGTTATATACACAATATGCTATCGATTCTCTTGAATAACCGATGAAATATGCCTCATCGCCTTTTGGTTCAAACTTTCCCAGATTATCTCGATCATTGAGAACATAACATACACATCCAAAAATGTGCAAGAAGTTTACATTGGGCTTTCTTTTGTTTATCACCTCATATGGAGTTTTATCAAACCTCTTGTTTATGATTGATCTATTTTGAGTGAAGCAGGCAGTAGCAACAGCTTCAGCCCATAGATTCGGAGGCAACTTAGAATAAGCAAGCATTGTTCTAGCTGCTTCAACAAGAGTTCGATTTCGACGTTCAACTACTCCATTTTGTTGAGGTGTCCTGACTGCGGAAAATTGATGAGTAATACCCATGAACTTGAAGAAAGAATCAATCGTTGAATTCTTGAATTCAGTGCCATTGTCTGAGCGAACAATTATAACTGATGATTTAAGATTTACTTGGGTCTTCTTTATGAAATCAATAATTGCATTCTGAGTGTCACTCTTTGCATGAAGAAAGAATACCCAAGTGTAACGAGAATAATCATCGACAATCACAAGAATGTATCGCTTGCCATGGATACTTTGAACTTTCATAGGGCCACACAAATCCATATGAATAAGATGCAAAGGACCTTCAGTACTCAGATACTTCTTTGGTTTGTGTGAAGCTTTCTTCATCTTACCAATTGCACAAGCTGGACAAACATGTTCACTTTCATACTTGTAATCCGGAAGTCCTTCAACAAGTTGTTTATCCACGAGAGCATTGATTGTTTGAAAATTAAGATGAGAAAGACGGCGATGCCATAACCAAGAATTTTGTGCAGTTGCTTTTGAAAGAAGACAAATCTCTGAAGAATTAGTTGGAATGTTGTTGAGATCAATAGTGAACAAATTATTGTCTCTTGTTCCAGTAAGAATATCCACACCATCTTCAGTCTGCACTTTGCATTCATATCTCCTGAATAATACTTGAAGATCATTGTCACAAAATTGTCCAACACTGAAAAGATTGTGTCCTAATCCTTCAACATAGGAAACTCTCTTTATAGTGACACCATTTTTAACAATGTCTCCGTAACCGAGAATAGGAGCGATATGATCATTTCCGAATCTGACGGTTCCCATAAACTTTTCAACAAAGTTCGAAAGAATGGACTTGTTTCCAGTCATATGACGTGAACATCCCGAGTCAACATACCATACACAAATAAGATATTCCTGCAAGGACAAGGAATATGATTTAGGTACCCATGTTGATTGGGTCCTTGCAGGTTAGAGGGGTAACATGCAAGTACACATAAACAATTTAAATGTAAAACAAAATTATTACACATACTAACATTTTATTAATCACAACTAACAATCACACATACGAGTTCAAATAAGAAATACGAATTAGAAACAACAAACATTAATGGTTTATACACAAGTTTTGGTACAAGTAGGACCAGTCCTAGATGTATTAGCACTATCTAAAGAATTTGATCTACGGACAATCCACACTTGTTTGACATGGGTAGTGTTTCCATCAAGTTTAACTTTTCTAGTAGCATGCAAAAATCTATCTTTTGGAATCCATTTACTGCTACTTTTCATGCACAAGTCACCTGAAACACGAACATTCTTAGAGTTAGAAATCAATTTAGCATTTATGTTCTGAACAGGTTTTTTCTTGATGGTTTCTTTGGTCCTGTTTGCTTTCTTGATATTATTAGGTGACAGCCAACCATACTGATCTTTGTATTTAGTCATTCCAGAAACAGTATCTCTAATCCTCTGTAAAGTGCACTTAGGATTCTTCTGAGAGTACCTAGGAAAACTAGAATACCTAATCTGCTGAGGTTGTTTGTTACCTAATGATAAAGTTGCATTCTTGACAATCTTTGAACCACTGCTTGTTTTGACTTCTTTTTGAATCTTAGGTTCAGTTTTAACTTTATACTTCTGTGATTGTGTAGAAGTCTTAACATCTGTAGGACCTTTGTTTGGTTTTGTTTTTGATTCAGTCCTGGGTGATGGTTTGGTCTTTTGTTTTGAATCAGTCTTGGGTGATGGTTTGGTCTTTGATTGTTGGGTGGTCTTTGGTCTTTGGAACTTTTCGAATTGGAAAGGTTGTGAAGAGTGTGACTTTGGAATCTTCTTTAGAAAAAATTCATGTTTTTCCTCTTTTTGAACAAAATGTTTTTCAAAATCCGGAGGAAAATCATAATTTCCTTCCAAATAAGTTGATAAATCATCCGTTTCCAATTTCACACTAACTTCACTTTTCTTGATTGGACAAGGACTTCGCTTGAGTGGAATTGATGCTTTTTCTTTTTCTTTAAAAAATTGAAGTGCTATTTTCTGAAATTGGAATTCAACTTTTAGATCATTAAGTTCCTTTAGCACATTTAACCTTTGTTCTCTTTCTTTTTCAAACTTTTGTTTGAAAGCATCAATTTCATTCAAGTATGATTGAGTTCCCTCAGAAAACTTGGTAAAAGATTCAGTTTCAGAAGTAATCGGGAAGAAATAATCATCAACATCATGAACATCATCTAAATCACCATCAGTTTGAACAGAAACATGCATAACTTGACTCTCAGTTTGCACAGATGCATTCACGATTTCACAAATAGAACATGCATTTTGTGAAGTTGTCTGACAGTCTTGCTCAGTTCAAGAACTTTGGACTCAAGTTCTTGTTTTTCAAGATGCAGTTTGGAGTTTGGAGTAAAAGTGACTGCCGCTTTTTCAGATTTCAAATTCTCAAATTCCTTTTGAAGCAAATCAAATTTACTTTGAAATTTTTTTTCTTTGTCCTCCAAATCTTTCTTTAATTTTAAATTCTTTTTACTCAACTCCCTGCTATCTTTTCTTGCTATTTCACTCATATCCATATAGTGTTTTAACACTGATTTAGGAAGTGTTAGTACCTGATCATTCTCTGAAGAACTTTCCTCTTCATCATCCAGCTCCTTTGATTTCTTGATCTTCGTCATAAAGCACACATTCGCTGCAAGTTCGTCTGTCTCTTCATCCGAAAGATGTAACCACTTGTCATCCTCAGCGAGAAGAGCAATTCCACTTTCTTCTTGTCTTGCGAGCAAAAGTTTGTACTTGTAGTATTCGGAGTTCTTTTGACGAGGCTTCGTGCAATTGATGGCAAAATGTCCAGGAAGACCACAATTATAGCATTTCTTGTCTTCATTTCTCTTATCCATGACCTTCTTCTCAAACTTCTTCTGATTATCAAACTTCTTCTCACCAACATATTCCTTCTTTGATTCAAACTTAGGAGCATTCGAATTCTTTGCATACGAAGATACTGATGAAGTCCTAAGCTGATTGTTGGTTGGTTTTTTCTTGAAGAATTTCTTCTTGAAAGCCTTTGTGAAATTTTTTTACATCTCTTTTTTTTTTTTTTTTTTTTTTTTTTTTTTTTTTTTTTTTTTTTTTTTTTTTTTTTTTTTTTTTTTTTTTTTTTTTTTTTTTTTTTTTTTTTTTTTTTTTTTTTTTTTTTTTTTTTTTTTTTTTTTTTTTTTTTTTTTTTTTTTTTTTTTTTTTTTTTTTTTTTTTTTTTTTTTTTTTTTTTTTTTTTTTTTTTTTTTTTTTTTTTTTTTTTTTTTTTTTTTTTTTTTTTTTTTTTTTTTTTTTTTTTTTTTTTTTTTTTTTTTTTTTTTTTTTTTTTTTTTTTTTTTTTTTTTTTTTTTTTTTTTTTTTTTTTTTTTTTTTTTTTTTTTTTTTTTTTTTTTTTTTTTTTTTTTATTCTTATTTTGTCATTTTCTGCAGGTTTTTTTTTTTTTTTTTTTTTTTTTTTTTTTTTTTTTTTTTTTTCTTTGTCCTCCAAATCTTTCTTTAATTTTAAATTCTTTTTACTCAACTCCCTGCTATCTTTTCTTGCTATTTCACTCATATCCATATAGTGTTTTAACACTGATTTAGGAAGTGTTAGTACCTGATCATTCTCTGAAGAACTTTCCTCTTCATCATCCAGCTCCTTTGATTTCTTGATCTTCGTCATAAAGCACACATTCGCTGCAAGTTCGTCTGTCTCTTCATCCGAAAGATGTAACCACTTGTCATCCTCAGCGAGAAGAGCAATTCCACTTTCTTCTTGTCTTGCGAGCAAAAGTTTGTACTTGTAGTATTCGGAGTTCTTTTGACGAGGCTTCGTGCAATTGATGGCAAAATGTCCAGGAAGACCACAATTATAGCATTTCTTGTCTTCATTTCTCTTATCCATGACCTTCTTCTCAAACTTCTTCTGATTATCAAACTTCTTCTCACCAACATATTCCTTCTTTGATTCAAACTTAGGAGCATTCGAATTCTTTGCATACGAAGATACTGATGAAGTCCTAAGCTGATTGTTGGTTGGTTTTCTTCTTGAAGAATTTCTTCTTGAAAGCCTTCGTAAAATAAGCGAGTTCCTTGTACATCTCTTTTTGTCTTTCATCCAGATCAGAATCACTCATTTCACTTTCATCAGAATCAGTGTCATACTCAACAAAGCTTTGTCTTGACACTCTTGAAGTCTTCTTCTCAACTACCAAGGCTAATGGATCGGAATAAGAACTTTCTTCTTTCTTCTTTTGGATCCTCTGAACATCCTCAATATTCAGCTTCAATTTTTCATACAAGGTGTGAATGGTGAGTTTCCCAAAGTCTGATTGTTGGTTGAGTTGGGTTCCATACACTTGCCATTCCTCTTCCAGATTTTTGATGAATTTGATGTTCAGTTCCATATTGGTTCTCTTCACATCATTCTTTCTAAGCTCATTGATGACATTGCAGAATCTGATGTATACCTCATTCAATGGTTCACCTTTTTGTTGTTTGAATGTTTCATACATGTTCAGAACAGTCGACAACCTGATGGTGTTTGATACATCAGATCCTTCCATCTGCTTCTCCACTTCATCCCATATGTCTTTTCCTGTTTCATAGGAATCCACATTACAATAAATGTCATCAGAAAGTGCTTGGTAAAGATAGGCAATTGCACTTTGATCAGCCTCAACTCTATTTTTCTGTTCTGCATTCCAACTCTCTTCAGGTAAAGCTTCTCCATTAACAGGGTTCTTTGGAATTTCAGGACCATCTTTGTATGATTTTCTCAAAAGTTTTCCATTCTTCTGTCTGTCTATCCAGTTCAGAAACCTTTTCTTCCATTGAGGATAAGAACCTCTAAACAAGACAGGAGGTCTTCCTTCAGAACCAAGTGCTAAAGCTTCCCTTGAAGCCATTTCAAATAAATTCCAAAAAAAATTGAAAATTTTTCTATTTTAACTAGATGCAGAGCTTAGACCTCTGCAAATAGAACAAGTAGAAATTTGAAAATTTTTTATTTTCTTCCCACTTGAAGAATATTGATTAAAAATGGTTTTGAATTGATTTTCTTGAAAAATTTTGATTTGAGAATTTCAAAAACAACTAAGTGCCGAGCTTAATCCTCTGCAAATGGTGTAAGTGACCAAGTTGCAACCCAAGTACTTTGATCAATAATCAATTTCAACTGAATGCCGAGCTTAGACCTCTGCAAACAGCACAACTAAGAAAGTCACTTGGTTGAAGAATTCAATTCAACTATTTGCCGAGCAAATATCTCTGCAAATAGTACAAATAGAACTTGTACTTAGTCGCACCAACCAAAAACACTTGTTTGCCGAGCTTAAACCTCTGCAAACAATACAAGTAGCACCAGTCTCAAATCAAAAATTCTTGGAACAACTATTTGCCGAGCAAAGAGCTCTGCAAATAGAACAAGTCAGATCAAGCCTTAACCAAATTTCTTGAAATACGTATTTGCCGAGCAGTGAGCTCTGCAAATAGTACAAGTAAGATCAAATCAAGCCAACGACCTCTGCAAACACGAGTAATCACTACGTGACAAAATAGTCGGTTACTGTTCGTCTTCTTCGTTCAGCCAGACCTTCATTTGCAGAGCAGACTGTAAATCTTCGATTTCTCCTTCATTTTTGCGAATTAAAGCTCGTATTTTATATCAAAATGATCAGGAAAACAATGCGCACAAATCCTTGAACAAATTAGATGCTAATTTCAACCAGAATTCAAACCCACTCGAACATGCGATTTGCCGAGCTCGAGCAAAAACAACTCAAATGATGAAATTAACTTCTGAAATTGATAACGAAGGATGATATACTGATTATGAATCGATCGGTGAACAAAATTTGAACAAAAACACACTTAATTTGCAGAAATCACTCAAACAGTGATCTCGGCAAATGAACCTTTCAGAAAATAAGCCAAATTCTGGAAATAAGCACAAATTAAGCTTGAATTAAGCTTGTGGATCGTTCAGCAACTCTGATTGTGCTCTGATACCAATTGTTATTGATGAATTCGAGCTTATGTGTGTGTTAGTGTGTGTAACAATGGAGGTTTTAAGAGAGAGAAAGTAGAGAGAGAGAATGTGTTTGGCTGGAAAGTTAGTTTGCATTCAAATGGGGTGAAAGGTTACATTTTGCATTATGGAGGGGGTTTATATACCTATACACATATTACAATATGCCCCCTTCCATACTTAGACATTTACATTGTAAGTACAAAAGATACAAATCAACTACTACATTTATATTTCTAACAGAGTACCCGTAGGCCTAGCAAGAGCGGTCATCCTACTTTCGAGATCCTTGAAATTAACTCCCTGGTTTTTCATGTTGATCTCCACCTTCCCACTTAATTGATCCAACCTCTCACTCAAAGTCTTAGTATCTTCCCTGATCATTTGAATGCTAGTATTTGTTTCAACCTGATTACTAGCCAACTGCTTCATCATCTCTCTCAACTCGGCATTAGAAGAAGAAGACCCTGATCCTTGTCCTTGCTGAGTCTGTTGTTGTGGCTGATTCTGATAAATATCTCTTTGCCACCTATTACCTGAAAAACGAGAATTATTAGACTGAAAAGAAGAGTTATAAGAAGTATTACCTGAAGGCCGGTTCTGGAAACCGGTGTTGCGGTAGAAATTCCCTTGAGGTTGATTTTGAACATAACTCACATCTTCAGGTGCCCGATTTGGACACTCATCAGAATAGTGCATATCACCACAATGATCACACCCATCGGCTACTACCTTAACATCCCTCTCAATTGCTCCAAACCTATTCTCTTGAGTAGCAAACCCCTTTTCCATGCGCTCAGATAGCGCCCTAATCTCTCCAATAACCCCTGGGTCATTGCTAGCTTCAACCTTAGCAACTCTCCCTTGGTTAGTACCTCTCTTCATCTTTCTCTCATTCTTCAAAAACCTTTCATCATCCAAAGTTGAGCTATCCTTCGCCATGTCTTCCAAGATTTGATAACCTTCATTGGGTGTAATGTTATTGAAACTACCCCCGAAAGCATATCCCAAATCTCGTTTAGACTTTTTATCTAACCCATCAAAGAAAAGCTCCACATATTTTTCCCTAGTCAAATCGTGACCTGGACAATTTCTCAACATTTCCTTGAAACGAATCCAAGCCTCAACAACATCTTCTCCATCATCTTGTTCAAAAGATATAATCATGTTCTCCAACCTTCTTTGAGTTCTAAGTGAATAAACTCACCAATGAAAGCCTCCTTGAGTTGGTTCCAAGTAGTAATAGAATTTTCTGGAAGATCATTGAACCAATCAAGTGCTTCTCCGGTGATTGACATGGGAAATGTCTCAAGTTTCACGGCATTCATTTGGTTTTGCCCATATTGATATAGCCGAGCCAACTTTTCAAACCTATCCAAGTGTTGGTAAGGATCCCATTTCCGTTTCCCATCAAATTGATGCTCTTCTATGCTCTTTAGATGGTTTCCTTTCAAAGCGAAAGTGTGATCAATGGTTGGAGGTCTAATGGCGGAACCACGGCCAGTTGGGATCGTACGGACCCTCTCGCCATAGCGAGTGTCATTTGGACCCCTTGGTTGTTCGTCCCCCATTTCTCTTGCTTTACTTCTAAATTGAAAAACTCGTCCAAAAAGAACCCTTCCTCGTCCGAATCAGGAGTGGGTTTAGCTATAGGTGAAAATGGTGTCGGTATTGGTGTTGTGGGTTCAGTGAAGTTAAACCTACGCCCTCTTGGTCTTCTCGGAGTAGACAAAGGACTATTCAAAGGGAGACCTGAAGAACGCAAGTTCATCAACTAAAACAATACCAGCAAACACACAACTAACACAAACACGTCAAATGCACCTGTGATAAGAAAAGAAAACTAAACTAATAAACAAGTAACTTCCTCACGCGTGAGAAAGGATCAAACCACTAAATTAACAACTAAATCGGCACACACTCCCCGGCAGCGGCGCCAAAAACTTGATGTGCTAAATCGAGTTTAAAAATTATAAACTAGAAATACCTAGAAACTCACTACTACACACTATCGGGCAGTGGACCCGTTCGTATGCAATATAGTTAAGAGGTAAGTCCGTGTTCGTTCTCGGGGATTGGTTTGAACTAGTTGTTTAATAAAATGGTTTGGAAAACAGGGTGTTGCTTCGAGTCTCACTTTGACAATTAGATTAAAATAAATTTAAAAGACAAAACGCATAAAAGTAAAGAAAAGCTTCAGACAATATTAATAAAGATCATCCACCTTGAATTCGCTAGACTTCAAACATGATTGCATTCAATTAAGACCAAATTCATTGAGTTGAAAAGATAATCGTAAAAGGATTAAGGTGCTCACGTGGTACCACCAACCGTGAGTAAATTACCCAATCACCTAAGTTGCTAGTTTAATTACCCAAGCCGGTACCACCAATGCCTAGACAACCTTACCAACAATTAGTTTGCTTGACTACCGAAGTAACAATTGTGCCTATGTGAAGATAACGTGGTACCACCAACCGTTATAAAACACGTTGACAAAGTGACTCCTTTTATTAAAATGATATTCACTATCATACCATGAACTAGTGATAATTGCTCATAGACAAACAACCATTTGAAAATCACATATGCATCCAACTAGTACCACTAACGAAGAACACACATGCCACCAATATCATAATAATATATAAAAAGGAATTAAATCATCAAGATCTCGACACAACGATAATTGAAATCAACTCTTTGGATTAAAACATATAGCAATCACATCATTCGTCTAGTTTCCTCAAGGTGGATGATTGAATGTTTAGCCACTCATGATTAATTTAAAATAACAATCAAAATAAAAGAAGAACATGATGTACCAATCGTTCTTGAAATTGAAATTGCAAGACAATAAAATAGATACGGTCTAAGTGGGTGCCCGTGAATCTTCAATGAATCGGACGAAGAAATCTACCCTTGATCCTTGAAGGAATCCCTTGGAGAGCAGCTCTTAGAAAGAATTTGGATCCATTGGGAATTAGGTTTTTTTTTCTATTTATACCCCTTGGAAATCTGATGCAAACATGGCCAAAAGCCCTTCAGCTCCGTCGTCCCACTGCGGCGCAGTGGGCGAGTGATGCCCCCACTGCGGCGCAGTGGATATTAACTGATCTAGGTGCTCGTTTTCCACTAGCCGACTGCGGCGCAGTGGGCTGGTGATGCTCCCACTGCAGCGCAGTCCAATCCTGCTGATCCGAAGACAACCTTTTCACTATGAACTTGCTGAAATTTTCTATCTTCTCAACTTTAAACAACTCTCGAACTCACAAATCAACTTCTTGGCCTCAAAAATCATCCGAAATTGCACCAAATGGACACGTAACATGTTTAGAGCCTGAAAACACTAACAAACAACATAAACGCACCAAATGCACACAAAATCGACTTAAAACACTTAATAAAATGGCCAATAATGATGTGGGCGATATGTATAAATTTGTCACATCAATTTCATTCATATCAAATATCAGATTTCCAATTTTTTTAAATAACTATACATCATGAATACAAATACAAAATAATTTTTTGATCGATCAACCATTGGAAAAAGTAAAACAACTATACTATGCAAATCCTACATAGTATAAATCGATCAACGTATACAAATAAAATATTATAGGAAATCAAAATCCACAATTTGGGAATTATTTTTCCTTTTTTGTAATCTTGTGTTGATGTTGAATCACCCTATCTGATATTTAGAAAATCCTTCCCACATTCGAGTGTAGAACCTTAACTATTATGTGATGTATGTGTTTAGTGAAATTCTGCTTCATTTTAAGTGTAGAAGTATTTTACATGGTAAAGGTAACAAAAATGATCATCTATTTATAGACACTCTGTCCAGGTGAAAGTGTTGGTAATAGTTGACGTTTTATATAAAACGGTAAGAGGCACCATTTTAAACAAAACGGAACATATATTTTAACAAGTATTCTAGTTTAGTTTTACAGAAAATTAAATAAATTAATGTATGTTAACAACAAATCACATTACATAATGAAAAACGGATTACATAATTAAAAACACATTACATGATTAATAAAAGCAATGGATTACTTACGACCCTCTATTGACATACTTCCTATGCCCTGGTGAGCGTTTCGGTCGAGCCACCACTGGTCATGTTTTGGGCATTTGACTTCGTCGACGGTTTTGTCTTCACCGCAATTATCATGGTACGATTCGGCCCAAGTGCATTGTTCTCCCAACGTGTGACCGGCATCAAAAACATCCTTGATCGCGGGCTTGACCCTCTTAATCTCCTCTTGCAGAAAAATGGAGTATTGGCCTTCATGCTTTGAGATCTCACCGTATGGCGCATGTATTTCCTTTATCATTACCTCGCAACGTTTCCTTTTCTCCCGTAAACATCCCATAACCCGGGATATTTCTGTTTGAAGGAGGATGTCTTCTTTGATATCAGCCATGATTAGTGACCTCATCTCATCGACAGTCATGTGAGGTCGGTGAACAATGTTTGATGACGACGCCATTTGAAGTGGAAGAGTGAAATGGAATTGTGAATTGAATTTGGGAGCCCCTAAAATCGTGTTTATATAGTGAATTCAATGTTACCCGCTTAGGGGCTAAAGCTATAATATTTTTTAACTTACTTGCTATTTGAATGTTTTAGGGACTAGTACCGTAAATAAATTAGAAATACCCCATTTAACTTACCTATATATATTGTCTTCTTCATCAAACATTCCTTACCCAAATAACAAACTTTTTATCGTGGAAATGGCTTCTTCATCAAAATTCACTATCCCAAAAGCACCGTTGACTGTCAGCCAAGTGAAGGACTGTATGATGGCCGATATCCTAGACCACTCAACGTTTCAAGAGGAACTCAAGGTGGTTATGCAAAAGCTAATTGCGAAAAATAAATGGTGTCGAGAACAATTTTTTATTTTACAAGCAAGAGAATGTTCTCCTCTTGAGTTGCAATATACAGATTATTTGCAGGGGAAGATCGACAACATCGAAATTGCAATTGAACAGCTTGACAGCGCGGCTTTCACATTGTACAACTTGAACAGATCGGCCCGGCGACAACATCAGATGGTTTAATGATTTTGTAATGTCTTTTAATTTCTAGTCGTTATCCTTTTTTTTAAAATAACATGGTACTCTTAAGAATTTCCTTATTGCTTTGTGTATTTTATTTAGTTTTTCTTAAATATTGGACCTAATGTCTGCCATAACATCTAACCAATAACTTTTGTTAGCGGCTATGTTGGCCCATTAATTGGGAGGAGACCCAAATCCTACGTTTGACATAAAACGTATGAAGTAAACGACAAACGAGCTTTGATAAGCATGCATACGGTATGTACAATGACACCATATTTATACCACATTTTGAATAGCAACGTTTTATGTAATACGGTATGTTGCCGACCTCCACACACTCCCTGACATCTTTTTAAATATGTAGTATCTGTCCATCATTCCACATAAAACTAAAACGGTATTCGTAAAAGACAAATACTAAGATATAGTGCGTTAAGGTCCATTTCTATTTAATTGATAGGATAGAATAATGTCATTTACGTTACAAAGAGAAAAGTTTTTGATATAAACAATTTTTTTACGTTACAATTTTCGTCCGTATATGATATATGACAAATAATGTGTACTGTGACTACTAAGAAATACGGGAAGTATATCAAAAAGACCTTTCATACGATAATACACCATGAAAGCAAACGGACAAACACATATAACTATACATTTCATTGACACATTTAAATATATCATGTAACGGTGGTCGATAACAAAGTGTGTAAACATAAAAACCATTATAAATATAATGGAAATAAGACATGTGCTTAAGCCCGACATCAAGAAGAGGTATGTTATATCTCGGTGTATGCACGCCTTCTTTGATACAAAGACAACAGTATTACTTGCGTATGTTTATTAGTAGTAAGCTACGGCCATCTTCGTTATCGGCTTCGTTACCGATATATTGGAGCTTGTGCATTCCCTGTCTCCGATTTCGGGCAGAATATTAGGGTATACAAATGATGTTGAGTCACGCTGTCCGAATACAACGTTACTTGTCGAATGCTTCATAATATGGATGGGAGATATGAAGACAACTTTTTTTTTTGCCATTTTGGGTGGATACAAATTTTGGCCATGTAAATTTTCGGATTAGAAGGTAAGTATTTATAGTCATGATATAGACCCCGTTTTACAAAAGATGGAGTTTACTGCATATACAATGCTCCGTATCACCTTAAACGCATGATAATAAAATCACATAATAGTATTTACATCCTAATAAAACGTGCATGACAATGCAACTTTGTGGGTGTCAGTCTGTCACCCACTAACTTGTGTACATAAAGTGCTCCGTTTTAACTAAAACGTTACTACTTGAAGGGGAAGAAGACAAAATACAGGTCCGTCTAACGGCCTTTTTGACCAAAACAAGTTCAAAAAAATTACACTTTTGGTCCTTTAACGGCTAGTTTTCCTAAAATCCTATATATACACTTGCATTCTATTAAAAATTTCATACCAGTATTTCATATATTCATAGATTTTTTCCTGTCTGCTATACACAAACACATTTTCTATGCAAAAATGGGCATGCAGGGTCACATGCTTGACGATGACAAACACAAGACTGAAGTTAGCAATGTGATTCAGAGCATCACATCCAACAAGGCGGCGTACACATTCGAAATCATACGACTTCAAGGTCGGATTCGTAACGCCGTCGAAGATGAGTATCTTATTTATCTTCGACAAAAAAGTAAAATGAAAACAAATAACCATGATAACCTACCGCAGATTGCCTTCTTCACTCTGGATTTGATTTCATGCAGGTTTAACAATCGACATCCCAAGTAATTCAAAACACAAACATTTATTAGCTTGCAAACGAAGTAGCCTGCAACAAAATAGTGTCTAAATATACCTTAAGTGCCAC
>CM067174.1:56145920-56157758 GCA_034093135.1 Erigeron breviscapus | reverse complement strand
CACACATAGCTACATTCAAATATTAAGTAAAGACTTAACGACACCCCAAATTGACTTAACGGCATTAGTCAAATGTTACATAAAAGTTCGGGATGTTACAATCAAGCTTACAACCTGCATGGTCAGCATCCGAATATGCAATCAACTGAAACCCGGTATCCCTTGGATACCAGAGACCAAGATTCTAATAAAAGATCAAGTGAGGTCATTCCATTGTCAAACCCTAAAGATCACCAAGTTATTAATTAAATTCATAACTTGTAAACATTGAAACTTGTGAGATTTCAAATAACATTGACTTGTCACATAAGATTTAAAAGATCATTTTCTAAACTTAAACAAATTAATGTCCATATCAGAAAATCTTCTTTGAACTAAACACATAACCTCATCAAGAATTCAAATGAATGAATTCAGCAAAACATATACTCAACAGAATTTAAGTAGAATCTCTCGTGCAATAAGAACTTATGAAAATACTTATTTTGACTCAATAAATAGAAAAATAAATTAGAATAAAAATTACAGAATCATAAACTATTCTATACACAATAGTTATCTTAATTTATTCATTATTTACAAGTGACTAGGGTACTGCTGATCAGATCAGATTAGCATTTACATAAGCCTACCAGCGAGAAATAATTCTCTTATTATTAGTTATGAACAGTGATCCAAAAACGATTACCAATATGTTTGTCCTCTTAAACACTCGGTACTTCCAGTCTCCTTTTTGGTTTGGCACTTTCGTATTACTTGAGCCAAGGACAGTCAGCATGTAACCTAGTAAGTTACTCATGCCACAATTTTAGTTTGCGAACTTATGTGCCCCATATTCAGATACACTCTCACAATCGAAACAAGCATTAAAATTAAGACATTTGGTGATTAAAGTGAGAAAGTCTTTAAGAATCAAGTCAGCGGTGACAGGTCGGTGATTCCTCACGCGGAAAGCGACATAACTTGACTCACGTACGGAAATATACTTAACATTGCATAATGCCAAGTACTTGCATAAGTGTTTAAGTAAAATTAATGTCACAAATATGCAAGTACTTGGCATTATGCAATGTTAAGTATATTTCCGTACGTGAGTCAAGTTATGTCGCTTTCCGCGTGAGGAATCACTGACCTGTCACCGCTGACTTGATTCTTAAAGACTTTCTCACTTTAATCACCAAATGTCTTAATTTTAGTGCTTGTTTCGATTATGAGAGTGTATCTGAATATGGGGCACATAAGTTCGCAAACTAAAATTGTGGCATGAGTAACTTACTAGGTTACATGGTGACTGTCCTTGGCTCAAGTAATACGAAAGTGCCAGAAACCAAAAAGAAGACTGGAAGTACCGAGTGTTTAAGAGGACAAACATATTGGTAATCGTTTTTGGATCACTGTTCATAACTAATAATAAGAGAATTATTTCTCGCTGGTAGGCTTATGTAAATGCTAATCTGATCTGATCAGCAGTACCCTAGTCACTTGTAAATAATGAATAAATTAAGATAACTATTGTGTATAGAATAGTTTATGATTCTGTAATTTTTATTCTAATTTATTTTTCTATTTATTGAGTCAAAATAAGTATTTTCATAAGTTCTTATTGCACGAGAGATTCTACTTAAATTCTGTTGAGTATATGTTTTGCTGAATTCATTCATTTGAATTCTTGATGAGGTTATGTGTTTAGCTCAAAAGAAGATTTTCTGATATGGACATTAATTTGTTTAAGTTTAGAAAATGATCTTTTAAATCTTATGTGACAAGTCAATGTTATTTGAAATCTCACAAGTTTCAATGTTTACAAGTTATGAATTTAATTAATAACTTGGTGATCTTTAGGGTTTGACAATGGAATGACCTCACTTGATCTTTTATTAGAATCTTGAGTATTTCGTAATTGTTAATCCTAATGTTGTGTGTTTTCACTTGAATTTTCTGCATTACTGTGTATTTGCTCTTGTTGCGTTAATGAGTTTTTGGTAAGTGTGCAGTGTTCAGGTTAAGAAGATAAATTTGGAGTGCTGATCTTTGTTGCAATACTGTGTTATTCATACAGATGATATCGTGGAAACGGGATTTTTGGTGTGAAATGACAATATTGTGATGCAAATATGAGCACGTGAAGGATGAATACATGAATCTGTCTTTGGAGTATTTATTTACTTTACATTTCATGTATTTAGTGAAAATAATCAGTGTTGATACGTGTTTCCTTTGATTCCCGTACCTTGACTTATGACTTGATTTCGGAAACTTTATAAAGTTCTTCATTGGATTTTTGGACTACTCATTGTTTGTTAGTTTTGTAGACGGCATCTAATATGGGACTTAAGTGTTTCAAGATGGTTTGCCGTCAAGCATCTCAATGATTAGAGTCATACTCTCCGTATCATGGTCGTGGTTGGTATCGCTGTTAATATATTCATTGATTATTTTCAGGTTTGTTAATGGTTGATTTTAGACCTTGGGGTTCTGTTTTTAATTCAAGATTATAATGTTTGTAAAATACTTACATTATGATGATGATTTTCAGATGGTGGTACTTTTGGTACAAGGCATGAACAAGTTGCTTTTAACGAGTTGTTGCTATGTACAGGATTAGGTCAAAGGGGTCGCATCGTGGAAAGTTTCGTGATGACGAATCTTGAAAAAATTTTCTAAGTACAAACTTGTTCTTACGAAGATAGTGATTAACTTCGTTTGGAATTGTACTTCAGAAAATTGGACTCATTTTGTTACTTCTAAATTCGTTTCATTTGGTTTTAAACGAAGATAACCTCTATCTTCGTTCGAGTTGATTTTACGAAGGTTAACTTCGTTCTACCTTATGTTCGACCGACCTTTTTACCCGACCCGTTTTGACCCATCTTTTAACCATCTATATAAATATCAACTTAATTCGTTCTATCTTTTACATTTCCTTTTTTTTTTTTTTTTTTTTTTTTTTTTTTTTTTTTTTTTTTTTTTTTTTTTTTTTTTTTTTTTTTTTTTTTTTTTTTTTTTTTTTTTTTTTTTTTTTTTTTTTTTTTTTTTTTTTTTTTTTTTTTTTTTTTTTTTTTTTTTTTTTTTTTTTTTTTTTTTTTTTTTTTTTTTTTTTTTTTTTTTTTTTTTTTTTTTTTTTTTTTTTTTTTTTTTTTTTTTTTTTTTTTTTTTTTTTTTTTTTTTTTTTTTTTTTTTTTTTTTTTTTTTTTTTTTTTTTTTTTTTTTTTTTTTTTTTTTTTTTTTTTTTTTTTTTTTTTTTTTTTTTTTTTTTTTTTTTTTTTTTTTTTTTTTTTTTTTTTTTTTTTTTTTTTTTTTTTTTTTTTTTTTTTTTTTTTTTTTTTTTTTTTTTTTTTTTTTTTTTTTTTTTTTTTTTTTTTTTTTTTTTTTTTTTTTTTTTTTTTTTTTTTTTTTTTTTTTTTTTTTTTTTTTTTTTTTTTTTTTTTTTTTTTTTTTTTTTTTTTTTTTTTTTTTTTTTTTTTTTTTTTTTTTTTTTTTTTTTTTTTTTTTTTTTTTTTTTTTTTTTTTTTTTTTTTTTTTTTTTTTTTTTTTTTTTTTTTTTTTTTTTTTTTTTTTTTTTTTTTTTTTTTTTTTTTTTTTTTTTTTTTTTTTTTTTTTTTTTTTTTTTTTTTTTTTTTTTTTTTTTTTTTTTTTTTTTTTTTTTTTTTTTTTTTTTTTTTTTTTTTTTTTTTTTTTTTTTTTTTTTTTTTTTTTTTTTTTTTTTTTTTTTTTTTTTTTTTTTTTTTTTTTTTTTTTTTTTTTTTTTTTTTTTTTTTTTTTTTTTTTTTTTTTTTTTTTTTTTTTTTTTTTTTTTTTTTTTTTTTTTTTTTTTTTTTTTTTTTTTTTTTTTTTTTTTTTTTTTTTTTTTTTTTTTTTTTTTTTTTTTTTTTTTTTTTTTTTTTTTTTTTTTTTTTTTTTTTTTTTTTTTTTTTTTTTTTTTTTTTTTTTTTTTTTTTTTTTTTTTTTTTTTTTTTTTTTTTTTTTTTTTTTTTTTTTTTTTTTTTTTTTTTTTTTTTTTTTTTTTTTTTTTTTTTTTTTTTTTTTTTTTTTTTTTTTTTTTTTTTTTTTTTTTTTTTTTTTTTTTTTTTTTTTCTATATAATGTTTTTCTTTTCTTTTTTTTTTTTTTTTTTTTTTTTTTTTTTTTTTTTTTTTTTTTTTTTTATTTTTATATATATTTTTAGGGTTTAATTTCGTTGTTAATTTTAATCCATTGAATCCTTAATTCGTTTCTAAAATCGAAATAGGTTATGCTTCTTTTAAGTGTTACAAATGTTTTTGTAATTAATTTTGGGCAAATCAAGTGTTCTTCAATGTTTTAAGAATCAAATGTTTGATTGTGGAACCAACAGGCTGTTCAGAACCTCTACGAACTTAGACTTCGTTTATCTCTACGAACTTAGGTTCTCAAACAGAGTGTACGAACTTAGATTTTTTCAACTAACGAACTTAGGAGATTTTGTGACAAACGAACTTAGTAATGCTTCTAAGCTATCTTCGTTCATTGTTACCCAACGAATTTAACATCTATTTTCGTTTATTGTTATCCAACGAATTTAAAATCTATCTTCGTTCATTCCTAACTAACGAACTTAAGGTCTATCTTCGTACATTTTTACCTTACGAACTTAAGGACTAATTTCGTACAGTTCCAACTTATGAGATTATTGATTAAGTTCATCTAAGACTGCTATTCATTTCTTGTGCTAATCCTATAATTGTTTTTCAATTATGATTTGTTTTTGCAGAAATGGCTCTTGCTCCACGTCAGTTCTTTAAGAAGCACAATCTGGCCTTAAATCTGGATCCAGATCAACATAATTGTGAACGCTATCATGAAATGTTTGATTTTATTGCTCGTTCTAGGCTTTCTTTTGCATTCTGTGATTCACCTAGATTGGTGAGGCAGTATATCGATGACTTCTGGAGGACTGCTCATCAGGTCATGGTTAATGGTCGTAGCTTTGTTAGAGCAACTGTCAAAGGAATAACTTTTGATTTTAATGCTGCGATACTTCGTGAAATTCTGCACTTGGGTGATGAATCAGACGAAGCTGTAGAATTAGCTTATGATTTTGACCTTATTCGTCGGTGTTTTCAAAGAATGGGTTATGTTGGTCAAATAAAGCTTCCTTTTGATAAGAGTGGATTTCAAGGACGTTGGAGATACCTTGCTTACATGTTGTTAGTAAGTCTGAGCAATCGTAAGGCTGGATTTGATCAGCTTTCTGCTCAGATTTCTTCGCAGATGGTTGCTTTGGTTTATAATCGACCTTATCCATTTTCAACATACTTCTATCATGCGTTTGTTGATCAAATCAATGCCAAGGCGAAGAATAGGTTTCTATTATATCCTCGTTTTGTTATGGCGATAGTTAGACATTTTTGTCCGAACTTGGTTTTTGATCAAGGTCCACGCTATGTACCACATGCTTGGCCTCTACGTATATTTGCTGATTTAGATGCCAATACTCGAAATGTAGCTGGTCTAAATAATCCACCCTTGTTTGGTCACTTAATTAATCCAAATTATCGATCTCGTTTTGAGAATGATATGTTAGTGGATGATGAAGACAATTCTGATCATGAAAATGAAGAAAGTTCAGATGATAGTTCGGATGGTGATTCTGATGATTCTGATAGTGGGAATGATGATGGTGATGATGTTGTTGAAGCAGACACTGATGAATATGATAGTGTCGCTGCTGATTCTGGTAATGAGCATCGAACTAAGATGGCTCATGATGTACCTGCTGCTTCAGGAAGTGATAATTCATATCACTTTTCTCGAGAAGATGTATCTGGTGCTTTACGCCGAGAGCGTCGGAGTAAGGCATGTCATTCTTCACCGGTTCTTTCTGAAACAAATCAATCTGTTCAAGAAGAAGTTAATCTGGATGAGAATGTTGGTGTTGAACAAGAAGTTGTATCTGATTATCAAGAACAATTGGAACATAGAGATATGGCATCAAGTCCATTACATGAAGATACAAGTACTGTTGGACCGAAGAGGACACTGGATGCTCCTCTCACTTATCGCAGAGCTAAGCGTGCAAGAATTTTTGAGGATACTTCAGTATCTGCAGCTGCTGCTGATATTCCTGCTGTCTCAACAGCACCAGTTCCTACTGTTGCTGGCAATGTACCATTACGTCCACTTTTGCCTCCTGCCAGATTAATATTGCCCAGATTGCCTACTTTTCCTCCTATTCCTTCAGATTACTCCCTGGTTAGGCGTATAGATGTTCTTCAGGCTCGTGTTGATACGTTAGAGTCTGATCTTACAACTGTTCGAGGTACTTTGACCTTTTTGATCAACTGGGTCAAGAATCAAGGGGGAGATGTTCCTGAAGAAGTCTGCAGATTATTAGCAGTTCAGCCAAGACGTGAGAATGAAGATGATGATGCTGATAATGCTGGTAATAGGAGTGATTCTCGCCCAGTTTCTGACAAAGGAAAAGGGGTTGAGACTCAGGGGGAGACAGAAAGAGATACTACCCAGACTGGTACTTCTGGTGCGGGTGGTTCAAGTGCTCCTCGAGAGGCTAAAGTTATTGAAGCACTTGATTCAGGTAATTCTTCAAAATCGGTTGATTATTTAAGTGATGATCAAGTTGAAGCTGAAACTGAACGATTAAAGCGTGAAGTTAAGGTAAAATTTGGACATGACTATAATACCGAAGAAAATGCTTTTCATTCTGTATTTGATAACTTATTAGATAAACAACAAGAAGCAGAAACTGAAAGAGAAAAAGAATTACAGATTCAAAGGCAAACAGCCTTGGAATCTGATTCTGATTCTGATTCTGATTCAACTTATGATTTTGATAAAGTTTGATAAAGTGTATATTAGGTTGCATGTAATAAGTTTACGACATGTGAATGTAATTTATCTTATTTCAATGCAATTATATTTCATCTTTATTATTATTATTATCATGATTATTCATTGTATTCCGGTGTTCATTTTGTGTAATCTTAATAGATGATACAGATGATACAGAATTACTCTTCGATGGTGATGAACTTGAGGAGGGTGAGCTTGTTCCTGAACCGGATATGAATATATTCAAGAAACCTTATGGGTTTGATGATGTTTGGGACTCAACTCCTGAAGACCCATCTGTGGAAGAAAGAAAAGAGTTGGAGATAAAGAGGAAAGAAGTTAAGGAAAGAATGCTTCAAACTTCAATTAGTAGCTCCGCTAAAGTTTTAAACTTCGTGGTATATGCTAGGATTGATGATGCATTGATTCCTTTTCACTGGGAAATCAATTTGACAAGACCTTTTAATCCAAATAATTATCCTGTACCTCTCAGAGAAGATGATCCACTACATGAGATTGATAGACTTGTGCCTGGTCAAAGAATCAATGATTATATAGTCACATGGGATACTATGAAACCCATCATGTATTGGACTCATATCTCAGATAAAGATGCTACAAGATATAAGACAATAATCTGGAGTTGGTTTTATGATGAAGAACTGAAGCTGTTTGTTCTTAAAAGACCAGAAGGTTGTCAATATCTAGCATGGCGTGAGAGACATTTCAGAAGTTTGTGTGAAGAAGACTTACATGAACTAGGAAATAACAGGATTATCAATCCAAGTAGTTATGGTCTTGCAGATGTGATTCGTAAGAATCTTCATGAAGATTTCAAGTTGAGATCGAATATGAAAGACTCTGAAAAACCAAAGTTTCATATTGAACCAAGACGAAAGAAGAAGGTGGTGAAGCCAGATAAAAGTGTTGAGTATATTCAACGTGATATCAAATGTATGATCAAAGTCCCTGCCAAGAAATGGGCACAAGATGTCTTGGATAAACTGGATAATTAGGAGATTGATCGAAATTCTGGTGAAGCTAAGATGTATGCAGACTCAAAGAAGAAGATATTGTTGAGAAGGATGTATGATCCAATGCAGTTGGTGAACTTCTCAAGAAATGATCAGAGAAAATTGTACGATACTGAATGCTCATTTTTACCATTTTGGAAGAATGAAGAAGATCGATATCGTAAGATTCTCCAAATCTGCTTACATGAAAATATCCATGCAAATAGCAAACGATTGTTATTTGATGGATGATGAAGATTTTTGAAGACTGAAGAAATCGAAGATGCTGCTGTCAAGAGGGAGTTTGTTGATGCATGTTGATGTGACAACAGCAACTTAGATTTGATTAGTCTTTTAGATTAAGACATTATGTTGTTTTATGTCTTATTCATTTATATGTAATTGATAGATTATGGACTTCGTGTTTTAGTAATGATTGATTACATGTTTTGGTGTTATTTATATGTTTATATATGATGTTTGTTATGTATATCATACAAGTACAAACATAATATATGTTAGGTTTCTTGTACATAAAGTACTTGGAAAATAACTAAGCATAGATGTTGATGGTATTTAGTACTAACGAAGATAATCTTCGTTAGGAACTAACGAAGATAATCTTCGTTTTATGGGCTGGACTGCTAAGTTCGTAAGAACAAAGCCCAGCAAGCCCAATATCGATCGTGAACATATATAAACGATTGGAAACCCTAAAGTGAGGATTCCAGTTGATAATACACACACCAAAGGCGACTAAGTTCGTTTCTATGCTATAGAAAACGAAGATAGATTACATAAGGCTGATTATATTGAGATAATTAGCAATATATTCGATAACTAATCAAACTAGTTATCTCGTGAGGATTCCGCACTCACGACATAACAATAGACGATCTTGAGAGCGATCAGTAGCTATCGAGGGACTCACATGATATTTAAATTCTTATGTGTCAACATGATCAAACGCCGTTATGAAATAACGATGCCGACACACATTCATCGGGTTGATGAACCGGTCAAGTAAGACCTCAACGATATGCATTTTTGTGATATATGATTTTATGTGAGAAATATATCTAGTTAGGTTGCCTATACTTTGAGAAAGTTCGTATATGCAATATATTTTACATTTTGAAAATATAATTGTTTTTATGGAAAACTAACAGATTTACTATCAAGTTAATTTGATTAAATTATTTAATTTGGTTAGTGATGATTACATGCATTTAATAATTGTAAAGTTCCTAGGTAAATGTTCCCTCTTCCAAGTAATACCTTTATGACATAAATCCCACCTTTTCTTGGAAATATAAAGGCATGCTCTAAACATAATCATTAGTGTGATAATCTATGTTGGTGAAGTTTGGAAAACGTGCTAGTTAAATGCCCATTAAATAACTATGTATATATATATTTAATATATTATATATACGTATATATGTATATGTACTATTATAACTTGACCCACCATGCCCAACTCCTATTTAGGACGTCGGTGCAAAGTGCACGCTTCGGGTGCAAACATGACCTATATGATTATATTTATATTTATATATTGACCCACCATGCCCATCTTCTATTTAGAATGTTGGTGCAAAGTGTGCGGTGACGCATTTATATTTATACATTTATAATTCGTGGTTATTCCAACTCACAACCATACTTAATTGACAATTGCCAAACTCCTATTATGGAAAACGGTGTACTCGTATAGGTTGTGAGGGAGAATGATCGCGAATGCCATATTATGATTTATTTCAACATGCAACCATACTTCTTTGCCATTTCACGTGTATAGGTTGTGTGGGAGAATAATCATAATATTGCTATTATTATTATTGTTATTATTATATATATATATATATATATATATATATTATTGTATATTATTATATATTATATATTATTATATATAAACCCATGAGAGACCAACTCCAACTAGCACGTGGACAACCCTAACTATTATCACATAAAGACACATTTTTAAGAAAATGTATTATAACAATATTATTTGGAAGAATGGAGGAAATTCTTTAGGAACATAATAGCATAGATTGTTAAGACAAGTTTATATTTTATTTCTATAGGTTAACACATTCAAGAAGATTCTCTATTTGCTAATTGTTGCTACTTGAAACTAAGGTGAGTTCATAGCCCACACTTTCTTAGTATTTTGGGTGAGATGCATGCTCTATGTTTTATATGTGGAACACAAGTACCAAACTATGTATATGATGATTGTCTAAGTTGCTTGATCCAATAAAGGCCTCCCATCATGAATTGTTAGTTATGGATTTAAACGTGATATGATGAATAGTACTATTTGGGTTGACACCCCCATTCGGGTTGGTCGCACCAACTTGACCGATGATGGTCGAACGAATGCATGCATATTTGGATTCCCAAGTATTATGGATCAAATACTTGCCGAGGCACAATGTTACTTATTACCGTCGAGTTTCAATTCATGAGCTTAGTACAATGTATACAATATGTATTCCTAGCATTGTTTTTGAACAATGGCTACACGACATTGCGGGTTGGCAATGGTCGCACTTAAATCTTGTGGTTCCATGGAAAAATTATTTCTTTACACCTATGAATTCACCAACATTATTGTTGACCCGTTTTAGCATGCATTCTCAGGTACTAGACGATCGCTTTAAGTGTTGGATTGCTTGACGCTACATGCTATATGAAGAACTTGCCCCACCCATCATGCCTTAAGAATGCTTCGTCAATTTGCTAAAGACATGCTTCTAATTATGTTATCATAATGATAACTTAAAGTTTTTGACAAACGATTCCATATCATATGTTGTTTCTAAAATTCTAAACAACGTTATCTTTCAATATATATATTAAAATGACACGTTAAGTGGTTGTTATTTTCTCAAGTACAATTTCTTTCCAAATATTTTGTCTCAACTTATCAAATAATGCTATTTTATAATTGTATTTTCAAACGACACCATTTAATGGTCGTTCATTATGAACTTGTGTTGTGATCTCATGAAGGTCGCGCCCCGTACCTTTCCGCATTTTTCGGGGTGTGACATCTAGCTCACTAGTTCATGTCACGCGAACTTACGCCGTGAATATATACCATGGTTTAGGCTTGCTTGGGGAGCAACAAGACTAGACGAAGATCTCGCATTTGATCAGCCCCTAACACTCTCAAATCAAGTGAGTCATAGCCCCCTTTCAAACTCTTTTATATGTTTTACTTGCGGGGTGAAAAGCATGATTAATTAAAATGACTTTCTCTTACGAAACGATTCTTTGAAATAATGATAATGAAATGGGAATTATATTGTATGTTCAACGTGTTATATGTTATATGATGAGCTTGAGTACTGTCAAACGGTGTTCCCTGTACACTACTATTAACTCATTTGAGGCCTGTAGTTAGAGGGTTGCGCAACTAGGATTTGTCCCCTCATCCACTATTATAGGTAACGGTGGGATGTTTGGTCTGCCTTTGTGGCCATCTTCATTGCCAGTCTGGCCTCGCGGTGCTCTAACTACTATATATTTATGGTCGTCTCCATGGCACGACCCTTGGTTATCTTTATGCACGTGATTGACAGCATGTGCTTATCATTATCTTATCATTTGGGACAATATATTTGATTATTGGGACATAACCGGTCTTAGTAGTGGCTCAAGACAATCTCATCAAATTATGTCATGGTAGTCTTACCATTGACCAAGAGGTATTGATATTATTCATGGTTGGTTATTATTATTGATTGAACATACGGTTTGGGTATGGACAATACGATGGAATGCTTGGAAATTTTATGGCATATTATTTCTTGAATTGGATTAAATATATATGTGTTGTTAGCATAAACCTATGAACTCACTCAACTTTCGTAGTTGACACTTTTTCTTCATGCTTTTCAGGTCTAGGGCAGTAAGTTAGCTTTTGGACCGCCTCATGGATGATGTGTTTAATTGTTGCATGTTGGACTAGTAATGCGAACATTTGATCTTTTGGATAATGAATTTGG
>CM067174.1:56124089-56144920 GCA_034093135.1 Erigeron breviscapus | reverse complement strand
ATGGGTATTTTTCTTGAAGACAAAGGACGAGACCGCAAACCGGTTTATGGATTTTGTTAGACAAGTTGAGAATGTCCATGAAGTTAAAGTTAAGAGAATCAGGAGTAACAATGGCACTGAGTTCAAGAACAATACTCTTACGGTTTTTTGCTTGACCAAGGGTATTCAACATCAATTTAGTGCACCGTATGAGCCACAGCAGAATGGAGTAGCTGAGAGGAAAAATAGGACTTTGATAGAAACAGCTAGGACGATGCTTGCTGATTCAGGGCTTCCTGTTAATTTCTGGGGGGAGGCAGTGAATACAGCTTGTCACATTTTAAATCGGGTTTTAACAGTTAAACGGTTCAAGAAAAACTTGTTATGAACTTTTGCACAACAAAAAGCCCAATTTGCAAAATGTTGAGCCATTTGGTGTTCCTTGTACTTTTCTTACGGTACTTCCTCAGGGTAAATTTGATCCTAAATCAGAGGAGGGTTTCTTTTTAGGTTATGTACCTAGTACACCAATTCGGCGTGTGTACAATCAGAAAACTGGCAAAGTAAATTTTGGTAAAAATGTGGTAATTGTCAGTCATAAACCTGCTGTACACATTGGTCCTGCTAATGACTTCGATTATGATGGTGTCTTCACCTCTTTTCGTGGTCCTGTTTCTTTTACAGGTGTTCCGATTGTGGAAGATGTAGTTACTCTTCATGATCCACTTGAAGGCGGTCCGGTTCCTGTCTCTTCTCCTGTTTCTTCACCATTCATTAAGCCTGCTTCTAAATCTGGAGAGTCAAGTGGGACCAAAGAAGCAGACTCTACTTTAGAGACTGCTCCTAAAAATCTTACTGATCCTTTACATATACCGCTACCTGATGATCCTTTCTATGATACTGACGACACGGAAGGTGAAAATCAGGAAGAGCTAAAACTCCAGAACAACATGTCCAGACTAACTTGGGGAATGATCTTACAGTCGACACGGTTCCTCAAACAAGAGTCAACAAGGATCATCCAGTAGAGCAAATCATTGGTGATGCTTCTGCCTCTGTTCGCACGAGAATCAGAATAGGAAAAATTTGTCAAGTATGTTTGCTGAAGTTAAGGATTCTGGGGCAATTACTTGGTACTTGTACTTTTGCTTCATCTCTTAGGTTGAGCCTAAAAATGTTGGAATGGCTCTTAAAGATCCGTCATGGGTTGAGGCGATGCAAGAAGAATTGGCTCAGTTTCGGAAGCTTGATGTATGGAAGTTAGTTGACTTACCTCCGGGTGAATCTCCTTTATCTACGCGATGGGTTTTTCGTTGCAAAAAGGATGACAAAGGTGTTGTCACTCGCAATAAGGCTCGGTTGGTAGTTAGAGGATTTGAGCAACAAGAAGGTTTTGATACGATGAGACTTTTGCACCTGTAGCTAGACTAGAAGCTATTCGATTATTTCTGGCATTTGCTAGTTATCAAGGTATAAAGGTGTATCAACTTGACGTAAAGAGTGCCTTTTTGTATGGAGAAATTAGAGAAGAAGTGTATGTAGATCAACCTCAGGGGTTTGAGGATCCAGATTTCCCCAATAGAGTATATCATCTTGATAAGGCTCTATATGGTTTACATCAGGCTCCTCGATCATGGTATGAAAAACTGTCTACTCATTTGCATGAAAATGGTTTTACTCGAGGTTCTATTGACAGCACGTTGTTCATCAAATGGAAAGGAAGGACTACTTGCTTGTACAGGTTTACGTTGATGATATCATTTTTGGTCATCTGATAAGAACATGTGCAAGGAGTTTGAGCAGAGCATGAAGGCTAAGTTCGAAATGAGTGCTATGGGGGAATTAACTTTCTTCCTTGGATTACAGGTGGATCAACTGAAGGATGGGTTCTTTATTCATTAGAGCAAGTATGTTCAAGATCTTCTTACCAGGTTTCGAATGACCGATGCTAAAGATGCAATTACTCCCATTCAGACTAATCATGGGCTGTGTCCTGATAAGACTAATGATTCAGAAGTCGATGCAACTCAATATCGGGCTATCATTGGTTCCTTGATGTATCTGACGGCTTCACGTCCAAACATTACCTTTGCTGTTTGTATGTGTGCTAGATATCAGGCTAATCCGAAAGAGTCACATATGAAAGCTGCGAAAAGGATTCTTCGTTATGTGAAGGCCAAGCCTCGTCTAGGGCTTTGGTATCCCATGCATGGTTCCTTTGAATTCAAAGCTTATACTGATTCGGATTATGGTGGCTGCAGTTCGGATAGGAAATCAACGTCAGGTGGATGTCATCTTTTAGGGGGGAGAATTATATCGTGGCAGTGCAAGAAGCAGACATCTGTTGCACAGTCTACTTGTGAAGCAGAGTACATAGCTGCTGGTCAATGCTGTTCTCAGGTACTTTGGATACAGCAACAATTGCGCGACTATGGTATGGATATCTCAGACTCTCCTATTTGTATTGATAATAAGTCTGCCATAGACATTACTAAGAATCCGAAAAACTTTAAAGTCACCAAGCACATAGATATAAAGCATCACTTTTTGCGTGACTGTTTTGAGAAAAAGCTTATTCATTTGGAAAAGGTTGTTACTGATGATAACCTTGCTGATTTTTATACTAAAGCTTTTGATAGACCTCGTCATGAGTTGTTATATCAACTCAATGGTATGAAGAATGCCGAGTAGTTTCTCTCAAAGAACTTAATTTTTTCTTTTTGTGTCTTAGTAGTTTAAGTCGTACAGAGATAGAGTCAAAAATACAAAAAAAGGTTGTCTTAGTATAAGTCTGTATATATCTAGTGTCAGAAAAATACAAAAACATCTGAAAAATAGAAAATCCAAAATATAATAAATAAAGTAAGGTTACTGCACTACATGTTTAGACGTGACGATACTTTAGCTTTTAAGCCTACTTAATTGTACTTTAAAATGCTCAGTTCAGTGATACCATTATATGATGTATCGATAGGCACAAAGTACCAAGGTTTCCTTATAATCTGAACTTAAATGTATACAATGTTCTTATGGGAAACGTATTCAGATATATGGCTGAGAATACTTGTTCTTAAAATAGGCAAGTCCTTTAAATCTTATGAAAGATCTTGCATTATAATTATGTATATTTGGTCTTTATAAAGAAGGTCTCGGGTACATATATGTGTATGTATTGCGTTTTTGGATGTATATTTGTGACAAGATATACAAATATCAAATAAATATGTTGAAAATATGAAGCTAATGTGGCCTTTGAGATTCGAACAAGTAAGTCCTTGGGGTATCTTTGTATACCTAGCCTACCTAAAGCTTCCAACTTGGGATAGGTTGTCAGAAAGTTCGCTACACGGGTCTCATAGAAAGTCACGGGTTTTCATAAGTGCTTTAAAGTAAAATTAATGTCACAAATATGCAAGTACTTGGCATTATGCAATGTTAAGTATATTTCCGTACGTGAGTCAAGTTATGTCGCTTTCCGCGTGAGGAATCACCGACCTGTCACCGTTGACTTGATTCTTAAAGACTTTCTCACTTTAATCACCAAATGTCTTAATCTTAGTGCTTGTTTCGATTATGAGAGTGTATCTGAATATGGGGCACATAAGTTTGCAAACTAAAATTGTGGCATGAGTAACTTACTAGGTTACATGGTGACTGTCCTTGGCTCAAGTAATACGAAAGTGCCACAAACCAAAAAGGAGACTGGAAGTACCGAGTGTTTAAGAGGACAAACATATTGGTAATCGTTTTTGGATCACTGTTCATAACTAATAATAAGAGAATTATTTCTCGCTGGTAGGCTTATGTAAATGCTAATCTGATCTGATCAGCAGTACCCTAGTCACATGTAAATAATGAATAAATTAAGATAACTATTGTGTATAGAATAGTTTATTATTCTGTAATTTTTATTCTAATTTATTTTTCTATTTTATTGAGTCAAAATAAGTATTTTCATAAGTTCTTATTGCACGAGAGATTCTACTTAAATTATGTTGAGTATATGTTTTGCTGAATTCATTCATTTGAATTCTTGATGAGGTTATGTGTTTAGTTCAAAAGAAGATTTTCTGATATGGACATTAATTTGTTTAAGTTAGAAAATGATCTTTTAAATCTTATGTGACAAGTCAATGTTATTTGAATTCTCACAAGTTTCAGTGTTTACAAGTTATGAATTTAATTAATAACTTGGTGATTTTTAGGGTTTGACAACGGAATGACCTCACTTGATCTTTTATTAGAATCTTGAGTATTTCGTAATTGTTAATCCTAATTTTGTGTGTTTTCACTTGAATTTTCTGCATTATTGTGCCTTTGCTCTTGTTGCGTTAATGAGTTTTTGGTAAGTGTGCAGTGTTCAGGTTAAGAAGATAAAGTTGGAGTGCTGATCTTTGTTGCAATACTGTGTTATTCATACAGATGATATCGTGGAAACGGGATTTTTGGTGTGAAATGACAATATTGTGATGCAAATATGAGCACGTGAAGGATGAATACATGAATCTGTCTTTGGAGTATTTATTTACTTTACATCTCATGTATTTAGTGAAAATAATCAGTGTTTCTACATGTTTCTTTTAATTTCCGTACCTTGACTTATGACTTGATTTCGGAAACTTTACAAAGTTCTTCATTGGATTTTTGGACTATTCATTGTTTGTTAGTTTTGTAGACGACATCTAATATGGGACTTAAGTGTTTCAAGATGGTTTGCCGTCAAGCATCTCAATGATTAGAGACATACTCTCCGTATCATGGTCGTGGTTGGTATCGCTGTTAATATGTTCATTGATTATTTTCAGGTTTGTTAATGGTTGATTTTAGACCTTGGGGTTCTGTTTTTAAGATTATAATGTTTGTAAAATACTTACATTATGATGATGATTTTAGATGGTGGTATTTCTTGGTACAAGGCATGAACAAGTTGCTTTTAACGAGTTGTTGCTATGTACAGGATTAGGTCAAAGGGGTCGCATCGTGGAATGTTTCGTGATGACGAATCTTGAAAAAATTTTCTAAGTACAAACTTGTTCTTACGAAGATAGTGATTAACTTCGTTTGGAATTGTACTTCAGAAAATTGGACTCATTTTGTTACTTCTAAATTTGTTTCATTTGGTTTTAAACGAAGATGACATCTATCTTCGTTCCCTTTGAGTTTACGAAGATTAACTTCGTTCCACTTATGTTCGACCGACCTTTTTACCCGACCCATTTTGACCCATCTTTTAACCATCTATATAAATATCAACTTAATTCGTTCTATCTTTTACATTGCCTTCATTCTTAAAGAAAAACGAATTTAAGCTGAATAAACCCATATATTTTCATCAATTAAATCACTTGATTTCATTTGATTCTCTGCTTGTTGTTTCGATTATTGTTGAAATAAGTGATTCAGGTATATTATTGAGCATCGTCATTCACAAATCCCCAATTCTAGATTCTTGATTTTGCCCAATTTTTACATGAACTCATTCGGTTTTGATATATATTTTTTTTAGGGTTTAATTTCGTTTTTAATTTTAATCCATTGAATCCTTAATTCGTTTGTACAATCGAAATGGGTTAAGCTTCATTTAAGTGTTACAAATGTTTTTGTAATTAATTTTGGGCAAATCAAGTGTTCTTCAATGTTTTGAGAATCAAATGTTTGATTTTGGAACAAACTGTTGATTCAGAACCACTACGAACTTAGACTTCGTTTATCTCTACGAACTTAGGTTCTCAAACAGAGTGTACGAACTTAGACTTTTCCTTCAACTAACGAACTTAGGAGATTTTGTGACAAACGAACTTAGTCTTCGTTTACTCTACGAACTTAGACTTCGTTTATCTCTACGAACTTAGACTTCGTTTACTCTACGAACTTAGACTTCGTTTACTCTACGAACTTAGACTTCGTTTATCTCTACGAACTTAGATTCGTTTATCTCTACGAACTTAGACTTTTCATTCTTAACTAACGAACTTAAGGTCTATCTTCGTACATTTTTACCTTACGAACTTAAAGACTAATTTCGTACAGTTCCAACTTATGAGATTATTGATTAAGTTCATCTAAGACTGCTATTCATTTCTTGTGCTAATCCTATAATTGTTTTTCAATTATGATTTGTTTTTGCAGAAATGGCTCTTGCTCCACGCCAGTTCTTTAAGAAGCACAATCTGGCCTTAAATCTGGATCCAGATCAGCATAATTGTGAACGCTATCATGAAATGTTTGATTTTATTGCTCGTTCTAGGCTTTCTTTTGCATTCTGTGATTCCCCTAGATTGGTTAGGCAGTATATCGATGACTTCTGGAGGACTGCTCATCAGGTCATGGTTAATGGTCGTAGCTTTGTTAGAGCAACTGTTGAAGGAATCACTTTTGATTTTAATGCTGCGATACTTTGTGAAATTCTGCACTTGGGTGATGAATCAGACGAAGCAGTAGAATTAGCTTATGATTTTGACCTTATTCGTCGGTGTTTTCAAAGAATGGGATATGTTGGTCAAATAAAGCTTCCTTTTGATAAGAGTGGATTTCAAGGACGTTGGAGATACCTTGCTTACGTGTTGTTAGTAAGTTTGAGCAATCGTAAGGCTGGATTTGATCAGCTTTCTGCTCAGATTTCTTCGCAGATGGTTGCTTTGGTCTATAATCGACCTTATCCGTTTTCAACATACTTCTATCATGCGTTTGTTGATCAAATCAATGCCAAGGCGAAGAATAGGTTTCTATTATATCCTCGTTTTGTTATGGCGATAGTTAGACATTTCTGTCCGAACTTGGTATTTGATCAAGGTCCTCGCTATGTACCACATGCTTGGCCTTTTCGTATATTTGCTGATTTAGATGCCAATACTCGAAATGTAGCTGGTCTAAATAATCCACCTTTGTTTGGTCACTTAATTAATCCAAATTATCGATCTCGTTTTGAGAATGATATGTTAGTGGATGATGAAGACAATTCTGATCATGAGAATGATGAAAGTTCAGATGATAGTTCGGATGGTGATTCTTGTTAAAACACGATTTCTATCACTGAATTCAATTCATCAATGGCGGTTGGAAAGTATGTGTTCTTGGTGTATGCATTGGAGTTTCTTGAACAAAATGTTGTTGTATGACTTGAAGATCTTTGAATGAAATGTGTTTGATGAAGACTCTGTTAAAGCTTTTACTTCTTTGACTTGAATCTTCTAACCAATCTCTGATCCTTTTTGAAGCTTTGATCTTTGTCATATCAATTCGAACACTTTGGAGAGTAAGCAATTGAATGAGGTTTGGATGAAATTCTTACGAAGTAATCATGCTCCCCCTCAATCCATGATTATAAACATTTTGGAGCATCTTTGAACTTTTGAAGCATCTTGAGTGAAATTCAACTTTTCAATTCTTCAGTTTTAATTCTTGAATGAATTTCATCTTCTTGGAATGAAGTTTCATGAATATGAACTCTCCCTCTTGATGTATGCATTGGAGTTTCTTGAACAAAATGTTGTTGTATGACTTGAAGATCTTTGAATGAAATGTGTTTGATGAAGACTCTGTTAAAGCTTTTACTTCTTTGACTTGAATCTTCTAACCAATCTCTGATCCTTTTTGAAGCTTTGATCTTTGTCATATCAATTCGAACACTTTGGAGAGTAAGCAATTGAATGAGGTTTGGATGAAATTCTTACGAAGTAATCATGCTCCCCCTCAATCCATGATTATAAACATTTTGGAGCATCTTTGAACTTTTGAAGCATCTTGAGTGAAATTCAACTTTTCAATTCTTCAGTTTTAATTCTTGAATGAATTTCATCTTCTTGGAATGAAGTTTCATGAATATGAACTCTCCCTCTTGATGTATGCATTGGAGTTTCTTGAACAAAATGTTGTTGTATGACTTGAAGATCTTTGAATGAAATGTGTTTGATGAAGACTCTGTTAAAGCTTTTACTTCTTTGACTTGAATCTTCTAACCAATCTCTGATCCTTTTTGAAGCTTTGATCTTTGTCATATCAATTCGAACACTTTGGAGAGTAAGCAATTGAATGAGGTTTGGATGAAATTCTTACGAAGTAATCATGCTCCCCCTCAATCCATGATTATAAACATTTTGGAGCATCTTTGAACTTTTGAAGCATCTTGAGTGAAATTCAACTTTTCAATTCTTCAGTTTTAATTCTTGAATGAATTTCATCTTCTTGGAATGAAGTTTCATGAATATGAACTCTCCCTCTTGATGTATGCATTGGAGTTTCTTGAACAAAATGTTGTTGTATGACTTGAAGATCTTTGAATGAAATGTGTTTGATGAAGACTCTGTTAAAGCTTTTACTTCTTTGACTTGAATCTTCGAGAATTGTTGAATCATGAATCAGAGTTGTCTTTTGAAATGTGGAAGGTATGAATCTTGGTTTCGAATGTTTCAATCTTCGATTGTTGAGTGGAATTCAACTTTTCAATTCTTCAGTTTTAATTCTTGAATGAAT
Source organism: Erigeron breviscapus (assembly GCA_034093135.1). NCBI lineage: Eukaryota > Viridiplantae > Streptophyta > Magnoliopsida > Asterales > Asteraceae > Erigeron > Erigeron breviscapus. The sequence goes on along the minus strand of CM067174.1, from coordinate 56,136,469 downwards.
TTCATCTTCTTGGAATGAAGTTTCATGAATATGAACTCTCCCTCTTGATGTATGCATTGGAGTTTCTTGAACAAAATGTTGTTGTATGACTTGAAGATCTTTGAATGAAATGTGTTTGATGAAGACTCTGTTAAAGCTTTTACTTCTTTGACTTGAATCTTCTAACCAATCTCTGATCCTTTTTGAAGCTTTGATCTTTGTCATATCAATTCGAACACTTTGGAGAGTAAGCAATTGAATGAGGTTTGGATGAAATTCTTACGAAGTAATCATGCTCCCCCTCAATCCATGATTATAAACATTTTGGAGCATCTTTGAACTTTTGAAGCATCTTGAGTGAAAATCATTTCATCTTCGGTTTCATTCTTATCTTTGACGTCAATTCAGATTCCCCCTTTTTTAAAATCAAAATTTCAATCACCTAAAGTCTAGTGAAAATCTGAAACTATTGTCACATCATGAATAATTTTCTCCCCCTATACACAAACTTTGATAAGCCTAGAACTTTGATAAGCCTAAAACTTTGATAAGCCTAAACCCAATTAAAACAACCAAACATAAACTTTTCTCCTTGTTTCCTTATCAATTAGTGAATCAATCATAATATTTTCTCCCCCTCATAATGACATCATTGGGAACCAATGTCATTATGTACACATTTGATTGATTAAAAATCAAAAGAAACCATAAAGAAACTGCAACCAACAAAACATCAACCCAAACCATTAGCCCAACCCAAGAAATCCTAGGGGTGACTAAAATGTAAGATCGAAGTTGTTGGTACAAACGTTATATCATGGTGTTGGTGTTTTCTGTGTTTGTGTGATGAGAAATGAAACCGGATAAGAATGATCCGTTAGCATGTTCAAAAATCGAAAGGATTAATGAAATGACCGATTGAAATGTATAACATTTTTCGGATTTCCTATGTATCATTGAGATATGCACAAAACAATTCTCTAACATAGTTCAGTCTGCGGCTTTGCAACCACGAGATTGCTTCAAAGAATATAAATCATGGTTAACACTACCGAAGCATTTGATAACCACAATTTTATCCTTAAAGACTTTTTAGGGAAAACCGAGGTCACTTAGACTTCTTGTTAACTCAATAATGACATAAATGTAATTATGAGACCTACGTTCAACGTTGGAAAAGATGTTAGCATTGGTAGGATTTCCATTCGATCATCGTGGAATATCAATTGAGATATCACTACGAATGTTCCGGCTATATCACATAGATATGCAATTATATCACAAAGATATGACTCGAATGTGTTCTAATACAAATGAATGATGATCAAATTAATGACCAAACAAGATAGCTCTAGACACATCGTGATCAAAATGAAGTCGGGGACTGGAGCAGAATGTCGCCCTTTTTCAATATCAACATCTTCCAAATGAAGAGTCAATAGAAATGTGAAAATCTCCGTGAGAAATGAAACAAGTATTTGTTAAGAAACACTTGAGTGGTTAGGAAAAGATGTGCATTGCTTCACTGGGTCCATGAAGACTTCTTCAATATCGAGAAATCAACAAATGAAATCCGATAGAAACGTGTTTACCCGGCTTTTTGAGAATTTAGGGAGGACTTTTGTTTCTTTTAGCCCTTTCTCACATCATATCACCTTACCCTCTCACTTTTCAACTTTACTCCCTCCATCCTATTTGCACGAAAACAACATCACTCAAAATACCCTCACTATCTAATGAAAGAAGTGAATACTCCGGGGTTAGAATTCATCGGCGATGATGAAATTCATGGAGTAAATTTTGAGAATTACTTATCACTCATGTGCAAACTAATCACCGAACTCCATTTGATTGAAAATCATTGTAAAAACATCAAATGTGTGCATGAAAAAAACATTTGAAACACATTTGAAGTTTTGAAGGTTGTTGAAATCACAAACTCCTCCTTAATCTATGCAAGAATAGATCAAAAATTTTCATAGAAAGGTGGAGCAAAAATTGGTTTTGTGAGATCAAAAGTAGTAAAATCTTTGATGTGATATTTTCGGGAAAAAAACTTTGAGAGTCTACAGTGAACAAGACTTTGATTTGAAAAAAAAACATAAAGTTTTGCTTCAACAACAATGTTGAGAGTAAGACAGCTAGGGAGTACACAAAGGCGTTCAATCCTTCGCATCTTACAACAACAAGTTGGAGGCAATTAAAACGTTTAAGCAAATGAAAATCTAATCAATTGTTCAAGATGAGACAACAAGGGAGTACACAAAGGCGTTCGATCCTTTGCTTCTCATATCAACAATTGAAAGTTTGAAAAAAAATTTATTCGTAGGAAAGAAAAATTTGATTGCTATTACACATACATACTCATATAAGACCACTTGGAAGTACACAAAGGCGTTCGATTCCATGTTATCTTATATCAATTTATATGTATAATAACAAAAGCTTAGAATGTAAAAACACTCTACAAATAAATATATCTTTTAAGAACGGGTTGCATACATAGTATATGCAAGCCACTGAAAATAAAAATCTTTTTGTTTATTTTTGAAAATATGCAATTTTGTATTTTGGTTTTCTGGAATGTGTCAAGAATTCCTTCAAAAGAGTTAAGGTTTAAGATTTAACATACCTAGCTTGGAGATAAGAAAGTTAAACCTCTTTTCATCCAGTGGTTTTGTGAACAAATCTGCAAGTTGAATGTCAGTACCCACAAAGTAGAGCTCGATGTCACCTTTCTCAATATGATCTTTGAGAAAATGATATCTAACATCAATATGCTTTGAGCGAGAGTGGTTTACTGAGTTGACTGCAATGGCAATGGCACTCTGAGAATCACAATAGATAGGGATATGATCATATTTCAGACCATAATCAGTTAGTTGTGTCTTCATCCATAAAACTTGAGCACAACAACTAGCCGCAGCCACATATTCTGCTTCAGCCGTTGATAGAGACACACAATTCTGTTTCTTGGAAGACCAACTCACAATTTTATCGCCTAAAAATTGTAGAGTACCGGAAGTGCTCTTGCGATCAAGTTTACAACCTGCATGATCTGCATCTGAATATGCAGTAAGATTGAATCCAGTATCCCTTGGATACCAGAGACCTAAATCGGGTGTCCCCTTCAGATAACGAAAGATTCGTTTCACAGCTTGATAATGTAAATCAGTTGGAGCAGCTTGATATCTAGCACACATACATGTTGCAAACATTATATCTGGGCGTGATGCTGTTAGGTACAACAACGAACCAATCATACTTCGATATCTCTTTTGGTCAAATGGTTTCCCATTTGTATCAGCATTTATGTTTGTTCGAGCAGCCATTGGGGTAGAAATTGAAGAACAAGAAGTCATATCAAACTTTTTCAACATGTCATTTATGTATTTACCTTGTGATATAAAAATACCAGTTGGTAATTGTTTGATTTGAAGACCCAAAAAGTAATTCATTTCCCCAATCATGCTCATTTCAAAATGATTAACCATAAGAGATGAAAAGTTTCGGCAAAATGTTTGACTGGTCGACCCAAAGATAATGTCATCAACATATATTTGAACAAGTAGAACGTGCTTACCTTGTTTGCGAATGAACAAGGTAGGGTCAATTGTGCCTTTGGTAAAGCCACCTCTTAGTAAGAAAGTAGTTAAAGAATCATACCATGCTCGGGGTGCTTGCTTAAGACCGTAGAGAGCCTTGTCTAACCTGTAGACATGGTTTGGCCTTTGAGGATCAACAAAACCTTCCGGTTGATCAACGTAAACTTCTTCTTTGAGGTCACCATTCAAGAAAGCAGTCTTCACATCCATTTGAAACACAGTAAAGTTTCTGAATGCGGCATAAGCTAAGAATATCCGAATGGCCTCCATTCTTGCTACTGGAGCAAAAGTTTCGTCGAAGTCAACACCTGGTTGTTGGCAATAACCCTTTGCAACAAGTCGAGCTTTATTCCTTACTACCACTCCATTCTCATCCTTTTTGTTTTTGAATATCCACTTTGTTCCTATTTGATCATCTTTTCTAGGATTTGGAACTAATCTCCATACCTTCAGTCTTTCAAATTGCGTGAGTTCATCTTGCATTGCCTTAACCCACTCTGGATCACGAAGAGCTTCAGATACGGTTTTGGGTTCGATGTTGCTAAGAGAAAGTGCAACAAGACACTCATTTACTGAGGTACGAGTAGTTACTCCTGCTTGTGGATCTCCAATTATTTGATCAGTAGGATGGTCTTTCTGCATACGTGTCCACTTGTGAGCATGAGGAAGAGGATCTTGTTGTTGAAGATCAACTTCACCATCATTAAAACTTGAGTTTTGTTGAGAGATGGAGTCATAACTTGGTATAACTCTTTCCTCATAAGCTGGATGATCAAAATCAAGTGGTACATACACATTTGGAGTGTTTAATGGATTTGTTGTCTGAGTTAATCGAGAAGGTTGTTCTTGAACATTCACTTGAGAAGCATTATCAGGAGAGGATGGTGGAGAAGTATCAGTAGAAGAGAATTCTTGCTCTGAAGAACTTGATGAAGATTCATGAATGTTGTCAGGAACTGGATCGTTGTTATGAAGAGGTTCATTGTTTTGAATTGGTTCAACGATGACCTGAGGTTCTTGATCATGAATCGGTTTTGAATTATAGAATTCTTCAAAAAGAATATCTAATTCATCACTTGTTGGAGTTGGAAACTTCTTGAATTTTGAAGCTAAGGTAGAATTCCTTGTAGAAGTACTTGAAGTTCTTGGATCATTACTTGTTGGCAGCAAACCTTCTTGCTCAAAAATCATGCCTGACATCTCATCAAACCAAACATTCATTGTTTCTTGAATTGTGTTGGTTCGACGATTATAGATTCGATAGGCAATTGATGTTTTGGAATAACCAACAAAATATCCTTCATCACCTTTCTTCTCGAACTTTCCAAGATTCTCCCGATCATTCAAAGTATAACAAACACACCCAAATATATGAAAGTAGTTGATGTTGGGTTTGCGTTTGTTAATAACCTCATAAGGAGTCTTTTCGAAACGCTGATTGATAATGGACCGATTCTGAGTGTGACATGCAGTGTCAACAGCTTCAGCCCACATATTGGATGGCAATTTGGAATAAGCAAGCATTGTCCTTGCTGCTTCCACCAGCGATCGATTTCTCCTTTCAACAACACCGTTTTGTTGTGGGGTTCGAACTGCTGAGAATTGATGAGTAATACCTTTGGATTTGCAGAATTCATCAAAAACAGCATTCTTGAACTCAGTTCCGTTATCCGAATGGATGTAACGAACTGGAAGTTGAAGATTTACTTGAGTATTAGTGATGAAATCTATCAACATCTGAGTTGTTTCATCTTTGGATGCAAGGAACTTGACCCAAGTATATCTTGAATAATCATCAACAATAACCAAGATGTATTTCTTCCCATTTCGGCTTTGTACTTTCATCGGCCCACAAAGATCCATGTGAAGCAAATGAAGAGGTGCTAAAGAATTGGAGATTTCTTCGGTTTATGAGAAGCTCTCTTAATCTTCCCAACAGCACAAGAAGGACAAACATGTTCACTTTCATACTTATAGTCAGGTAAGCCTTTAACAAGATGCTTGTTGACCAAAATATTGATGGTTTGAAAATTCAGATGCGACAGCCTTCTATGCCATAACCAAGAATTCTTTGAAGCAGCCTTTGAAATGAGACAAATATTATCGGTTGGTTGGTTATCATCGAGATTGACGGTAAAGAGATTATCATCACGGTCACCACAAAGAATATCAACTCCATCTAGAGTTTGGACTTTGCAAAGAGATTTTCGAAACAGAACTTGAAGATTGTTATCACAGAATTGTCCAACACTGAACAAGTTGTGACTTAATCCTTCAACATAGTGAACTTTCTTGATGATAATTCCATTTCTTTCAATGTCTCCATAACCTAAGATAGGAGCGAAATTGTTGTTTCCAAAGCGAACTGTTCCCATGAATCTTTCAACAAAATTCTTGAGCAAAGATTTATTTCCAGTCATGTGCTTCGAACACCCGGAATCGAGTATCCAAACACAGATGGTTATTTCCTGCAATCAAAGAAATTTAACCGTTTTTAGGTACCCACTTGAAGACGGGTCCTTTATGGTTAGTTAAAACAGGCAGGGTATATAACTTAGGAATCGCATTCAAACATGTTTTTGAATCAACATAAGCATTGACAAGCACATTATCAACAAACACATTTGAATAAAAAGTACGAACATTCACATGAGAATTAAAAGTAACATGTCTACAAGCATTAACATCAGTAGATACACAAGTACGAGAATTAATATTGTTTACAAGCTCACAAGGTCTTGCCTTGGTATTTTCAACATTATTTGACAAGGAAAAATTGTTTTGATTAACATGAACACCCTTCCTCCTATTAACATTCTTTCTCCTCTTTCTTTTCTTCTTTTCTCAACATCCTTTTGATTACTAGTGAACTTAGGTACTAAAGTATTAGCAACCCATCTAGCACCACTAGTTATGCTCTTTCCACCTGTTGAATTGAATTTAAGAAGACTAGAACTAGAAGTTTTAAACACTTTCATCTTTTTGGAATCTTTTGGAGGTGAGGAAACTTCTTGCTTCTTTGGTTTATCATGAGAAAACCATCCATATCTATCCTTATATCTAGTTGTACCATTTGATGTATCCTTAGTTAGCGAAACTGTGCTAGACTTAGACACCTTAGGTATAGAACTAGATTGAGAGCTAGATTGAGAAGCATTAGGATAGTCTTTCGGAAGTTTCACTTTGGTGTACTTTGTCCTGAGTGGGGTTTCAGCTTGTTCCTTTTTGACATGTTTCACTGGGGTAGCAATAAAGGTTTCTACCTTAATAGTCTTTGGTTCAGTCTTGACGAGTTTGGTCTTAACTCGTTTCTTTGAGTAATATGAAGTTGGAGCTTTGGACAATGGTTTTTGAGATTCCTCTTTTGTTTTCACTTTGATTTTGGTAGATTCAATCTTTTTCTCAGTTTCTGAATCAAAAACATATTCTCCCTCCATGAATTTATCAAAATCATCTTTCGTGAAATCTTTTGAAAAAGAAAATTTCAATGGAGATTGATTAATTTCAGATTTAGTTGAAAATTTTGAAAAATCAGGAATCTTGGTGTCCAACTTCACATTATGGTTAGTCTCGGAAATTAGGTCAACTTGAACTGACACATCTTTGGTTTCACAAAAAAATTGAGTAGAGGTATCAACACCTATACTATCACTAGGCTTAGGGTGAACAACTAACTCATCAACATTGTTGCATGTGAAAAACCTATAGAAGTACCATATCAAAACTAAACTATGTGCAAGTTCTTCATTAGAAAAATCAGATTGCACATAATTCTCAGCTATAAATGTAGCAGTATTTTGACAAGTACATCCAAGAAAATCAGTTAAGGTCTGGGTAGAGGTATTGGTAGATGAATCACAAGTAGTTTGGGTAGAATTGTCTACTAAAGCACTTTGGTCAGTTTGAGTAGATACATTCTCACAAACTTTCTTAGTATCAACAACAATACATTTATCCTCTGAATTCGGACTTTGAGACTTGAGATGATCAATAACTTTTTGTTGAGATTCTACCTTTTGTTGTAAACCTTCTATTTGTTTTTCCAAAAATGTGGTTGGAAAATACATTTTAGTTGGTTTAGGTGGAGTACAGACAGATTCTTGGTTTTGAAAATTTGATTCAATTTCTTCCAATTTGAAAATTGAAGACTTTTTTGTTTTGTATGAATCATTTATTGCATCATAATTAACCAAAAATTCTTGTTTTGGTATTCTCTCAACTTCATTAGTCTCAAATTCGTCATCCAATGGACGAATAAATTGTTGTATCATACCAAGTCGTAGGAATTTTTCATCATACAAGGGTTCAATTTCCTCTTTGGCTTTTTGCAATGGTGTGATATTCTCAAATCCCAACCCTAGAAGAAATTATGTTTTGTCAATTTTTGACTTGTTGAAATAGGCAGTGAAATTCAAGAGAGGATTTTGTTCAACTTTATATAACTTTTCTTGATAGAAAAGTATATTCTTTTTAAATTCCTCAACTTGTTTTTCAAGATTCTCAATCTCAATGCCTTTTAGAAAACAATTATGATTTAAATCAGAAATCTTCCTTTCGAATTCAACATTGTTTGGTTTAGCTTCTTGGAGTTTTTTATTAAGAATATCAACATCCATTTGTCTTGCATTTGCCCGAAGCCATTCATTGGTCTTTTGGATTTCAAGATCTTGATTGGCCTTTTCAAGATCATGAATGGTCTTTTCAAGATTTTGACATTTTTGTAATAATTTAGAATCAGGAGAGACATTCAACTCACATTCTTTAACCAACATCTTATCTTTGTAGGCTTGAAAATCTTGTTTAATAGCATCATGTTCAAAAAGTAATTTTGAATGTTCTTCAAGAAGTTTTGAAAATTCACTTTTAGAAAATGAAATGCTATTTTTCAACTTTTTGTTTTTGTTGGCTAAAGAAGGATGAGGATTCTCTACATTTACTCCAACTTCACCTATGAAGTTGGAGTAAATTCAACCATTGGATTAAATCCAATGGTCAAGATTAAACATCAACTTTTAATCTTGACCATTGGATTTAATCCAATGGTTGAATTTACTCCAACTTCACCTATGAAGTTGGAGTAAATGTAGAGAATCTCAATCCGCTAAAGAATTGATATGAGTTGTTAAATCTGATAAAGCTAATCTACATGACTCTTTGTCCTTAATCAAAGAAAAAGTAGAGTCGAGATTTACCTCATCATCTGGGTATTCATCATCAGTGCTTTCTTCTTTAAAGACTTTGTTCTTGGCCAACCTTGCCATATAGCAAACATTAGCAGAGAGATCTTGATCTTCATCATCTGTGAGTAACAGTCATTTGTCATCTTCAGCTAGCAATGCATGTCCTGCTTCGACTTGTTTGGCTAACAGCATCTTTTGCTTGTAATACTCATAGTTCCGCTTTCGAGGTTGTTTGCAATCAACAGCAAAATGTCCAGGAATACCACAATTGTAGCACTTTTTGTCTGATGCCTTACCCTTCTCAACAACTTGTTTCTCATAGATTTCCTTCTTTTCACCATACCTTGATCCATTAGCTTCACTTTGCTCATTACTCCTTGGATGATAGTGTTCCTTCTTGGGAAATGCACTTGTAGAAGAAGTGCGGAGATTGTTGTTTGTTGGCCTCGCTTTGTAAAATTTCCTCTTGAAATGCTTTGTTACCGCGGCAAGAGCTTGATATAGTTCATCTGAAACACCATCTCTTGTAGCCATCAGATCATCTCCCTCCTCATCAGACGAAGAAACAACTACCATTTGCCTGTTAAGAGCTTTAGAAATCTTCTTCTCAACTATCAATGCCAAAGGATCAGAAGATACAACTTCTGGCATTTTGTTTGATGAAGCTTTGTTTAGGACTTGGTTTTTCATTGAGTTTGAAAGATTCATAAAGAGTATGAATGGTGAACTTGGTCAGATTTTGATGTTGCTTGATCTGTGTTCCAAAATCTTCCCATTCTGGACCAAGAGCTTTGATGAATTTGATGTTTAGCTCAATCTCTATTTTCTTGACATTGTTCTTCCTCAGCTCATTTATGACATTGCAGAATCTGTAGTAGACAGCTTCAAGAGTTTCATTAGGCAATTTCGCGAAGTTGTCAAACTCAGTCAAAATATTGGTCAATCTTATCGTCGAAGTCACGTCAGCTCCTTCCATCTGTCTAGCCACCTCATCCCATATCTCCTTGGCCGTATCATAAGAATCAACAGAGCCATAGATTTCATCCGGTAGAGCTTTGTATAAGCATGACCTAGCTCTGTTATCTGCAGCTGTTCGATCTTTTTGTTCAGCATTCAAAAGATCAGGAGTTAGAATTATTGCATCAGTAGTGGGATGGCGATGAACGGCAAGTCCATTAAGGATGGAATCTTTCATCATATGACCATTTGTTTGACTTTCCACATAGTCCATAAATCTTTTCTTCCATAGTCCATAGGAACCACGGTAGAGAACTGGAGGTCTTGTATCTGAACCCAATGCAATGCTTCACGAGAAGCCATTTGAGATTGATTTGATTTGAAAGATTGGATTGAATTAAGAACAGAAAATGAAACGATCTTGAGAATAACAGGAAATGAAACGATCTTGAGAAGAACAGAAAATGAAACGATCTTGAGAAGATCGTCCTTGGTAAGATCGTCTTGGGTGAGATCGTCTTGAGTAAGATCGTCTTGAGTGAGATCGTCTTGAGTGAGATCGTCTTAGGATTTTGATGAAATTTGGTTAAGTCTTGAAATTGAAACGATCTTGAATTGAAACGGTCTTGAAAATGAAACGGTCTTGAAATGAAAATGTTCTTGAAATGAAATGATCTTGAAGTGAAACGGTCTTGAAAATGAAACGGTCTTGAAATGAAAATGTTCTTGAAATGAAGTGATCTTGAAATGAAACGGTCTTGAATTAAAGTGATTTTGGATTGAAATGATTCAAGGAACTGGGACGATCTTGGTTGAAGATCGTCTTAAGTTTCAAAGAAATGAAATGATCTTGGTGAAGATCGTCTTAGGTTTCTAGGAAATGAGACGATCTTGGTTGAAGATCGTCTTATTTTCTTTCTCAAAACTTATAAGTATTTGAATTGACCAAACCAATCCTTTCGGATTAATTAGCCAGAAACAAACACTTCACAACACACACTTGTCTAGAACGATCTTGTGAAGATCGTCTAACAAGCCACAATGCACAAGAATGAAAAAACGAGCTTTGAACGACTAAGACGATCTTAGGAAGATCGTCCTAGTGAAGATCGTTTTGGAGTCATCTTCTTCATTTTATCAGTTTTCCAGAAAAACTCCATTAACAAAAAAAAACTTCAATATCTTTTGAATTACTGGGAGTTAGATCACGAAATCACTTGCAAACTGATTGAATTCATGTCCGCAACAAGTTTATGAACAAAATTCAACACAAAACACAACAGATTCAAATCCCTCAAAATTCGCGCCAAAAACTCAAAATTCAATCTCGAGATTTAGATTGAATTGGAACTTGAAACTTGACAGGATTATGTTATCAATAACCACGAATCTATTGGTGAACAAATAACTGTCATTTTATGTGATTTGAAGTGTGAATTTTGATGAACCAGTAGGTAAAAAAATACGAACAGAATTGTAAATAATTTTGATTTTGTTGAATTTGTGATTGAATTCAGTTATGGATCGTCATCAGATTGATGTTTTGCTCTGATACCACTTGTTAAAACACGATTTCTATCACTGAATTCAATTCATCAATGGCGGTTTGGAAAGTGTGTGTTCTTGGTGTTTGTGTATGTTTTGAGAGAGAATCGTAGATAACTGTGTGTGAATTAACAGGTATAAAAGTTATGTGTTTGTTATGTAATTGTTATTTAATTGTTATGATCTCTAAGGTATGAGAGGGCTATTTATAGTCTAATTCTACAATTATGCTAATTGTCACAATTAGCCCCTCGACCTTAGTAATCATTTATCTATGAATTAACAACAAGAAATTCCTCTAATCTAGATTACAATTTATCACTATTTTTGGATTTCTAACAATTCTGATGATTCTGATAGTGGGAATGATGATGGTGATGATGTTGTTGAAGCAGACACAGATGAATATGATAGTGTCGCTGCTGATTCTGGTAATGAGCATCGAACTAAGATGGCTCATGATGTACCTGCTGCTTCAGGAAGTGATAATTCATATCACTTTTCTCGAGAAGATGTACTTGGTGCTTTACGCCGAGAGCGTCGGAGTAAGGCATGTCATTCTTCACCGGTTCTTTCTGTAACGAATCAATTTGTTCAAGAAGAAGTTAATCTGGATGAGAATGTTGGTGCTGAACAAGAAGTTGTATCTGATTATCAAGAACAATTGGAACATAGAGATATGGCATCAAGTCCATTACATGAAGGTACAAGTAATGTTGGATCGAAGAGGACACTGGATGCTCCTCTCACTTATCGCAGAGCTAAGCGTGCAAGAATTTCTGAGGATACTTCAGTACCTGCAGCTGCTGCTGATATTCCTGCTGTCTCAACAGCACCAGTTCCTACTGTTGCTGGCAGTGTACCATTGCGTCCACTTTTGCCTCCTGCCAGATCAATATTGCCCAGATTGCCTACTTTTCCTCCTATTCCTTCAGATTACTCCCTGGTTAGGCGTATAGATGTTCTTCAGGCTCGTGTTGATACGTTAGAGTCTGATCTTACAACTGTTCGAGGTACTTTGACCTTTTTGATCAACTGGGTCAAGAATCAAGGGGGAGATGTTCCTGAAGAAGTCTGCAGATTATCAGCAGTTCAGCCAAGACGTCAGAATGAA
>CM067174.1:56085349-56123089 GCA_034093135.1 Erigeron breviscapus | reverse complement strand
ATGAAGAGAGTTCAGATGATAGTTCGGATGGTGATTCTGATGATTCTAATAGTGGGAATGATGGTGGTGATAATGTTGTTGAAGCAGACACAGATGAATATGATAGTGTCGCTGCTGATTCTGGTAATGAGCATCGAACTAAGATGGCTCATGATGTACCTGCTGTTTCAGGAAGTGATAATTCATATCACTTTTCTCGAGAAGATGTACTTGGTGCTTTACGCCGAGAGCGTCGGAGTAAGGCATGTCATTCTTCACCGATTCTTTCTGAGACGAATCAATATGTTCAAGAAGAACTTAATCTGGATGTGAATGTTGGTGCTGAACAAGAAGTTGTATCTGATTATCAAGAACAATTGGAACATAGAGATATGGCATCAAGTCCATTACATGAAGGTACAAGTAATGTTGGACCGAAGAGGACACTGGATGCTCCTCTCACTTATCGCAGAGCTAAGCGTGCAAGAATTTCTGAGGATACTTCAGTACCTGTAGCTGCTGCTGATATTCCTGCTGTCTCAACAGCACCAGTTCCTACTGTTGCTGGCAGTGTACCATTACGTCCACTTTTGCCTCCTGCCAGATTAATATTGCCCAGATTGCCTACTTTTCCTCCTATTCCTTCAGATTACTCCCTGGTTAGGCGTATAGATGTTCTTCAGGCTCGTGTTGATACGTTAGAGTCTGATCTTACAAATGTTCGCGGTACTTTAACCTTTTTGATCAACTGGGTCAAGAATCAAGGGGGAGATGTTCCTGAAGAAGTCTGCAGATTATCAGCAGTTCAGCCAAGACGTCAGAATGATGTTGATGATGCTGATGATGCTGGTAATAGGAGTGATTCTCGCCCAGTTTCTGACAAAGGAAAAGGGGTTGAGACTCAGGGGGAGACAGAAAGAGAGACTACCCAGACTGGTACTTCTGGTGCGGGTGGTTCAAGTGCTCCTCGAGAGGCTGAAGTTATTGAAGCACTTGATTCAGGTAATTCTTCGAAATCGGTTGATTATTTAAGTGATGATCAAGTTGAAGCTGAAACTGAACGATTAAAGCGTGAAGTTAAGGCAAAATTTGGACATGACTATAATACCGAAGAAAATGCTTTTCATTCTGTATTTGATAACTTATTAGATAAACAGCAAGAAGCAGAAACTGAAAGAGAAAAGAATTACAGATTCAAAGGCAAACAGCCTTGGAATCTGATTCTGATTCTGATTCAACTTATGATTTTGATAAAGATTGATAAAGTGTATATTAGGTTGCCTGTAATAAGTTTACGACATGTGAATATAATCTATCTTATTTCAATGCAATTATATTTCATCTCTATTATTATTATTATCATGATTATTCATTGTATTCCGGTGTTCATTTTGTGTAATCTTAATAGATGATACAGATGATACAGAATTACTCTTCGATGGTGATGAACTTGAGGAGGGTGAGCTTGTTCCTGAACCGGATATGAATATATTCAAGAAACCTTATGGGTTTGATGATGTTTGGGATTCTACTCCTGAAGACCCATCTTTGGAAGAAAGAAAAGAGTTGGAGATAAAGAGGAAAGAAGTTAAGGAAAGAATGCTTCAAACTTCAATTAGTAGCTCTGCTAAAGTTTTAAACTTCGTGGTATATGCTAGGATTGATGATGCATTGATTCCTTTTCACTGGGAAATCAATTTGACAAGACCTTTTAATCCAAATAATTATCCTGTACCTCTCAGAGAAGATGATCCACTACATGAGATTGATAGACTTGTGCCTGGTCAAAGAATCAATGATTATATAGTCACATGGGATACTATGAAACCCATCATGTATTGGACTCAAATCTCAGATAAAGATGCTGCAAGATATAAGACAATAATCTGGAGTCGGTTTTATGATGAAGAACTGAAGCTGTTTGTTCTTAAAAGACCATAAGGTTGTCAATATCTAGCATGGCGTGAGAGACATTTCAGAAGTTTGTGTGAAGAAGACTTACATGAACTAGGAAATAACAGGATTATCAATCCAAGTAGTTATGGTCTTGCAGATGTAATTGGTAAGAATCTTCATGAAGATTTCAAGTTGAGGTCGAATATGAAAGACTCTGAAAAACCAAAGTTTCATATTGAACCAAGACGAAAGAAGAAGGTGGTGAAGCCAGATAAAAGTGTTGAGTATATTCAACGTGATATCAAATGTATGATCAAAGTCCTGCCAAGAAATGGGCACAAGATGTCTTGGATAAACTGGATAATTGGAAGATTGATCGAAATTCTGGTGAAGCTAAGATGTATGCAGACTCAAAGAAGAAGATATTGTTGAGAATGATGTATGATCCAATGCAGTTGGTGAACTTCTCAAGAAATGATCAGAGAAAATTATACGATACTGAATGCTCATTTTTACCATTTTGGAAGAATGAAGAAGATCGATATCGTAAGATTCTCCAAGTTTGCTTACATGAAAATATCCATGCAAATAGCAAACGATTGTTATTTGATGGATGATGAAGATTTTTTGAAGACTAAAGAAATCGAAGATGCTGCTGTCAAGGGGGAGTTTGTTGATGCATGTTGATGTGACAACAGCAACTTAGATTTGATTATGTCTTATTCATTTATATGTAATTGATAGATTATGGACTTCGTATTTTAGTAATGATTGATTACATGTTTTGGTGTTATTTATATGTTTATATATGATGTTTGTTATGTATATCATACAAGTACAAACATAATATATGTTAGGTTTCTTGTACATAAAGTACTTGGAAAATAACTAAGCATAGATGTTGATGGTATTTAGTACTAACGAAGATAATCTTCGTTAGGAACTAACGAAGATAATCTTCGTTTTATGGGCTGGGCTGCTAAGTTCGTAAGAACAAAGCCCAGCAAGCCCAATATCGATCGTGAACATATATAAACGATTGGAAACCCTAAAGTGAGGGACCAGTTGATATTACACACACCAAAGGCGACTAAGTTCGTTTTCTATGCTATAGCAAACGAAGATAGATCATTTAAGGCTGATTATATTGAAATAATTAGCAATATACACGATAACTAATCAAACTAGTTATCTCGTGAGGATTCCGCACTCACGACATAACAATAGACGATCTCGAGAGCGATCAGTAGCTATCGAGGGACTCACAGTTAATTGCGCCACAACTTGGCACGTTGCGACGCAACGCCTTCAGATCTGGGCCAGCCACGAGTCAACAGAAGTCAGAAAGTCAACGCGGTCAATGCCCATTGCGACGCAACTTGGGTAGTTGCGACGCAATGAGGGCCGAATTTTGAAAAGTAATTTAGGGCATTATAAATAGCTTGCAAAACATTCACAAACCCTATCTCATTTTTCTCCAGCCGTTTTCACCATCTTTTGAAGGGGTTTTTCATCCGATTAATCATCTTTGAAGATCAAGAACACGATTGGATCATTCTCGTTATTTGCTTTTCATTTATTGTATTCGGTAACGATGAATTCTATTTTGATTTGTTATTTCGTTTCAATAATGAGTAGCTAATCATTTCATCATCCATCTTGATGAAGTGAGACAATATGTAAGGATTGCACTATTTTATTAATTCAAAGTTGATTTCAATTATCGTTGTGTCGAGATCTTGATGATTGATTCTTTATTAATTATTTTTATGATATTGGTGATATATATGTTCTTCGTTAGTGGTACTAGTTGAACATATACGTGATTTCAATTAATTATCTATAATCAATTTTCACTAGTTCATGGTATGATAGTGAATATCATTTTAATAAAAAGAGTCATTTTGTCAACGTGTTGATTAACGGTTGGTGGTACCACGTTGTCTTCACATAGATACAATTGTTAATTCAATAATCAAATAAACTAGTTTGGTTAGGGAAATTGTTTTAAGCATTGGTGGTACCGGCTTTTACAAAGGATCTAATTAATTAGGTGATTTAAATGATTTTACAAACGTTGGTGGTACCAGTTTGTGTCTTTATTTTGTCACGATTATCTTTATCAACTCAATTGAATTTGAACTTCATTTATGTGCAATCTAAACATGTTGTCGAGCGGATTCAAGATGGATGCCTTTTAAATTCTTGTTTCAAACAAAAGCTCTTTTTTCGATTAATCCTGAGGGATTACTAACTTTTTTACTAACTAATTGCAAAGTGACAATTCGGTCACAAAACCCCCCTATTTTACTTGAACTACTTTATTTTAACAATTACTTTACTTAGTCCTTGTGATCGACCTCGGATTTACCAAGCTAACTATACTGTATACGAACGGGTTCACTGCCCGCAAGTGTGTAGTAGTCAGTCGCTAGGTGATTCGTGTTTATAAATTTAAGACTCGAAATTACACATCAAGTTTTTGGCGCCGCTGCCGGGGACTTTTGTTTAGTAGTTGTTTAATTTTGTAGTTCGATCCTTTCTCACATTTATTTGTGAGAAAGTTAATTGCTTTATTAGATAGATTTTATTTTTAGTTTTTAACATTCATATTGTTCCAGGTGCGGTTAACGGTTTGTTTGTGGTGATTGTGCGGGTCTTGTAGTTGATGAACACTAGAGCTTCTAGCCGACCCTTGCATAGTCCTTTGTCTAATCCGGGGAGAGCCAGACGCCGCCTAGCACCAAGATACAATCAACAACCACCACCCACCAACAACATAGATCTAGAAACCACCGATCAAGTCCAATAGGACGTTAATTCAGACGAGTATTTTCTCCAGAAAGCTTCAACATCAGAAGATCAACTTATTAGCAGGTTGAACGAAGCAGGAGAGATATTTCAAACAGGTGAAGAGTCTGAATCAGAAGAAGAAGAAGAGAAAGTTCAGACACCTCAACCGAATATAATTGTACCTCCTCAGAACATCAGAAATCAGGTTCAGCAAGGAAGGAGGAACAAAATGGGTGATGAACAACCAAGAGATAGGAATGACACTCCCTATGGGGAAAGGAGAAGAAACATCCCAACTAACCGGGGCACAGCTATCCGCGCCCCTACTATTTCAGTAAACTTCTCTCTAAAGGGTAATCATCTCAAGAGTATTGAGGAGGATAAGTTTGACGGGGTTAGAAGGTGTGACCCTTATGCTCATATTGAGAGGTTTGGGAAGATTTGCCGACTGTATCAGTATGGTGAAGGGCAAGCTGAGGTTGTAAAATTAGAGCTATTTCCATTGACTCTTTGTGGAGATGCATCTTCATGGTTTAAAGAGCTACCTGAAGACTCATTCACTTCTTGGGCCGAACTCAGAGAAGGATTCATTGATGAGTTCTATTCAGTAAGAACCCAAAGGAAATTTGAAAATCAAATTAGAGCTTTTTGTCAAGATCCCGGTGAAGATATTGTAGTTGCTTGGAAGAGATTCAAGGAGATGCTAAGGAATTGCCCGGGACATATCATGACTATTGAGGAGATTGTTGAGATCTTCTATGATGGATTAGATAGGAAGACTCAAAGGGAGCTCGGATATGCATTTGGGGGTAGTTTCAATAACATTTCCCCGAATGAAGGTTACAAAATTATTGATGATATGGCCAAGGAGAGCTCAACCCGAGAAGAAGACCGAACCAAGAGATCCGGGAGAAACAATGTCGCTAAAGTTGAGACTAGCGAAGATTCAAAGTTGGTTGCTGAAGTTAAGGCTCTCTCAAAGCGTATGGATGAGAGATTTGATAATCAAGATCATAGGTTTAATAGTCTTGAAAGAGATGTGAAGGTTATGGCCGATGGATGTGACATTTGTGGGAAATGGGTATAAAATACGACATATCAAATCCCCCCACACTTAAGCTTTGCTTGTCCTCAAGCAATTCCAAGCTTAAAAACACAAATTACCTTGGCACATCCATGGAAACAACATTTGATGTGACTAATTTATACCCATTACCCACATCGTTATTGACCATTTATTTATATGTTTTAAGTAGATTTTATGTGCATTTGGCGCGTTTATGGTGTTTGTTAGTGTTTTCAGGCTCTGAACAGGTTCCGCGTTCATTTGGCACATTTTCGGATGATCTTTGGTCAATAAGTGATTTATGATAATCGAGAGTTGGTTTAAGAGGAAGAGACGGCGAGTTTAAGCAAGTTCAAGATTGTAAAGAAGAATTGTTGTTTACAGGCACATGACTGCGCCGCAGTGGGGATGCACCTAGCCCACTGCGCCGCAGCCATTATCCACGGACATTAATTGAATTCACCTCACTGCGCCGCAGTGGGGAATGCAAGGAGATGACTGCGCCGCAGTCACATAAGGAAAAAGGAAGACGTGGAAATGAACTGCGCCGCAGTGGTGGTTGGCTTAGTCACTGCGCCGCAGTCCCTTGAAGGTCAAAGTCAACAACACCTCACTGCGCCGCAGTGAGGGAAGGCACAACCTCACTGCGCCGCAGTGGGTGCACGGAGCTGAAGGGTTTAGGTCGGTTTTGCATCAGATTTTTGGAGGAGTATAAATATAAACCATAACCCTAATTCCCAACTTATCAAACATTCTTTCTAGGAGCTGCTCTACAAGGGAATACTTCAAGGATCTAAGCAAGAATTCTTCTTCGTATGATTCATTGAAGATCTACGCGCACCCATCTAGATCGTATTTACTTTTTCTTGTCTTGCAATTTAATTTTCAACAAAGATTGGTACAATATGTTCTATCTTTATTTCATTATTTTCTTTCAATCTATCATGAGTGGCTAGATCTTTAATCATCCACTTTAATGAAACTTGACAAATGATATGATTGCAGTTATTTAATTCAAGAGTTATTTCAATTATTGTTTTGTCGAGATCTTTATCAATTAATTCCTTGTTATTTATTCTTTTGATATTAATGGTTTATGTGTTCATCGTTAGTGGTACTAGGTGAATATATTTATTGTTTCAAGTTGATTGTATATGGTCTTTTGTCTCCGGTTCATGGTATGACGGTGAATGTCAAATCTATAATAGGAGTTAATTGGTAAACGTGTTTAGAAACGGTTGGTGGTACCACGTTTTCATTCACATAGGCATAATTGATAATTGGATAATCAAACAAACTAATTATTGGGGAGATTTTCTAAGCATTGGTGGTACCGGCTTGGGTAATTAAACTAGTAACTTAGGTGTTTGGGTAATTTGCAAGCGGTTGGTGGTACCACGTGAGCATTTATCCATTCACGATTATCTTGTTAACTCTAAGAATTTGTTCTTAAACGTATGCAATCATATAATGAGTCAAGTGGATTTAAAGTGGATGATCTTCATTATTATTGTCTGAAAATCCTTTATTTTTAATCGTTTTGTCTTTTAATTTTCTTTAATATTATTTGTCAATCGAGGTAGCATTCGGCTACGGTTCCACCTTGTTTTCCAAAACCTCTTAATCAAACAATTATTTCCGAAAACCAATCCCCGTGAACGAACTCGGACTTATCTTTAACTATAATACATACGAACGGGTCCACTGCCCGGTAGTGTGTAGTAGCGAGTTTTAGGTAGTTCTTGCTTTATAAATTTAAAACTCGATTTAGCACATCAACATTTCAGTAATCAAAAAGAAGCTCAACCATAAAGGAAAATGAAAAGAGATGGTTAGGCAGTTTTAATCTTAAATGAAAACTGGAATGTTTGACAATACTTGAATGATACACAAGCCTCAATAACACGACTAAGCATTTTGAACAATTGAATCAATGATATCTCATCTATCCTACTCCAACTAACTTGCTTTTGGGGTTGAATATTTGAATGAGCACTCAAAGCCTAGTCGTGATGCATAATCTTTTACCATAGGCTTGTACTAAAATCGTTCCTTCATCGCCATGGTGCAAGCACCATAACGTCTACCAGAAGAGGTCGTAGAGGGTTGTAATGAATTCAGAGGTTAAACAGGGTATTTAAAAGGTAAGGAAATTTGGGGTAACAAATGGTGTTAAAAGGAAATAACACAACATTTAACAAAGTTTTACATAATAGTCTAATCCATAAATCCCATGTCATTAGTTGCCAACGGTCCAAAACCCGAGAAGCTTTCCCGATAATACCCCCAATAGAACGATCAAAAACCGACACCATTGTGGTGTATGACATCAAACAACTCAATCAACCAAGACTAACCATGTTGGCTTAAACAAACTTGCCAACCCTAAAATAATCCAAAGAATAAAGCATTACAAAATCCTTTTGTTGGTTATAAAGATGTACCAACTCAACTCAATAGATTGTAGAAACAAATGAAGCTTTTGTTGGTGTAATTGATGAACCAACTTACAAAAATGATTTGACCAAAAATGAGAAATATCAACTGACAGCCCAAGCTTCTTTTTCATTTTTTCTATTTTTTTCTTCTGTTTTTCAATTCTTTTATTCTTTTTTTTTGTGAGCTAATTTTACTCTGACTATAACTGGTATGCTAATATGAATAATCTAGACTTGATCCAAAAATCATGACGAAATCAATCTATTCTTAATAAGCGAGAATATCCCAACCCGACACAATAAGATAAAACCCAAACAATCCACTAGCATAGGCAACCAATGACCCACCAGGACTTCGACTATCGGCATGGCTAGGAAAGGTGTATATTTAGGTGGATTTCATAACAAAATAACAGGCTAGTGACAACATGTTTTCTATTGTTTCTTGCACTAAAAATGAGTGCAACATAAGGGTTTTCACAGGTGGTTCACTAACCAGTGTAGTTAGCTACTAAGCACATTAACAAAACATGCACATAACAATTGTTTACAAACAAGGGATGAATAAACAAAGAACAAAGGGTTTTATCCTAATTTGCCTCTTCTGATAAATAACACGGAACGATCAGTTAGGACAAGTTCTAGTGTGAATCCCAAATAAGATGATTAACCCGACTGGCAAGAAATTCTGAGCTAGGAATATGACC
Organism: Erigeron breviscapus; assembly: GCA_034093135.1. Lineage (NCBI taxonomy): Eukaryota > Viridiplantae > Streptophyta > Magnoliopsida > Asterales > Asteraceae > Erigeron > Erigeron breviscapus. Next base: position 56,114,210 of record CM067174.1, on the reverse strand, counting down.
AGTTTAGAATTCGATCCAGATATGGATATTAACAATGAAGTAAATAGACTTAAAGTAAATGCAAGAAACTAAAGTGCTGAAACTATATAAATAATATGTATAATTCAAGTATGTAGCATTGAGAAATGATGTACTTTTCAATGTATTTTATTCATTTGTATAAACAAAATACAAAGGTTGTTGCGGAACAAAGATAATCACACTTTTGAAAATATCTAAACAACCTTGAAATACAAGTGATCTAATAACTTGGAAATACTCGTAAGAGTTACTTAGAGTATATCTCACAAGTTGCAATGCCAAAAGTTCAAGCATTGCAAGTTGTGAGAAGCCTTGTATTTATAGGCAAAGTCCATGATGATGTGGACTAGGCCGTACAATACGTGGTTGGGATACATTTAAGGAATTTCAAATTGATTCCTTAAATTGTGTATTTTAAGGTTAAGTGTGAAAGTCATTTGATGTGACATTTCACACTTTATTCCCAACCATTTGACTTAACCAAAAAGCTTTCCCAGAGATAATATTATTATCCGGGTAAAATATGGTAAAGTAAAAAGGCTTCCTCGTAATCAGTGTAATGTGTTGTAAGTACTTTACACTGAGATGCTTCAGTCTTCGATCAGATAGAATCTTCTCTGGGCTCTGCTTCTGAGATGATTCTCTTCTTCAGTCTTCAGTCTTCGACTTCAGAATGAATGCTTTCAGTTTAGGCTGATTTTGATCTGAAGTGAAGCTTCAGTGAACTTATTCTGAATGGCTTCAGAATTCTGTACAAGTATTCTTCACTAAGCTTCAGCTATTTCTGAACAAATTATACTTGGTCGATTTTCGACCTAACAAATTCCCCATATTTGTACTGAAATAGTGCATGCATCTCAGACTTCTATCTATACATGTTTGTAAGTCTGAAATGCAAGTTTGTTTAAGTTGTAAAATTTTCTAAGGACATCTTATAGGTCATTGATGCCTCAGAATTTTTCTTGTGGTTTTTCTAACTTAAACTTATCATCTACTTATTGGCTACAATTTGTAACATATATATATAGACATAATTGTTTGTTACAAATGTAAATGAAAATACAAGTAAATGATAAACTGAATGAGGAAAGTACTTCTTTGCAAGCTTTGAACCAGAAGGTGCATCAGTAGCTTTTCTCTTCAGTGGAGATTGATCCTTTTTCCCAAACAGTCTTGTCTCCATCTCAAACATATGATTAGACTTGCTTAGATATTTGCATTTGAACTTATTCTTGTTCATGTTCTTTACTTTCTGCTCTTAACTTTCTTGTCTAGATAAAACAAATATAAGTGTGCAAATTGTGGACTGTCAAGTGGTATCAGAGCCACTGTTTCTAAGTTATTGAAACAAGATCTGTTTGCATACTTATTTTCTTAAATTTCTGTACTTTCTTATCTTTCTTAATCTTTTCTTAAAACAAGAACATGACTGCTGTTCCCACCCTCGTTAACACACGTGACTTTGGTTACGTGTCTGTCCCTCCAAGATTCGAGCCCGATGACTTTGGGTCTTGGAAGGAGAGGATGTTACTTTACATAGTGGGTGTGGAACCCTACCTTATGTCAATTCTGACCGTTGGTCCATATATTCCTACTCTGGTGCAAAGAACACCAGGAGCAACTGTCGATGCTCCTGAGATTGTGATTGACATCGTCAAACCAGAGGTTCAATGGACTGACGATGAGAGGAGACTTGTTAATCTTGATGCAAGGCTTAAGAACATGATTATCAGCACTCTTCCTTCTGATATCATGAAAGTCGTCATCAGATATCCCTCTTCTAAAGAAGTGTGGGATAGGCTCAGTAGCATGTATGAAGGCTCTGCTGCTACCATAGCCACTAAAAAGATAGACCTCAAAAGAGCCTATGAAAAATTCTTCTCTCTCCCCAACGAAGGTCTCAACGGCACTTATACCCGATTTAAAGGGTTGCTGAATGACATGACCACTGTTGGCATCACCCATGACGACTTTGAGGTATGCCACAAATTTCTTGATAGCTTACCTATCAAGTGGCAAGGTCTAAGACAAATCCTCGGGACCACAGAGCGTCTTAATGGGCTTGATCTTGAGTCTCTCTTCGGCATTCTTCAATTTGAAGAGAGAGCTCTTGCTCAAACTCTAAGAGCCGCTGCTGACGCACAACATCGTGCTGGTCCCTCCTCTTCCTCTTCTTCAACCTCTTCTGCTTATACTGCTACTGACCCCCTTGCCTTTGTCTCTGCTGAGCCCATTAATTTTAATAATGGTGCCAGCTCTTCTCATCTCCCACCTCCTATTCAGTCTCTTGTTAATGATCTCGACGCTGATGAGAAACAAGAGATGTTCAGCGACTTTATGGACTTTGCCTTAGTCGCTGGTAAGAGGTACTCTCATAAATGGAACAATCGTAAGTCGGTTGCTCCATACAAGCCTCCTGTTGACAAAACTCAAGAGGAGTGCTGGAGATGTGGTAGAAAGGGACACTACCAAAAGGAGTGCAGAGTTGCTTTACCAACCCCTATCCTCATCTTCCCATTATTGGCATGATGCCAAACGAAGGAAGAGTTCAATACTCTTATGGGGAATCTTTTGAAGGGGATATTGGTAGTGATGGTTTTAAACCCATCGCTCCTCAGCAGCTCACCATCAGACCTACTGAACCTTTCAGAAGAAGTAAGGTTGTTGTTCCCTATGACTATAGCACGCCTCAGCGAGCTAATCCTGTCAGTCAGCAACCTCAACCAGTTGCTCAACCCTCTTCTTCTTCATCTTCTCAGCAAGCTCCTACCCATGCTGACAGCAAAACTGTGCAGGATGATCGTGTCATGAAAAGACGCGTCAGGTTCGGTGACGCTAGATATCAGCAAGTAGGACCTTCACAGGTCAGACCTGCTGATAGACAAGTCCACCAGCAGGTACCCCAATCGATACCTACTCCTATTTTGAGGCATAAAACTCCTCAAAAAGAGAGAATATCTAATACCAAAATAGGTCTGTTACTCCTCAAAGAGGATACTTGCCCCATCAGCAAGTAAGGCCTATCACTCCTCAAAGAGGATACTTGCCCCATCAGCAAGTAAGGCCTATCACTCCTCAAAGAGGACACTTGCCTCATCAGCAAGTTAGAGCCTCTACTCCTAATAAGCAGTACCTACCTCATAGGCAAATGAGGTCAGTTACTCCTATTCAGCAACCTAGATCGATCACTCCCAAAAGAGTGCATCCATCTCAGCAGGGTCCTTCTTCTTCTTCTCACCCTGCTGTTAATCTAGCGTGGAGTGTAGTCAAGGGATCAAAAATTCCCTCTACCTCTCAATCTGAGGATCCAAAAGGAAAGTCTATTTTGGGTCCTGCTCCTAAGATGCCTCAGCTTACACTTAAGCATAAGCAAAATTCAAAGCAAAAGAAAAAGGCATCTTCCTCCTTTGACCCTAAAATTAACGAGCTAACTCAGCAAGTTAATGATCTTTCCTCTCAACTGAAGGAATTTTTCCTTCAAAATCAAAAAGGCAGCACCTCTGTTAAAAAATGCTACATATGTGGCAGCAGAGGTCATGTTGCTTCTGATTGTGACAACTCCAGGGATGCTCCTGAGGTTGTCATTCAACCTAATCCTTCTTCCTCAGCGGCTGCTTCATCCTCCACTATGGTCAGCGAAAGTTCTGCTTCTGCTGATCATATAAATAGTGTAGGAGAGTCAACCGATCTCACTGAGGAGAACATTGCTGACTTCATTGCTGCTCAGCGAATCTCCTTTCCCCACTCTCAAGAGATCATTACTAATGGTCATGGTAGCATTCTGGTTGAGTATGGGAACAACAATCAAGTCAGCAACTTGACTGTTCTAGATACTGGAACCACTGTCACCTCTGCTGATCAATATTACACCTATGTGATTGATCAGGACATGGTTCCTGCTCATCAACTTGTTGATAACTCTCCAAGTGATGAGAATACTGACCCTAGTGCTCCTCTTCCTCTCTCTACTGATGACACTGTCAGTAGAGAAGAATCCTCTGAGTCTCCCATCTTTAATCCTGCTGACATGTCCGTCAGTGAGTTCAACAGTGAACCCATCTAAATCCTTCTGTTAAATCCATGCAGGGCTCGCTGGGAAAAGGTGTGTGGTACTTGGACAGTGGCTGTTCAAAACACATGACTGGCTCAAAGACCCTGCTGGATAACTACGTAGAGGCTGCTGGCCCTACTGTAGTGTTTGGTGAGAACTCCACTGGACAAACTGAAGGTTATGGTCTTATCTCCAATGGACTCATTAAGTTCTCCAAGGTCGCTTATGTCAATGGATTAAAACATAATCTCATCAGCATAAGTCAACTTTGTGATGCTGACTACAAAGTGATTCTTGATAAACATCAAGGCCCTGTGGTAAATGTAAACAAGGAAGTAGTCTTGGTTGCTCCAAGAAAACGAGATGTATATCTGGTTGACTTCACTCCTATCAAGACTGATAGTGAGACTTGTTTCTTTGCTAAGTCGGCTACTGAACTAAATTGGTTATGGCACAAGCGTATGTCGCATGTGAATTTCAAAACCATCAACTCTCTGGCCAAAAAGAACCTTGTTCGTGGCCTCCCTCATCTTTCCTTTGAAAAGGATAGACTCTGTGGTGCTTGTGAAAAAGGTAAAAGCCACAGAGCAACCTTCAAAACCAAGCAGGCCAATTCTATCTCTAGCTGCTTTCATCTTCTTCACATGGACCTTTTTGGTCCAGTGAATGTCCAAAGTCTAAAATGTAGCAGATACACCTTAGTAATCGTGGATGAATACTCACGATACACTTGGACTATCTTTCTTCATTCTAAGAGTGATGCTGCTGAAGAAACTATCAATTTCATCAAGAAAATGGAGAATCTCAACAGCATAAGGGTGAAAGAACTCAGGAGCGATCATGGTACTGAGTTCAGAAACCACACTCTTGAAGCCTTTTGTGCTGATCAAGGGATCTCACAAAATTTCTCTTCCACCAGAACTCCTGAACAAAATGGTGTCGCTAAAAGGAGAAATAGAACTCTCATTGAAGCAGCACGCACCATGCTCAGTGAGTCTTCTTTGCCTAGTAAATTCTGGGCTGAAGCTGTCAACACTGCTTGTCATACTCAAAATAGATGTCTAATAGTTAAAAGACATGACAAGACAGCGTATGAGGTGTTGAAAGGTAAGAAACCTCAAATCAAATACTTCCATGTATTTGGATGTCCTGTCTTCATCTTAAACAACAAGGATCACCTAGGAAAATTTGATCCTAAAGCTGATGATGGATACTTTCTTGGGTATTCGTCCATCAGCAAGGCATTCAGAGTATTCAATACTCGCCTTCAGAAGATTGATGAATCCATTCATGTTACTTTTGATGAAAGTTCATCAGCACTAAAGGACATTCAATCTTCTTCGTCTGAGGTCATTTTTAATGAGCTAGCTGACCCTCTTACTGAGGAAGCTGACTTATTTGTTGATGCTTCTTGCTCGCTGCCTGATACTATTCAACATATCACAAAGGATAGTTCAGCTGATGTTGAACTAGAGCAAGTTGCTGCTCACATCTACTCGATTGAGCCAGTTGAGCCTATCTTAAGATCAATCCATGCAGCATCAGCCAAACCTAGATCACTGGCTGATGACGTGCATGCTGATGACTCTACTAAGGAGGAGTTTCATGATGCTTCAGCAAATGCTGAAGAAATGGAGTCTGCTGAAGACTCCACCATCAATGATAACTCAAATCAGTCGAATGGCTCTGCTGATCATTCTCCTGAACCCATTCTTACCATTGACCTCTCTACTTATAATGCTCCTGCTAATCCCATCGCTCCAATTTCCGCTGCCACTCAACTTGGTGTCTCAAGTGCTCCTGCGCTTAAGTGGACATCTAGTCATCCAGCTCACCAAGTCATCGGTGATCCTCAGCAGGGGATTACCACTCGATCGGCGACAAGAAATACATGTCTGTATGTAAACTTCTTGTCTATGATCACTCCCAAAAATATAGGAGAAGCAATGGTTGATCCCTCATGGGTTGCTGCCATGCAAGAGGAACTCACCCAATTCAAAAGATAGAATGTCTGGTTTTTGGTTCCTCTACCTCCGGGAAAAGAACCCATCGGAACTAAATGGGTTTATAGGAATAAAATGGACGAAGATGGTGTTGTTACTCGTAACAAGGCTAGGCTGGTTGCACAAGGATACCTTCAAGAAGAAGGTGTTGATTACGATGAAACCTTTGCACCAGTGGCCGATTAGAAGCAATTCGCTTATTCTTGGCACATGCTGCTTACAGAAACTTCACAGTATATCAAATGGATGTAAAGAGTGCTTTCCTAAATGGAAAACTTGATGAGGAAGTTTATGTTGAGCAGCCACCTGGTTTTGAAGATCCAGCCAAGCCACACCATGTCTATCGCCTCTATAAGGCACTCTATGGTCTTAAACAAGCTCCCAGAGCTTGGTATGACACTCTCTCTGAATTTCTTCTTTCTAATAAGTTTCAGCGAGGATCCATTGACAGCACCCTCTTCATCTATAGAAAGGGTGCTGATGTCCTATATGTTCAGATATATGTAGATGACATCATTTTTGGGTCCTCCAGCAAGAAACTTTGTACCAAGTTCAGCTCACTGATGTCCTCTCATTTTGAGATGAGCATGATGGGTGAGCTGACCTTCTTTCTTGGTCTTCAAATTTGTCAACTCCCAAATGGGATTTTTATTAATCAGGAAAAGTACATTCGAGACATGCTGGCCAAATTTGACATGTCTAATGTCACTACTAAGGCCACTCCTATGTCTCCTCCCAATAATCTTCATGCTGATCCTGATGGCAAGCATGTGAACCCCACTCACTATCGGGGAATGATTGGCTCGCTGATGTATCTCACAGCGAGTCGTCCTGATATCATGTTTGCTACTTGCTTATGTGCAAGATATCAAGCCTCTCCTAGGAAATCTCATCTTCTCGCTGTTAAGCGAATTTTCAAGTATCTAAAAGGTACTTCAACTTTGGGTCTCTGGTATCCCAAAGACTCCAATTTTGACCTAGTTGCATATTCTAACTCTGACTATGCTGGTTGCATGTTAGATAGGAAAAGTACCAGTGGTGGATGTCAACTGTTGGGGGGGAAGCTGACTAGTTGGTCTAGTAAGAAACAGCATACAGTATCCATCTCCACTGCTGAAGCAGAATATGTATCAGCAGCGAGTTGTTGTGCACAAGTCCTATGGATGAAAAACCATCTCGCTGACTATGACTTAGAATTCTCTAAGATTCCCATTATGTGTGACAATACAAGTGCAATTGCAATCATACATAATCCTGTTCAGCATTCTAAGACCAAACACATTGACATTAGGTACCACTTCATTCGTGACCATGTCATGAAAGGGGATGTTGAAATCTACTTCATTCCCACTGATGACCAACTTGCTGATATTTTCACTAAACCTTTAGATGAAACCAGATTTAAATATCTGGTCAGCAAGTTGGGAATGCTGAATGGTGAATCAGCGACATGACTTGTCATGTCTGCAAATGCCTCAACTTACATCTCTCTTATAAGTTGAAAAGTGACCTTATTTCTCTCAGTAAGTTCAAGTGTCTTACTTGCTGACCAAAACAAAAAATAGAGAGCTAAAACAAATAAAAGCAATAGAGAGCTAAAAGTCTCTATCTAGTCCAGCAGCAAACGGCTGCTGGTAAAGACTTTTCAAATCCGTTGATCCCTGTTGCTTTGGGAAAAAGCAAATAAAAGTAATAGAGAGCTAAAAGTCTCTATCTAGTCCAGCAGCAAACGGCTGCTGGTAAAGACACATCAAATCCGTTAAAATCCCTGTTGCTTTGGGAAAAAGCAAATAAAAGTAATAGAGAGCTAAAAGTCTCTATCTAGTCCAGCAGCAAACGGCTGCTGGTAAAGACACATCAAATCCGTTAAAATCCCTGTTGCTTTGGGAAAAAGCAAATAAAAGTAATAGAGAGCTAAAAGTCTCTATCTAGTCCAGCAGCAAACGGCTGCTGGTAAAGACACATCAAATCCGTTAAAATCCCTGTTGCTTTGGGAAAAAGCAAATAAAAGTAATAGAGAGCTAAAAGTCTCTATCTAGTCCAGCAGCAAACGGCTGCTGGTAAAGACATATCAAATCCGTTGATAGCTGACAATTTGCTAAAAATTGTATTCCTTACTCATCAGCGACCAACGTTAGTTGAAAAGTCGCTGGTTGAAATTTGCTTACTAAAAGAGGTAACCATATCTTCTAACCTTGTCAGCGGATATACTTAGATCTCAACCGATCCATCATTTGAGCATATCCACTAAACATCCTTATTAATATTTTAATAAGAATTACAATCGGTTACCTCGATTTTCTCCCTAATGGGCAACTTGTACACTGTACACGCCGTAATCACTCGAGTACGTTTGAAATTACGGTACAAGTTGTCACATCAAACTACTTTTATACGTTACTCACATACGTATTTCTTCAATTAAAAATGAGTATTTTGTACACTTTATATATATACAAAACCACCGTTTTTAATTATTTAATATGTATATGCATATATTACGTATGAAAGAGAGTCATTGTGACAGTTCACTTCTGCAGTAATGGGGCCCATATCCATGCCATATATATGCATATCATTTTCTTCTCTGTCCATTATACTCTCATATTTCTCTCAAACTTTCTTAAAACTCTCAATTTCATTTCTCATTTCCTCAATCTTTTCATCTTCTCTTCTTCATATCTCTAAATTCAAATCTCAAATGGCATCTTCATCTCAACAACAACACCCACCAAAACAACAACAACAATCAGAAAATCCAGAGATCTTTTCTGAGAATCCAAACCTCCAAGAAACCCTAAAAAACGTTCCCCCATATCTTCATTCTGAAGTTTTTGAACCTGAAGGGATTGTTGCCTCCAACAAAGTATCCTTTCAAGCTCACAAGTTAGTCATCAAACCCAATAACTATCTTGGATCTTTGGAAGTGCCCTCCAAAGTAAAAGGGTACCAACAAATGCTTGATTTCATCAAAGCATGTCCTGTACGAAGGGCCATCTACATGGACCCAGAAGATATGTGTGTTCATCTTCTGAGGGAATTTTGGTGGACTTGTGATTATCATATTTCTAGCAGTTCCATCTCAGGCACTGTTATGAAGAAAAAATACACCATTTCTATTACTGTAGAAAAGATTCGAGAAGTTCTTCGTCTTCCTTCTCAGACTACAGAAAGACCATATGCAGACTTGGCATCTGCTGAGGTTTGGAAAGCATGGTTACCCTCTATAGGCTACGGAACAAATTTAGTCCCAGCACAACCTGTTCCCAGCAATCCCACCAAAAAGAACTTGCCTGGAGTGTGGAGGTTGCTTTTTGCCCATGTAATTCAATGTCTTGGTGGGAACAGCGGCTCATTCGATCAAGCCACTGCGGTCCAGATGCAAATGATTTATGCTCTGGCAAAAGGACGTTTCATTGACTTTGCCATTGTCATCTTTGAAGATTTGAAGGCTAAAGTACTTGCTAGCAACAGATCTTGCACTGTACCTTTCACTCGATTCCTTTCACTATTATTCAAGCATGAACTAAAGGACGAGTACAATCCCTTCGGTGCAACCGTGTTTTCTGCTCCAAGAATTGGTCCATCAGTGTACAAGGCACCTGCCTGTGACACTCAATTCTTTGACATCAAGTATGCTGAGCTCACTACTGCAATGAAAAAGGTACTCCACTCCGCTTATCCCAAAATTTATAAACAAGTTAGTGGATCAGCACCTAAACAACCCTCTGGGGTAGTCACTGAACACGCACCTTCCCAAGCTGCCAAACAAACCACAAAGGCAAGGACTAAGTCTAAAAAGTCCTCTGCTCCTTCATCTCCTATTCCTGCTGCTCCAAAACGAAAGAAGAAAACAGCAAAGGAATTGGAACCCTCTCAACTCTCTCTCATTAATGAGGAAGAAACCCCTGTTGCCGCTGAAAACATAGAGCAGCAACAACCAAAAATTGAAACTCTTCTATCCCCCACCCCTATCAGCTTCTCTATTGCTGAAAGGGACGCAATTACTGTTGTTGCTCCTGAAGTGCAAGTTGCTGGGGGTGAAAATCTAACTGAAGGGGCTGGGCATGGTGTTGGTGATGTTGAAAATGTTGAAAGTGAACAAATTGGGCTTGTTTATGAAGAAAAAATACACCATTTCTATTACTGTAGAAAAGATTCGAGAAGTTCTTCGTCTTCCTTCTCAGACTACAGAAAGACCATATGCAGACTTGGCATCTGCTGAGGTTTGGAAAGCATGGTTACCCTCTATAGGCTACGGAACAAATTTAGTCCCAGCACAACCTGTTCCCAGCAATCCCACCAAAAAGAACTTGCCTGGAGTGTGGAGGTTGCTTTTTGCCCATGTAATTCAATGTCTTGGTGGGAACAGCGGCTCATTCGATCAAGCCACTGCGGTCCAGATGCAAATGATTTATGCTCTGGCAAAAGGACGTTTCATTGACTTTGCCATTGTCATCTTTGAAGATTTGAAGGCTAAAGTACTTGCTAGCAACAGATCTTGCACTGTACCTTTCACTCGATTCCTTTCACTATTATTCAAGCATGAACTAAAGGACGAGTACAATCCCTTCGGTGCAACCGTGTTTTCTGCTCCAAGAATTGGTCCATCAGTGTACAAGGCACCTGCCTGTGACACTCAATTCTTTGACATCAAGTATGCTGAGCTCACTACTGCAATGAAAAAGGTACTCCACTCCGCTTATCCCAAAATTTATAAACAAGTTAGTGGATCAGCACCTAAACAACCCTCTGGGGTTGTCACTGAACACGCACCTTCCCAAGCTGCCAAACAAACCACAAAGGCAAGGACTAAGTCTAAAAAGTCTTTGCTCCTTCATCTCCTATTCCTGCTGCTCCAAAACGAAAGAAGAAAACAGCAAAGGAATTGGAACCCTCTCAACTCTCTCTCATTAATGAGGAAGAAACCCCTGTTGCCGCTGAAAACATAGAGCAGCAACAACCAAAAATTGAAACTCTTCTATCCCCCACCCCTATCAGCTTCTCTATTGCTGAAAGGGACGCAATTACTGTTGTTGCTCCTGAAGTGCAAGTTGCTGGGGGTGAAAATCTAACTGAAGGGGCTGGGCATGGTGTTGGTGATGTTGAAAATGTTGAAAGTGAACAAATTGGGCTTGTTTATGAAGAAGTTGTTGATGACGAAAGCGATTTAGACTTGGACGATTTTGTCGCTGATGACTTTCAACTGGATTCTTACAGCCATGCTGATGAAATAGAAGCAAGTGACATGGAGGTTGATGAAAATGATGATGCTGCTGCTGGTGAAAATGCAGCAGCCACTGATGAAAATGTTGCTGCTGCTGGTGAAAATGCAGCAGCGACTGATGAAAATGATGATGCTGCTGCTGCTGGTGAAAATGCAGCAGCCACTGATGAAAATGTTGTTGTTGATGCTGCTGCTGGTGAAAATGCAGCAGCGACTGATGAAAATGTTGAAGAAACTTCTGAGGCAGTTACTCTTACTGCAAGACCTAAAACTCCTCCAATGCGACCAGTGAACACCATGCTATCTCTTGGCATGCCTTCTTCCTTCTTAAGTGTTCCTGGCTGCTCATCCTCAGTTCCCCCTGAAATTGAACCTCAAACAGCTAAGGATTTGGGTATTTCTTACTCCACCTACTCTGCTGATAGGTTGGAAAAGGTAGAGCATCAGTTAAATGATCTCACCAAGGCTGCCACTCTTGCAATTAAATTGAAAGATATAGAGTCTGACAGGCTGGTGTCCACATTGACCAGTTGGTACAACAAGCAGAATGAGAACAGCGAAGCTATTGATACGCTGAAGGATAACACAAGTTCCATTGCTGCTGAGGCAAGTGTTTGGTACTCCAGCAGCTGTCTCCTCAGCAGGAAGAAGGGTTCAAAGAAAAAGGAAAGCAGAGCACCGAACCTTGACAATGGACCTTCCTCCTATCACTGGTGATGCCTCGCTGAACACCAGACTTCCTCCCAGAAGCTTATTTGAGGAAGGAAGAGTGATAGAGAGTCCGGCTGGCATTTTCTTCACAAATTTTCAGAATAATCAGCTGTTCTTTCGCCTATCTGAATTAGAAAAGGCGTCCACTGGGTTCATTCTAAGCATAAGAAAAAGATGTGCTGAAACGACCAACAACAGATGGTTTATCAGCAAATTGGATGAGGAACTGGTTAAGCCTCACAGATATAATGACCCAGCAGTTCAAATTGCCAAGCAAGAACATGCTTGGGAGCATGAAGCCGAAAATCTGTAGATGTCTTATAAATGTAAATGTTGTATGTATCAGCTTGTAATGTTTAAAGTTGATATATAAGACATCTTTTCATCATTCCTTTATTCTTATCAAGTCTAGTCTACTCAGCAAGTCTTCTCAGCGAATAGGGGGAGATTGTTGAGTCAAGGATTCGCTGACCAGACTTGGTCGCTGACATGAGTCGTCAGCAAGTCATCAGCGAGTCAATGACTCTTGTCAGCGGGTGGTTTACTTTCCAAGTTGTGTGTCAAGGCGGGAAGTTTTCAAACCAACAAGAAGACAAGAAGTCACATGGTGGTTCTCCCAACTGAATGTTACCTTATATGGTAAAGGTACATTTGGGACCAAAACAAGGATTTTCTCTTTCATACCCGTTTTGGTAAAGAAGACAAAGGCTTCTGGATCCAAGCACAACGAGCCTATGAGAAGTCGACAACCACCATTCTATCACGATCAGTGTAAGGCTGTGTTGCCCTAATTCCTCCCCTATATAAAGCAACACAGCCGCGTCATTTATACTTTGTGTTTGTCACCACAAAGTGTGTGTCACTTTATTTTCTCTCTTGTAATTGCTTAAGTTTATAGAGTGTCTAGACTTAGCAATTATTTAGTTCATTTGTATTCTTGTAAGACAAGTTGTAATATCGACCATGTATTCATCGTTTAATCAATGAAACATATGATTAGACTTGCTTAGATATTTGCATTTAAACTTATTCTTGTTCATGTTCTTTACTTTCTGTTCTTAACTTTCTTGTCTAGATAAAACAAATATAAGTGTGCAAATTGTGGACTGTCAAATATAAAAAAAATATACTCGTATATAATTGATAATTGATTGAATCTAAAGGTACCTTTACATGAACTCTGGGAGACTTGCATGGACCTTCAAACAACACACATTTTATTAAAAATGTTTTGGCTGAAGGTATGATCAATGTCGGTTCTTTTGACTCATCACCACACATATCTGCCCAAGCCCGTACAAAAGCCTGCATTATGAATTTATAATAAGAAAAACATCGATCTTTTTGTTCAAACTTATAGACGTGATTTACGTACATTGGTGTCATCTGTATTCCCATATCCTATTGTACCATAAGACGTTACATCAAATGTGGATGCACTTGCGTTTTTTGGTAAAATTGAAATGTAACAAAAACACACCAAGATCACCATCAAGAAACCATGCAAATTAAGAGAAGAAAAAAAGAAGATGAGTACGTGTGATGATTCTGGCATATATGTGGCTGATATGGGAGGTATGTCTTACCATTTTCTGAAAGCAATAGAAGCTTATTGTAATGTACATACTCTCCAATCTAAGTATATAAAGCAAGATAATATTAGATTGTGTTCGTTCATATGTAAATGTTGTTATGATATCTTGTATTGTTTTTAAATGTTATTTCATTTATTATAGCTATTGTGTGTATTCACTTGCAAAAAGTGAGCATTTATAGCTATTTAACTATTGCCAACCGGGTGGTGCCCATTGATAAGGTCTTTGTATCATGGGCTTTGCCACCCGATTTTTCTTACTCTTGTTTTGAGCTCATTTGCTACAACGTGTTCATACTCGGTATTCAAAAGTACTCCCTACCAAGCCTTAAGAACATTTACGTGGGGATGAGTACAAGATCTTAATCATGTTTTATTTTAGCACTTTTTGTCTGTGATCCAAAACATAAATTAAGCAAACCAAGCATGGTTGATTAATAAATTCAAAAACTGCAATGAGGTTGCATGACTTTATATTTCAAGTAGTCATTAGTCACGGGGTTCAGTATTGATGGCTTGATACTATGCCATGCTAAAATCTGCGTTTGAGTTGACATGCTTTATATATATATCGCTATATGTAACATTTCTCAAGAAATCAATATACAGAAATTCCCAAATCACCAATTCTCTCTCAAATTTCTTTTCTTGAATCTCAGTTTATAATATGGTATCAGAGCAAATGATCTGCTCACCGGAACCGCCATAACTTCCGATCAATTAAGCGGTTTCCGATCAATCAAATTTTCTTTCCTCCATTTTTTTTCTCAACAAAAGATCAAATTCGCATCATAATAGTTGAAATTAATGGCTTCTAATGTCAAAATCAGTCATTACTATCACTCCGATCAAAACCCTAGCACTTTAATTCATTCAATTCCTTGTCAATAATCTTTCCCCAATTTCTTCATCAAAACCCTAATTTTCCTGTTTTTTTTAAGAAAAAAAAAGAAAAAAAAAAGAAGAAAATCATTCAAGATTCAATCAAGATGCCTGATGTTGTTACTGGAATGGCAACTGAGAATGAAAATGTGGAATCAATCCATCATCCACTCTACATCCATCAAAATGATCACCCAGGGCTTATTCTAATTGGAAAGAAATTAACAGGATCAGAAAATTTTAGCACGTGGAAAAGGTCAATGTCTATTGCTTTGAGTGCCAAGAACAAACTTACAATTGTCACTGGTGAGTTCAAAGAGCCTGCTGCAACTTCTTCTCTGAAACCTCATTGGGATAGAACCAATGATATGGTAATTTCTTGGATCCTAAATTCAATTTCTGATTCTATTGCAAACAATTTAAGCTTCATTCACACTGCTCATGCATTATGAAAAGAGTTAAATGAACACTACAGCCAATTAGATAATCATAGAATTTATCAACTCTCTGTTGACCTAACTCATTTGAAACAAGATAATGCAAGTGTGGAAATCTATTATCATAAGTTGAAAGGGATTTGGGATGAACTGGATGCTTTAGAAGCTCCCTATGCATGTAGTTGTAAGTGTACTTGTGACAATGGCAAAACCAATGGTGAGAGGGGGCAAAGAAAACGGTTATTGCAATTTTTGATGGGATTAGATGAAAGTTATGCAAATATCAGAGGGCAAATCTTGTTGCAACAACCCTTACCCACTGTCCCTAAGGCATATGGCATGATTAGGCAAGAAGAGAAGCAAAGGGAGGGTATTTTGCCAAAACCTCTCACTGTCCCTGTTGCTTTGTCAAGTTACAATCCATCCTCAAACCATGCCATCTCCTACAAACCCCAAGCCACCAATTCCAGATTTAAACCACACTTTAATGCAACAAAACTCACTGAAAAGAAAGGTGTTTTCAAGAAAGGGGTTATTTGTAGCCAATGCAATAGGGAGGGACATTATAAAGAGGAGTGTTACCAAATTGTTGGATACCCTGTTGGTCATCCTCTTCATGGCAAATTTAAGCCACAAAACTCATTCAAAGGGAGGTCTGCAAACTCCATTATCCAACATGAAGCTTTGACTGCTCAGGCTACTGAAATTGCTCCCAACATTCCACTCTCACCATTCTCTGACAACAACTCCAACTCCAATGCAAATGCTTCTGATGCAATGAACAACAGGATGGATCAATTACAGAACCAGCTGAACCAATTGATGATGATAATGCAACAAACTTCACAAGGTACCACTGATGATTCTGCTCAGTCATTTACAAGTATTATTTACTCTCTAATTTCTGCATGTATTTACAATATTGTTGCTACATGTGCTTCTGATTTTAGAGATGCTTGGATATTAGATAGTGGGGCCACTGATCACATTTGCAATGACCTTACCAAATTTACTTCCATAACACAATGCACCACACCTATATCTGTTGGTCTGCCAAATGGGCAAACAGTGCTTGTAAATCAAATAGGCACTGTAATTCTTGGACCAAATCTCACTCTTCACAATGTGTTCTATGTTCCTCAGTTTGCCTATAACCTAATTTCAATTAGGAAATTGACAAAATCTACCAATTCTGCAATTATTTTTACTCATGACACCTGTGTTTTACAGGCCCATGATGGAAAGATTACTATTGGTTCTATCTTCCATGGGCTTTACATCTACAAATCATCCTCTTCAAGTTCATCTGTCTGCACCTCCACTGCTCTCTCCATCAATCACAACTCACACTTGTGGCACACCAGACTTAGCCACTCTTCTCTTCACATCTTGAAGAAAATTCCTTGTATTTCTCATTCAATAAACTGTAATGATGTACATAAATGCAGTGTGTGTCCTTTGTCTAAACAAACTCAATTGTCATTTCCTTCTAGTTTGTCTCATGCATCTGAACTGTTTGAATTACTGCATGTTGATATTTGGGGCCCATATCACCATCCCACCATTAATAAGTGCAAATATTTCCTAACAATTGTGGATGATTACTCCAGGGCCACATGGGTCTATCTTTTACCTTCCAAATCCCATGCATCTTCAACTCTCAAACATTTTCACCTATATGTCAAAATCCAATTCAGTAAAAACATCAAAATAATCCGCAGTGACAATGGATCTGAATTTACTAATTCTGATCTCACCTCCTATTTTCAAAATTCTGGCATTTTACACCAAACATCTTGTCCCTACACTCCACAACAAAATGCCAGAGTGGAAAGGAAACACAGACATCTTCTGGATATGGCTAGATCAATTCAGTTTCAAGCAAATCTCCCTCTTCATCTATGGGGTTACTCCATTCTTGCTGCCACATACCTCATAAACAGGATTCCAAGTAGTATTCTCAATTACAAAACTCCTTATGAGCTAATTTACAAAGAACCACCTTCCATATCTCATTTGAGGACAATTGGTTGTTAATGTTTTGCCTCTGTGCATCCTCATGATAAATTTCAACCTAGAGCTGTTCCATGTGTTCTGTTAGGGTATCCCCAGACTCAAAAAGGATATCTTTTATATAATCTGAATACCCACACCACTTTCACTAGCAGACATGTTACCTTTCATGAAAATGTTTTTCCATTTCATAATAATCCCCATTCCACCTCAACTGCTCAACCTACAACTTACACACCAATTTTCTTTCCACCACCTCCACCTCCATCATCATCCCACCAAACAATTTCCACTCCTGCATCTCCTAATTCTCCAATTTCACCTTCTAATTCCAATTATGTTTCTGACTCTACCAGTTCAAATATTCCTAATCAACAGCCAACTTCATCTCCATCCTCTTCTTCATCCTCTAATTCTGAAATTCCATCTTCACATTCATCAACCCCACCTCCTGATCCACCTCTAAGAAAATCAAACAGGCAGAAACAAATTTCAACCAAACTCAAAGATTTCACCTTCACTCTGCCTAAGTCAAATGTCAATCACATCCAGTCTAAATTTGCTTTGTCATATTACATCAACTACTCCAATCTTCATTCTCACTCTCTCCATCTCATTAACTCCATTGATAAACACAAAGAACCCCACACTTATATCCAAGCATCCAAAGATCCTAAGTGGATTGAAGCAATGAATAAGGAAATACATGCATTAGAAGCTAATAATACTTGGACTCTCATGCCTTTACCTGCAAATAAACATCCAATTGGATGCAAATGGGTGTATAGAATCAAGTACAACTCTGATGGTAGTGTTGAAAGGTTCAAAGCTAGACTAGTGGCTCAGGGTTTCACACAAAAAGAGGGTGTAGATTATAAGGAAACATTTGCCCCAGTTGCTAAAATGGTGACAGTGAGGGCCCTACTTGCAATGGCTGTCCAACAAGGTTGGCAAATTGAACAATTGGATGTGAACAATGCTTTCCTCCATGGTGATCTTCATGAAGAGGTTTACATGATTGTTCCAAAGGGCTACCATCAACAGGTTGCACCAAACACTGTTTGCAAATTAAATAAATCCCTCTATGGCTTGAAACAGGCAAACAGACAATGGTTCACAAAATTAACTACCTTTCTGTCCTCCCTTGGTTTCATTCAGAGTTATGCAGATACTTCCTTATTTACATATAAATCCTCATCAGATTTTATTGCCCTCCTAGTATATGTTGATGATATCTTGATTTGTGGTACATCCCAGCCTCTTATTGATCACATCAAGTCAAAATTACATTAGGCATTCACCATCAAAGCATTAGGTCCCCTTCATTATTATCTTGGTATTGAAATTTTGAGAAACTCTGATGGTTTGGCCATGAGCCAAAGAAAATATGCACTTGATCTTCTTGAGCTTGCAGGCATCACAAACCTAAAACCAGCCACTACACCTATTGATCCTTCCATCAAACTCACACCAACCACTGGAAATCTCTTACCAGATCCCTCTTTATACAAAACCTTGGTTGGCAAACTCATCTATCTTACCATCACAAGACCTGATCTTGCCTTTGCTGCACAACTATTAAGCCAATTTACACACTCTCCCACTGATATCCATATGAAAGCCCTGTTGAGAGTGTTGAGATATGTCAAATTAAATCCAGGCCAAGGCTTATTTTTCCCAAAAATAAACAGCCTCCACCTCACCAATTTTTGTGACAGTGATTGGGCTTCCTGTCCAATTTCCAGAAGATCTGTCTCAAGATTTGCAATCTTTTTGGGCACTAGTTTAATTTCCTGGCAATCCAAGAAACAAGCAGTGGTTTCTCGATCCTCTACTGAAGCAGAATATAGAGCACTTGCAGATAGCACCTGTGAAGTTACTTGGTTGGCTTGTTTACTGAAAGATCTCAACATCAGCATCCCTACTCCCATTCACATGATGTGTGACAATGCATCTACAATAGCCCTAGCCTCCAATCCAGTTCATCATGCTAGAACTAAACATATTGAACTTGATTGCCACTTCGTGAGAGACAAAATCAAAGCAGGCCTCATCATTCCTCAGTTCATCCCATCCAAATCCCAACTTGCTGATATTCTGACAAAGGGTCTTCCAAAAGTTCTCCATTATAATTGTCTCTCCAAGTTGAATTGTTGTAATCCTTACAACATATCAACTTGTGGGGGGTATGAAGATATAAACAGGAAGAAGGATGTGAATGCAGAAGATGGAAATCAACATCAATGCATATCAAAGAAGAAAGCCCTCATGATTAGTTGTTTAACATTATGTAACAAGATGTGATTTTGTATAATTAACTTTAGATACAGAATGATATTAGTTGATAGTTAAGGGATCATAAATGTAAATATGAGAGTTAGTTAGGCGGTTAGTTAAGAAATTCAAAATTATATATATATCGCTATATGTAAATTCATTACTCAAGAAATCAATATACAGAAATTCCCAAATCACCAATTCTCTCTCAAATTTCTTTTCTTGAATCTCAGTTTATAATAATGCTATATGGCAGCCCGAAGTTCTACATACTCTTATGGACGGTGAGAAAATGAACCAACAGTTTAAAACATGGAAGTAAGTCTGCGACTACTTCATCTTCTAAGAGCTGATTGAAGTTGCTAATTAACCCAGTTACTATCTAATAATTGTATATCAATAATGATACCATGGTATGAAGTGTATCCAAGGACTGAAAGTCAATAACTAGTGTGTTCATTGGTTGAGAATATGAGATGCAACCACAAAGTACATCAAAATTAAACATAGGACTGTTATTAGAAGTAACTTGTAGTATCTAATATGTTACTCTTTTTTTTGTGCATCAGCCCTTATGCTTAGGACTGTTATTAGCAAAATCTTTTTTTTTAATAGAAAGTTTTTTGAAAGTTATAGTTTTGAGCTTCAAAAGGCTTCTAAAAGGCTAAAAGCCCCTTCGCCGGACACCCTAATTTCTGTAATAATATGTGATAGATCAGTTATATATACCTAACTCCTAAACTGCAATAAATGTATTGACACGTCAACCCAAGAACGGCAGTCCTTTCTATCCGACACAAAATCATTAGCCCGGACCTAGTTTAATTCAGTTCGATGTCCGTTTTGGCACATGTATTATTTTTATGCCAACTTTCCATATATTGGTAGCCATTGCACACTTGCAGATCATTTATTATAAGCTTAAAGTAATTAGCTTTGGTATATCAAAATCTCTTACAATTCATACATGTTATCCCAAACGGATATGGGGCTACAATCTAGCTAGTTGCAACTAATAGGAGGGTTGGTGTCAATAAATTCTCCTTCAACATTGTTGCAGTAAGCAACTGCGCCATCTCCAGTGATTTCAACTTGGTCGGTTATAATTTCAGTACACTTGTACATCCCGCTACAGTTTAAAATAATTGCTTTCTTTGAAGCCGAAGACCCATGTAGTATGTTCGTATACTTTACATCACTCACTTGTACTGCTGGTACGTCCGGCTAATCCAAATCCGAAAAAGAATTTAATGAGTATTTATATGGAAATCTACAATTCTAGAAATACGATCATTTATGAGATTTTAGTGGAGTAACAAGGCTTACTGGTGCAGGGCATTCAGCATTATTTTCCATATTATTGCAGTAGTAATTATAATTGGATTTTGAACATTATCAAGTTGAATGTCTTGAAATATAATCCCCCTAGCATACCCCGTTCCACCCTACAATACAAGAATACGTTAATATGCTTTAAAAACCATCATTAACATGCTTGTCTTAGTCAAGTATAATGAAAGTTTACCGGGAATGTCTTGATTCGTACTCCATTTTTGGTTCCAGTCAGGTTACAATTTTGTACCAAAACATGTTCCACTGTTGCATAACCACCATTCCTTCCGAGACTCCCAATGCTGCAAAAACATGTCATAGAAAAAACTTAGTTTTAAAACATAACTATATAATATCTTTGCCGCCAAGATAAAAGTATCTGTCATTGATTTATAAATCTTGGAGCATTAGATTGGTACCTTATGCCGTGCCCAGGTCCACACAAGACCCCTGTTACGCTGATATTATTATATGTGCCAGTATTAATAGCCACACAATCGTCACCTGAATAAGTAGATCAAAACGTTTTCAGATTATATGGTAGATACATATGTTGTATTAGAAACTACAGACTATTTGAAGTCATACCACTTTCAATTACAGAGTCGTAGATATTAATGTTTGAAGACTCGCTAATATCAAATCCGTCAGTTTTTGGGCTGTTTTCAGGTGCAGAAATATGAACATTTCCAAGTTCTACACCATCACAAACATTGATACTAATATGGCTCCTTGGACTGTTGATATATGTTGTATCTCTTAATTGGAGACCATCACATTTATGAAAATGTAACATCTAAAAAGTAAAAAACCATGTTCACATTTAGTATTCAATGGGTAAAAAACGTGGAAATTATTAAGCAATTATTCTCAAACTATGAACACACCCACGACAACTATCCATAGTAGATGCAAATTGGATGGGGATGCGCATCAGTTTGAAAAATACTACTCTACTATTCTATGTATTCGTATTTAGCGTTTTGTTATGATAAATATATTATGTAAAAAACAGATGATTGATTATACCGACGGACAATCACAAGTTGGACCTGTAAGCTGCAAAATTAAGGCAAAAGCATACATCAATTTTAGATAATTGATCAAAGGAACAAAAAGATAAAGGTGAGTAAGTTGGAAATCTTAACCGTATAGTTTCCTTCACTTCCAGGCCACCAGACGGAACCTTGGCCATCTATTTGGCCAGGTCCAGTGATGGTGAGTCCTTGAACAGTAGCAAAACTTATCAAAGACCCTTTGGTATCACAACCTTACCATCCATCCAGACTCTTGGGTGCTGTAATACCGCCCAAAAGCTACCCACCAAAAAAAAAACATAAATATTGTGCATTACTGCATTGTAATCACAGTTGATTAAATGCCAAACATAACTTGACATGCATAATCTATGAAAAATACTTTATACCTGAATAAGAATACTATCAGAGTTGCAAGGACCAGAAAATGCCACACATTTTAACAAAAATGTTCTGTCTGACGGTATGACCAACGTCGGGTCTTCTGAGTTATCTCCGCCCATGCTCTAACAAAAGCCTGCATTATGAATGTACATATTTTTTTTAAAAAAAACACTCATTTTGACTCAAAGTTGTAGACAGGATTTACGTACATCAGTATCATCGGTATCTCCATCTCCAATGGCACCATACGCCGTTACATCAAAGGTGTCTGCACTTGAATATTTCGGGCCAAATGAAATGTAACAAAAACTCAACAAGATTACCTTCAGAAGACCCTGCATAAGAAAAAACTAGTGTGAGTGTAGTGAAGCAGCTGGCATGGATTGCATGCAGTTGAGTTGATACCATAACGTTGGAAGGTTATCTTACCATTTTTTGAAAGCAATATAACTAATTGTCTTTATGCTTGTAGATTTGTGTGCCAGTGGTCATTTAGTTCAAGTATTTATAGTGTAAAAAAGTACTCTGTATTAGATTACGAGTATATGTTTAACAAGCAAGGTTGGATCAAGTGGTTAATACTTTTACCTAAGTAGCCTATATCTAGCTACCTTAGATAGGGGTAATATTGTCTACATATCAACATATATACACCGTTTTAAATAGTATTGAGACTCATAACCCGTAAAAGACTGTAATTGATGTTACATGCTTACTTTACTTATTAAGAGTATATGCTTATAGATTTGTTATATCTATCCACGCAATGCATTAGGATCAAATACTTTTTGTCACCAGTAAATGGTGGTGGTCGTGACTCTGCTTAATGATTCATCTATACTCTTTTATAAAAACTTATAGCAAACTTGTTAAAATACTTGATTTTTCAAGATGCAAAAGTATATTCATGTAGCATAAATTTTAAGTAGATGCATTATACATTTGGTTAAATTTTTCATTTCAAAAATTGACTCATCCAGTTTATTTTCGCTTATATTTTGTATTCGTATTGTGAAAATACAAACATATCATATAAAAATAATGGTTTTTTTATTATTGAAAATTCACATAAAGTATTATCAACTATTATATGTTAACACATAGAAACTTCCTATTTTTAGATTTTACCATATTGAAAAAGATTCAAAGAAAAATTGAATGTAACAAATAGCAGTATTTTTTCCACTTAAACCACTTGCGACAATCACCATAAAAATTGTGGATATCGTTGATAAATAATATTTATGTCACATAACACAGATATTAGACTAATTTAATTTGAAAATAAGTGACTGAGATTATAATCAGGGGCGTGCCCAAAGGGGGGCAAGGGGGGCTAATGCCCCCTTCAAAATTTAAATTTTGTTATGTAATTTTAAATTTTTCATGGATTTCAAAAAAATTTCTATAGGTTTTCAACATTTTGCCCCCTTTTAGATTTATATTTCATTAATTTTTTAATTTTGCCCCCTCCGAGTTTTTTCCTGCTACCGCCTCTATTATAGTTTATGAAGTGTTTGAAAGATGATGGATTGTAATTGACCAATAAATAAACAAGTTAAGTATACATAATAGTATAAGCTTTTTAAATGACATGCAAATATACTATGGGTTTTGAATAAATAAATATTGGA
The DNA here is from genome assembly GCA_034093135.1 of Erigeron breviscapus. NCBI lineage: Eukaryota > Viridiplantae > Streptophyta > Magnoliopsida > Asterales > Asteraceae > Erigeron > Erigeron breviscapus. The sequence continues at coordinate 56,090,607 of CM067174.1, read as the reverse complement.
CGTGTTTTAAAACACTTATCCTAACGATAGATAACTCTAGCTATTCGATATACACACCTTTGACATATCCTCACATTATTATATTATAATATCTATCAAATTTTGTAGAGAAAAACACTATTTTTATGTTTAAAAGTGTGGATAAAATAATTAATTATAGTCGCCACGTGGTTAGCTCATTTAAGAAAAACTTATGACTTTTAGGAAGAAAATCAAGATTCAAATTTAGATATAAACATTTGAGGCAATTTGAGGAGTAGACTAGAATTGGTGTAATATTTAGTCGGTCAAAAAAGAATAATAATAATTAGTTATATCTTTGTCTTTAAACAATATTTACATTTTATTTAATTTTTCATGTTTTTTTGTTGAATGACATTTTATCTAACTCTTACTTTTAAATTAAATGCATGTTTGAAATAAAACTCATGACTCTCTAAAAACTCTTATTAATTTACCTTTTCAAATGTGAGAAGTATGACTCAAACCCAAATAAATTCTCCAAAGTTAAAAACCTTATCAATAAGTTAAGTTTTGGGATGTTACATTTTTTCATATTTTTTTCGTAATATATGTTAAGTGTAGATATTCTTTTTCCTGGTCTTTTCTACTAATATAAATTTTTTGATGTCGAATAAACTAATTTTCAAGCTTTTATTTTCATTACATGTATTTATGATTCATGTATAATTTTTCGAGTTCTAAAACAACCCTTCTTTTAAATCATTTATTTATTATTTTTCGAGTTTTAAAACAACCCTTCTTTGTACAAACATATTAACTTATTTAATATTCTGTTAAATATGTATGAATCTCTTTTAAACGAATCTCAAATATACAACTTATTTACAGTCCTACTACTAATGTGGAGTTCTTATTTATCCTAACTAAAACTTACAAAGAGCCTGGAATAACTTTACAAGTGTATAAATATAACAAAATTCATTATCTTTTTGCAGCTGTGTAATTTAAGGGGTGTTTGGGGTTGTGTTTGTAAAATAAATTATGCGTTATGTATAATCATAATCAGAAAATCAGCTGCAACGCGACATAAAAAAATAGTGTTTGGATTTGATTCTGCTTTTTGATATCACGATAATAAAATAATCCATGTATTTAGTGTTTGGAAAGTTCAATTATTTAATAACTTAGAGGTGAAATTACTTAAATGTACATTTTTTCACCATTGAATCACATCTTAACATATAACAATATGTTATACTGTATACATTCTTGACTTATTACGTAATGTATTTTTACCGACAACTAATTTAATTAATTCAACATGTATGAGTGAGGTTCATGTATAATTGCATAAATTATTACTCCCTCCGTCCCATTTTAAGTGTCCTACTTTGACTTTCAAAGTCTTTTTCTTTGAACTTTGACCGTAATTATCTTTTGTTGTGTTATACAACACTTGATATAAAATATATGAATGGATTGAGTTTTTGATGTACTTTTCAATGATATAAGTTTCATCAACAATTATAAAATACATACAAAGATATTTACGGTCAAAGTTAAAAGAAAAAGACTTTAAAAGTCAAACTAGAACACTTAAAATGGGACGGAGGGAGTATTATATTTTATATTTTATTAAGCTAATAGTACAAGTTCCAAAACCACAAAAACTACAATAAGTAGCCGTAAGAGTAGTCACAAGGGACTCGTCCCTGCTCGTTCTCGACTCGTTCGGTTATGGGGGACGAGTGCACACAGTTAGGTGTGACTCGTCCTCCGGCTCGTTCTCGTGCGCCCGTCTCTCCACAAACGAGTGATTTACACTATTTTTTTTTCTTGTTTCAATGTAACGGACCACTTTCAAAATTTCAAAAATTTTACACTAATGGTCCCTAACGGCCATATTTGATATTTATACAAATTTTACATAAACCATTTACCATAGAAACCATTTATCTATTAAAAAACACACACTCTTCTACACAAATAACACACATTCGCACAAGAACCATGGCAAATAACATACCAAACATGACCGTTCACGCTGCAAAAATGGGGATGCAGGATCACATGCTTCAAGATGATACAAACAGATCTGCAGTTAACAATGTCATTGACAACTTGACTTCCAACAAAGCGGCACTCACAGCCGAAATTGAACGACTTGAAGCTGCAGAACATGGTCGTAACGCCGTCGAAGTTGAGTACATTATTTATCTTCGGCAGCACATCGACTGGCTCACACAAACTGTTTTCCAGCTTACCGCTGCTACTAACACGTTAAACGCCACTCTAGACCACGCATTATACTGGCAAGGCGCTATCGGTGGTGGTCGTCCTGATGATTATCTGACTGACCCTAGGGAGGAGTACGCATCTCCGCAACCCGGCGACCGTGTCGGGTCTCCTGAACCATATCGGTACATTCATCGCAATGACGGCGACAGTACTGTGGACTCGGACTACTCCGAGTGTTAGTCTTATGTATGGGTTTTATAGACCATGTGTTAGTGTTAAGTGTGTTTATGTTTTTATTAATGTGTTCGTATTATGTAGTAATGTTTTATTTTATTGTATTGTATGTTATTTATTAATGAAATTTTTAAGTGTGGTTTTATTAAAAAATTGAAGTTGTATAAGTTAGAGGGTTAAAAGTGTATAATTAAATAGATGGTAGAATATTGGGTTGAAAAGGTAAACTTAAATAAATAGTGGGTCCTAGACTAGTTCTGGCATTGTGGGTGTTTTGGGGGGTTAGGGCTTGGGCTGATGTGGTGCTGACAGGGACTAGTCCTTGGAGAATGAGTGTCTAGCACTGTGAGTGCTCTAAACTAAGTGTTAAAAAAATTTCCACTTCAATCTTTATTATGAATTTCCCAAAACATTCAACTACGTCTGATATATGGAAATTGTGTGACAATTGGGGAGTTGTAGTTGATGTTTATATTTCCAAACGTCTAACAAAATCTGGCAAAAGTTTTGGTTTTGTTCGGTTTGTGAGAGTCTCTAATGTGGATAACCTAATTGATAACCTCCGTACAATTTGGATTGGCAAACATCATTTATTTGCGGATATTAGTAAGTCAAATGGAATGTCTAGAGAAAAAAGAGATTCTCAGTTTAAGAAAAATAACAGTGGTAGGGCCAGGGCAATTCATAATGCTGGTATGGTTGACATCAATGATAAGCTATCTCAGAACAACTTGAAGTCTTACAAAGACGCCCTCACTGAGGGTACGAAATATGCTTCACGTCCAGTAGAACATAAGAAACTGATCTTGCAACCTATTTCTCAACAATCTGATGTTGCTCATCTTGAAATTCTTGGAAAGGTCAAGGATGTAAATGTTATTCCTTTTGTACGTCAGTTATGCTTTATGGAGGGGTTTGGTGATTTGTCAGTGCAATATATTGGTGGTAAGTGGATCAAATTCAAGTTTCATTCTACCGATACAAAACAGAACTTTATGAATTGCTCGGCTATTGATAATCGGTTTTCTGAATTTAAACCGATGGATAACCACTTTGTTCCAGAGGATAGGTTGGTGTGGTTTGAGATATCGGGATTACCATTGGTTTATTGTATACCCGATAACTTTATGAAGATTGCCAACCAGTGGGGAACAGGCATGTCTTGCGGCGAAGATAAGGATGTTCCAGCTTGTGTGGGTAGGGTGAGTGTTCTTGTCAAGGACATTCCTCCAGTTGCGGAATATATTGACATTACTATTGATGATAGGGACTTTCAAGTCTTTGTTAAAGAAGTGATGCACTGGGCTCCTGTAATTCTATCCCCAAGCTCTGATTCTGATTCAGATGATTCAGAAGTGGATGGTTCAAGGGTGGGGGACGATGTATCTTTTGCTTCAGATAACTCTTCATTTGTTGGCCAGGTTGAACCGGATATAGGTAATGGTGGATTTGGCCAAGTGTCGGGTAGTGACGGTAAGATTAATCTTGAAGATGCAATTCGTGATGATATGTTTAACACTGATGAGGTGTTAAACAAGACCGTGACTGATAACAAAGAAAAGGAAATGGGTACAGATGGTGATGTACATCCCCAACATAGCCCAATTCTCGAGACTAAGACCAGCGAGTCATCTCCGGCTAGTTCTGGTCCAGAGATTGCACCAGGTTGGGAAGAGGTCGCCAAACAACTAGGTTCTTTTAAAGCGGATAGGGTCGATCCTCTTATAGAGGAGTCTATTGTTAAGTTATCTAATTTAGTTGACCGTGGTGCGCCAAGTTCACATCACGGGGAGTCCAGACCCGTATTGGATATGGGTGAATTAATGGGTTATAAAGTGGTTCAATCTTCAGAAGCTCAAAAATGCATTGATGCAAGGATGCGTGAGATCCATTCTAAATGAATCTCATGACTCTGAATGTATGCGGGACCGGGAACACCAGGAAGCGCCGAAGTATTCGTGGTTTACTTTCTAAACACAAGATTAACTTTTTGGGTATCCAAGAATCTTTTATGTCCTCTTCTAATCTTGGGCGTATCAGGAGTATTTGGGGTAATAGCAGGTTTCAGTTTGCCGAGTCTTTGTCTATTGGCCACTCTGGTGGGATTATCTCCATATGGGACCCGGAAAGTTTTGTTCAACATCATGTTACGTGCGAAAAAAATGTTATCATTGTAGAGGGAAAGTGGGTCGCAACAAACTTTCATTGTTTCATGCTCAACATCTATGCCCCTCAACTGGAAAGGGAAAAGGTAGAACTGTGGTCGTTCATTCTTCATTTTATGAACAGCAATCCAGGTGAATATTGTATTTTTGGCGACTTTAATTCGGTGCGTGTTGAAGGGGACCGTTTTGGTTCCAATTTTGATCAGTTGAACGCCACACATTTTAATGACTTTATTATTAATGGCAATCTTAGTGAGCTCCCAATGGGTGGTAATCATTTCACTCGTATTGCTCCTAATGGTTTAAAAGGTAGTAGAATTGATAGGATCTTGTTCTCACGGGGTTTTTATGATCAGTATCCTAACATGGTTGTTACAGTCAGTGACGAAGTAATTTCAGATCACAGACCGATTGTTTGTTCACAGGTGGTGCGTGATTTTGGTCCAACTCCGTTTAAGTTTTTCAATCTTGTGGAAACGTATCTACCTGGTATCATTAGTTAAGGGGGAGTTTGCTTTTGCAGGCTTTCGATTGCTAATGATTATCGGTGAATGATTTGAGTCCAAATCAAGTCCTGGTATCGATGTTTTAAATGTCCGTTACTTTATGGTTTTATACATCACATTAACTTGTTGTGTAACTTAACCAAAGTTTCTA
>CM067174.1:55998661-56084349 GCA_034093135.1 Erigeron breviscapus | reverse complement strand
GTGCTTTCGGTTAGTGATTATTTGACCCGAAAAGGTGATTTTTGAGCTTATTGTTGTCATGGACCAATAGATCTGAGTTTTATACTTTCATTTCAACATATTTTCAGTAGGTTTATCATATTTTCTTGGTCATAAGATTATGGTGCATGTGTGTGCTCAAAATGCATTTTTGCGTGTTTTCGGTTTATGGTTTCTAGCTTATTTTAACATGTTTTGATTCAAGCTTTATACCTTTGATATTTTATCAATTTTTCCAGAATCTTAACATTCATATTAACATATTTTTCACTTATAACAAGTCCATATCCATCTCATAATCCAACAAAAGATCCAACTTTCTTAAATCTAGCATATATGCATTCAATCAACACTTTTTACTATCAACTTTTATAGATCTAACTTTCAACAATATAAAAACATCTTTTATATGAAAAATCTCAGAATATACTCTTCAAAAATATACAAAAACATATAGATCTATCAACAAGAAAGTCACTTTAAAAGCTACGAATCTATAACCACACTTTTGGGTCTTAAACTTGTTGAATCCTTGGATCTTTCTTATTAGATTCGACATGCATGAGCATGGAAAGAAAGATCCTATCAACTTTGACCTCATTAAGTGTATATTACAAAGAAAACAAGAAGAAAGTATGAGTTTTTGATAAAACCTTTGAATATAAACAAAAACAAGATTAATCTAGTAAAAAGGATGAAGATTATACCCTCTTGGACTTGGTTTTGGATGAAGATTTTGGGCAGATTTTCGTGGCCTTCAAACCCCTATAATACCTTGAATCTAAGCCTAGAACAACCCTTGAATATGCCTTGGATTAACCCTTAACAACCTAGCTTCAACCCTTATTATTATTGTATGTTTATATGGATTGTTGTTTGCCTTTTTTTTTCTCTTTTTGGCCGTGGGTATCAAGAAGAAGAGAGGAGGGAGAAGAGAAGTTTGTTTTGAGAGAAAAGAGAGTGTGTGAGAAGAGTGAAGAGTTGAGAGAAAAAGTGGTGAGTTCCAAGGGAGTGAATGAAGAGTGTATTTTGAAATGGGTATGTGAGGGGGTTATGGGGGCCGGCCTCATTAGGGCATGGGGAGGGGTTTTTGTATTTTTTTTTTTTTTAAAAAGTTGTATATAGGTGTGTATAGATGTAGGTATGTATATGTTTTGTAAGGTTAAATGTGTTAGTTTGTAGTATAAGTTAATGTTTATTCTAGCATGTGTATATATGTATATATGTCGTGTATAGGTGTGTGTATGTATATTTTTGTGTTTTTAATTTGTTACATAAGCCTTTATTTATAAATTTGTATTTATTTTAGCATATATATATATTTATTGTTATTTAAACACTTTTATGTACATATTAATTTATATGCGCAAGAACTTATACATATTTTGAAATAGAAATTTTATTTTCGTGACCAAATTTACTTTAATTAGCTAAATGATTAAATTGTTGGACCTTCGTAAGGATTTTTGATGGTTATCTCAACTTGTGAGACTTACATTATTATTTTGATAATCTGATTGATCATAAATAAATTTTTGTTCAATGGTACTTTAAAATTCACATTTAGAATGGAACAATAGCTTTAGATTGCTAATTTAGGGGCATTATCTACTAGCTTTGAGTATAACTATGGCTTGCGAGATCAACGGCAACATAACTAGCTCATATATAATATTTAAAAAGTAGGGTTGTTACATTATGAAAGGTAACATTGAACTCCATTTTATTCCCACTGACAAACAACTCGCTGACATTTTTACTAAACCACTGGATGTAAAAACATTTGAATATCTTGTTGGTGAGTTGGGAATGTTAAACCCTTAAATCTGGAACCTTGGTATTGAACGCCTTTGTGTACTATCAAGGATCCTTGATTTAAAGATTTATACATCTATGACTGCTTAGATATCGAACGCCTTTGTGTACTATCTTTGCATTAATAGATTTCTGGATCAACATTCCAGGGGGAAGACAGGCCATATATTTTCTTGTCCTTAAAATGTTTTAATTTCAGGGGGAATTTATTAATTTATTTTCTCACTGGACAAATTTTTTTGGAAAAATATCACTGGTACCTTGTAAATGTGTCCCTCTCACTGGTAATTAGATAGGTTGAAGTGCATGTTTGAGGTAACTTCTGTCTCCTTGTAAATGTGTCCCTCTCACTTGTCTGTATTAGTTGATGTGCGTGTTTGAGGTTGCCAGACTTTCAAATGGTTTTCGTTGGTACTTTACTGGAGTGTCCCTCCAGTGTACCATCAGTGCATGCATCACTGGCCTAATCCACCAGTGATACTGGAGTGTCCAGTCAACCTCCAGATGCACTGAAATGAGTCATGGTATGTCAGTCATAATATTTTAATACTTGGTCTTTGTGCGTGCCACGTATGCAAACTCTTTGAAAAGATATTTATCTTATTATCCTACGTGGCATGTAATTTTTCAAACCTAATGATGGAACTTTTTATCTTGGGAAGACAAAAGGAACAAGTGGGTAATGTTTGTGGGCTGTAAACCGTCACACATTTATGTGTGATGTGATGTATTTAATGCGGATTTCAAAATCCGATCAAAATTACATTTGATAAATTCAAAAATAACCGTTTGAGTTCCACACTCTCTCTCCTATATAAATATCCACATTCCCTTTCATTTTCATTTACTTCGAAAATCATTTACTCTCAATTCTTCAAATTCCTTCATTTACTCCTTTTTCATTAAATTTCCAATCATCAATCTCTCTCATATTCAATTCATCAAATCTTCATAAATCCCTAATTTCATCTTCCTTTTCATTTTTATATCATATTCAATGGCCCTTCGACAAACAACTTCTGTCAAAAATCTTCTTGCTGCTGAATATGCTCCCGTTGCCACCATAGTAAAGGCACCTCATATTACTTTAGAGGCAAAGGCGATCAGAATAAATATGAATAATTGGATGGTAGACTCACTAGCACCACTCATGCTCCCACTTCTCTCATTGGACGACTGAATGCCTTTTTCCTCAGTTGTCCACTCTACGGTGCTCTTACTCTCAATCCCAGAAAAATGTATCACGATTACTTATGTGAATTTTGATACACTGCTGTGTATGTTGAAAACACTCAATCCATCAATTACACATTGCAACAAGGCATCAGGGCCTTAACTCTCACTGTTGACTCTCTTAGAGATATTCTTCAGTTGAATTATTTGGCTGAAAATGAGATGGCCATTACTCTCCCTACTGGTCTAAATTACAGGGATGTGTGTAGACTGATGGGACATACTCATATATTGGATGAGCATGGCCAGTTATCAAGAAAAGGCACCATCTACATGAGCAAGCTTACAGACTCATGGAGATACTTCTTCACTCATCTTGTTGAGTGTTTGGGTGGCAGCTCTGGAGGGTTGGACCAGATAAATCAAATGCAACTCCAGATTGCTTACTGCCTATGGTTTGGATACAGGGTCGACTTTGCTCAGATTTTCTTCGATGACCTTGTTGAGCGTCTAAAAGTGAAAGGTAGAAAACCTCATATTCCATATATTCGTTTTCTGTCACTTGTTTTTCAAAGAGCTCTAGGTGATCAGTATGATTACGATACAAACCATTTTTCTGTGTGTGACTATCTGAGGGAGTTGAGTTCATTAAAATCAAGAGCTAGTGAGGTTGAAATTCCTGTAAATATGCTAAACCATTTTAGAAATGATGCAACTGACGCATCATCATCAGATGAGCCAGAAGAGGCTCCAGGTGGGAACCAAATTGGTGAAGGACCCTCTGGAGTCCTCAATGCTGAAATAGTGCAACCAGTAACCCAAGTGGCTCTTGACTCTCAGCAGACAGAAATTGTTGTACATCAAGAACTCCCCACTCGACCAAGAACTTCCAGACGACTTAGGAAGGATGGAGTTCAGGTCAATCATAATAGAGCCGAATCGAGCCATCCAGATTCTATGTTTTCTCTTGAATAAACTGGCGTTACTGGAGCCTCACCACTAGTAATTCCAGTCTCTCATTCTTTTGCTGGTGATATCATGAATGCAGATGGGTCTCTTATTGTTGAGCATGTACAAAATATTGAGCAGGTGACTGGTGAGCAAGATGCTCAGTTGGATTTAAATAGAGAAGTGGATGATCAGACATTTGGGACGGCTCCAGATTGGGATGAGGTAGATTCCCCAATGTCTGAAGGTAATATGTTTGATGTCAATATGAACTTTCTGGGTGATGAAGTAGAAAATTTTGTTACTTCTGTTATTGCTTCAGTGACCCCACCACTTATCTCTACAGAAATGCCACCACCACCAGAATCCATTATTGCACCACCACCACCTCTTTCAATACCGCAAAACACTCCTTATTTCAATCCACCCTCACTTCAAATCTCACAAAATCAACCCGCACCACTTGAAGTACCACTGGACCTCTCTCGTGTGCTGGACTCGATTGTTACAACAACTGAAACATCTACTGAAGCAGTCCAGACACAAGTTCCATTGGTGCTCAGAATGGAATCTGAACTTACTCCTCCTAGTGGTCTCTCCACTTCTTCTTCCACCGAGGTCCAAGGCCTTTTAAATAAGGTGGCGGACCTGGAGAGATCACTCCAATCATCTTCTCAGGTTGTTTCTGATTTTAAATCTCTTTTATCAAATAATATTTCATCAGAAATGAACCTCTTTGCTGGTAATGAAAAACTTGTTTTTGAGAAGTTGAATGAGCTTGTACTGGCCACCAATCAAAACTCTGAAAACATCAAAGTGGCAGTCCAGGGCTTGGAGGAAAAGCTAGTGACTTCTGTTCAGACTGCAGTGAAGGCTGAATTTGCTCAACCACTGGACGGTCTAACAGAAGAGATTCAGAAGTTGACCACCAGAATTGGCAATCTGGAAAGCAGACTAAGCCTTGACCAGAATTCTGTCATCAACAACATCAGTGATGAATGTACCAGAAAATTTAGAGGAGAATGCTGAAAGAAATAACTGCAGAAATTTCTGGGTCAATCCTTAGAAATATTCAAGATGGGTTATTGCCCCAGGTGGTCAACATGATAAATTCTGAAATGCCAAAACACTTGCCTCAAGAACTTCAGATTATTAAGAAGGAAGTGACTGCTTTGAGGAGTACTGTGAATATCACAACTCCAGTGGCAGGCAGAACATTTGGGTCATTAGACCGTCACATGCTTGAACAATTGTGGAATGATCTCAAGTCAAGAACTGGTGATCATTCCAAGGGGGAAAAGTCTGAAAAGAATGTGCAGGTTGAAAAGAATGTGCAGGTTGTTGAAAAGAAGAAAGAAGTGGTTGCCAGTGCAATCGAAAAGGCCTTTGGCACTGAAGCCATTGTGCAACAAAAGGAAGTGCCTGGTACTGATGCCAGTGCACAAGAAGCTTAGAAGGCACTTGGTACTAAAGCCATTGTGCAGGAAAAAGAGGCTGCTGGTACTGATGCCAGTGAGCCCCAGTTTGAAGCATTCCCAGATATCACAACTTCTCTGAAGTCAGTAAAAAGAAAGCAACATGTGGTATCTGGAGGAGAGATTGAAACCACTGGGAGTTCATCAGAATTTCCTACTGCTGATGATGACACTTCAAAGAGACTGGAGCAGGAGTGCATAATGATTGAAATTTTTAAGAAAAGGCAAAAGGATGAACTGCAAGCCCACAAAATGGAAATGGCAAAGATGGGGACTCTTGATTCTTATAATTCTGGCAGGTTGGGCATACATGTTGATGTATATAAAGGAATAAAGGGAGACCCCAGAGTTCATCAATGTTTGGATGTAATGGATGATGTTTATGTTCACTCAAGGTACTCTGAAGAAGAACAAACATATGATGCAGTGACTTATGGTATCAGCATAGTTGAGCTGATCAGACAAAGAACGGAGGAACTGGTGAACCTCCAAAAGAAGGTCAGACAAAATGCTGCAGCTCTGGAGATTGAATATCGAAAGAAAATAAAGGGTTTACCCAAACTTACTGCCAAACAGATCAAGGCAGCCAAAGATGCAGACCTCGGTACCTTCATTCCCTTGGATACTTCATTAAGAATAAATCGTGAAGAAATCCAGTCTGCCTTGGAACAAGAAAAGGTATCTAGGGAAACTGAAGCATTGATTCAGGCTGCCAAATTGAAAGATAAGTATAATGAACTGATGACGTTTAGGGCTGATGTCAGAAAGATCATAAGTGCTGAGATTAAGTTTGCTGAAAATCATGAACAGATGACCAGGTTTCAAGTGAAGTTGACCAGAGAAGGTAACTTCGTGGATGAAAGGATGAATGCTTCAGTCCAGTCGTTTGGATGGACTGAACTGAAGGAGATAGGCTTGACTTTCAGGGGGAAAACTGATTTAACTTCTGATGTCAAAGCATTTATGAAGAGGATTGAGAAGGTCTGGAAGAGAATACAACAGATGGAAGCTGCTCTGGGTATGCGACCACCAGTTTCTGTACCAGCTTCACCTTCACCAAAAAGAAAGGCCACTGAAGATGCACAAGGACAAACTTCAAAGAGAAGGGCCTGACTTTTTATTTTACTTACTTGTATTGTATTTATTTCCCAAAATTGTAACTTATTTTCTGTTGATGGCTGTAAATATAGTTACATATTTTGATTCACAAGTAAGTGATCAGATTAAGTCTAAGTTAGAACTAAAAAATGAAAACTGAAATACTGATGATCTATAAGGTGTTTTCCAGTAACTTAAATTTTTAGACTTAGTCAAAATCAAGTGTTTTTCAAGCATACAATTGTATAGATAGAAGCTTGAAAAACCTTGCATTATTTCTGAACAAATAGGGGGAATTTGTTAGGTCCAGATTTACTGGACTCGCTCCAGACTTGAAGACTGGAGCGACACTGAAGATTTGTCCAGAAATAATAGAAGACCAGTGAGCTGTTTACTTGTACAGGAATCTGGAATCCTCCAGATTAGCTCACTAGACTTCACTTCAGTCAAGATCATTTCTACTGAAGACATTCTTACTGAAGTCAAAGACTGAAGTATGAAGAAAGAAGAATGACAAGCAGTGGAGCTCACTGACAGTCTTACCAGATCTCCCGACTGGAGCCTTTATCAGTGTTCTAGACCTTACAAGTCTGAACACTGATTACGAGGAATTGACTTTAAGCCTTTACACGCTTTTACATACCCGGACACCCATTTGTCTATTGATAAAAGTACAATACGTGTGTAAAGGTGGTTGGTTAAAAGGATGACAAGTCACATCAATATGACTTTATCCTTGTACTTTAACCAATGCATTTAAGGAATTAAAGTAGTTGCCTTAAATGCATGCAACCATATTTGTACGGCATAATAAATTCACTGTTGAATTTATTTGCCTATAAATACAAAGTCACATACCTCGTACAAATTACTTTTTTGCAATTTGGTGAACTTGCTAAAATACTCTCGATCATAACAGTTATACTTCACAACTTTAAGTATATCGATCTAAGGAGATTATTTAGAAAGTATAGATCACTTGTAATTCAAAGATTGTTTAGATAGTTACATACTTGTAATATCTAGGTTCCGCAACAATCTTGTATTTTGTTTATCATCAATAAATAAAATACACTTGAAAATTACATTTGTGTTCCATCATTTATTTACTTGTTTAAATATTGCTTTAAGTCATTATTACTTTATTTATATTCTTGCATTTGTATTTAAAGTAATACTAGTCCAATCTAGTTCATACTTGACTTGTTATTTTACACTCGTGGGTTAAACCATCGTGTGAGGGACTTTACATCATTTGTTTCTAATTTTGAATCCTATTTATTTGTAGATTTCAAACTAACCCACCTAAATGGTTTTTTTTTCCAACTTGTGCTAGTTTTCAATCATATATCACATGCCGCGACTTCTTTATTGTAACACCCCAAAGATTTTAAGGTGAAGAAATTAACCCTTTTTTATAGTTTTGACATTAAAATAATTTTCTAGTATTTTATTTTTGGATATGGGGTTAATTTAGTTGGAACTTTAGTGGATAGTGGGTATTTTACCACAAAAATTTAAATTGGGGCGTGGCAACCCCATAGTGTGCCAGCCATCTCCCTAAACCATTACTCACAATTCCATTATCATCTTTCCAAGCTTCTCAAATCTTCTTCTTCTTGTTTCTTTCAAATCAAAGCCTAATTTCATTTAATCCAAGAATAATAATAATAATAATAATAATAATAATAATAATAATAATAATAATAATCTTCTCCAATCATAATAGAAAAATTGAAAGATTAGGGTTGGTGAAGTGGTGGTGGTGGCCGAATTATAGGAGGAAGAAAAGGGAGGAGATTGTGATTTGAAAACCTTAATCTCTTGTCTTCCATTCTTGAGGTATTGATTTCCATTAACCTAGTTTTTGCTTGTTCTTGAGAATTAGGGTTCATGGGAACTTTCAATTTGGGGATTTTTGCTAGAAATTGAGTTTTATATAAATTACCCCCAAATTATTGTAAAACCTAGTTTGTAATGAGTTACTTGATGAATTTAACTAAGTATATATACATGTGTTGGAATATAATTTGGTTTTTGAAAGAATGATCATTTTCACTAGTTGATTAAATGATGATGAAAATGGTGGATTGAGCTATCTAGTGAATTATTGAAAAAGAAAGCAACTCAATTGCAAATAAGATAGGTTTGAAATAGGAATGCTAGTGAAATGTTAAGAATGACTAAGTTGAGTTAGTCACAATGGTGAATATTAGCTTATATGTATATTATGATGTGATTATAGGTTGAAAGCTTGTTTTTGTGCATTGCCATTTTAACGAGTTGTTAATCGAGTCGTGAATTGAAGGAGTTGAGTATATTTGCATACCTTTATGTATTCGTTGGGTCGATTTACCATATGATGATGGATTTCATGTATGGAAATCGATTTGGCGTTAAAAGCCCATTTGGGGCAATGTGATTTATGGGGCCTAAGAATCCCTTGTGTATGGGCCTAAGAACCTCTTCTTATGTGATTTATGGGGCCTAAGAATCCCTTGTGTATGAGGCCTAAGAACCTCTTGTGAATGGGGCCTAAGAATCCCAAGTATGTGATATTGATTGTGTTGATTTGCTTATATGGAGCCAAGTATAGCGTTAAAGTGCAAAGGTGAACATGTAGGTATGGCACGACGGTGACATAGGTTACATGTAATAGTCCTTTGTGTGTTGCCCTCCTTCGTGTATGTAAATGTATGCAAGTATATTCACTAAGCCTTTGCTTACGTTTTAGATATTTACCTTTTTATAGGCGGTTCCGGAAGAAGGAACTAAGATTGTGGATTGAAGCTTGAAGTCTTAGAAGTTACTTTTGGAAGATTGAAGGTATTGCCATTTTTGGATGAATGGTATTTTGTGGACACTTAGTTACCCACCTCATGATGGCTCTTGACCTCTTGAATGTTTTGGGTAAACTTGTTTCTTGGTAAATTCTGGAATTATGGTCATGGTTGGTTCTTATGATTTCAAAAGTAAGCATGGATGTTTTAGTTTGAATTGTCAACTTGGGTAAACGACACATTTGATTGTGATTGTGGATGTTGTTTCAAATGGATATTATAACTTTGCTAGTAAATGTGTCAAATACTTGTTTGAACTCAGAAATGATGTAATATGAAGTTTGGTTTTGAGTTGGAGAAGTTACAAGTTGAGTTAAGTGTCAAAATTAAGCTTTGGTTCTGTCAGGTCTGGATATGCACCGCATATTTTAGCCATGCACCGCATATCTGGAAGTTTTGGCTTTATGCCCCGCATTTGTAAAGGCATGGAAACTTCTGATCAAAATTCGTCTGATTTATGCACCGCATAAAACCTCCATGCACCGCATAAAATCTTCATGCACCGCATAAAATCTTCATGCACCGCATATTTTATTTTTTTTTAAAAAAACTTCTTATTTTACTTAAATTGAGTCGTGTCGTTTCAAGTGTTATCATAGCCGAGGTTTAAGGGATTTAGGTATTCCCTCGTTTAGTGAATGCCTAGACTTAAACCTTAGACATGACTTGACCTTAGGTGTTCGGTAATTTTATATGGGACCCGAAAGAGTGTTTGATGGTGTGTTAGCTTATAAACTTGTTAGTATTAAAGCACAATAAGATCAGCATTATTGTGGTTGAAGTACTAACAACTTTATAATCCGACCGCATCAAACTTTGCAATGGTCTAGTATAAAGTTGTAGGTTTTGGCTAATGGTTCATAGAATATGGAGATAGGTTTTATGTTTGAATCAACTATCTTTTCTTATTATAGTATGGCTGAGCAACACAACAATGAAGAGGAACCAATATTTCCCGAGGGTAGCATGGACATATCGGATCAAATCGGAAGAGCCCTTGAGAAATACTCCACGGTTCTACTCAAGAAACTTAATGATACGTTGGAAGGAGCTATGAATAACCATATAGCTCAGATGATCAGGGAAGAAGTGGCCATAAACGTACAAAGGGAATTCGAGAAGAGAGATGGCAAGGGTAAAGACAAGAAGGACGGTGAAGAAAGGGATGTTGAGGTGTTGGGAGAGAAGCTATATAAGAAGAAGTTTACATTCAAAGACTTTGATGTTTGTCATCCTCCCATGTATGATGGTAACCGTGACCCCATTGTTTGTACAAAATGGGTCTCGGAAATTAAAGGGGCTTTTCGTACTAGCCAATGCCCTTCGGATCTTAAGGTTGTGTTCGCCGTGAGCATGCTTCGCGATTGTGAAAAAAGATGGTGGGATGGTTTGTTGACTGTGAAAGGTGAAGGGACGTTGACTCATGTAGAATGGCCCGAATTCAAAGACATTTTCTTCAAAGAGTTTAGATCGGAGGCCGAAGTAACTAAGTTGAGAAGTGAATTTCTCAATGATTGTCAAGGGAATCTCAGTGTGAATGAGTTTCGTTCTCAATTCATGGATAAAGCACAATTTTGTCCGGAATTCTTGGAGAAAGATCACTTGCTCAATGAGCAATTTTATTTGAAGTTGAGGAAGAATATAAGGGAGAAGATAGTTTACGGCAAATGGAGTCTTTCTCCATGTTGGCGGATGTAGCTAGAGATCATGAAATTGAACAAACAAGAGATGAAGAAAAGTTGAAACGAAAGCATGAGGGTAATAACTCCCCGAATAAGCGGTTCAAACAAGAAAGTAGTTCCGGTAATAACTTTGCAAGAAGAAACATTCCTTTTTACCGTCAATGCAAGAAGAATCACTCCGGGCCATGTAGGGCGGCAGAAAAGGGGTGTTATAATTGTGGGAAAACGGGACACGTGAGCCGTGATTACAAGACTAAACCGAACAAACCTCTTTGGTGCTTCAAATGTTTTAAAGATGGGCATATGAGGAGTTCTTGTCCATTGTTGACTGAAGAAGAAAGGCAAGAGGAAATACAGAAGGAGTCGGAGAGGAGGAATGCTCAAACTTAAGGTAATCAAAGGGGTAGAGCGTTTCAACTATCAGTGGATCAAGAAAAGGAAGATAATGATGTTGTTACAGGTACATTTCTAGTACATGGTATCCCTATGCGAACATTATTTGATTCTGGAGCTAATAGGTCTTTTGTTGCTACTAGAATTACATATGCCATTCCTTGTTCTAAATCTAAACTAGATGCTCCTTTACAAGTTGAAGTAGGAAATGGTAAAATTGAGTTGGTTGATGATGTGTTTTGTGATTGTGAGATTAAAATTGACTCGGAAAATTTTCAAGCCAATTTGATTCCTTTTCCTTTGGGCGAGTTTGACATTATTTTAGGAATGGATTGGTTAAGTGCTCATAATGCTAACATCGTGTGTGATGAAAAGGCTATTCGGTTGAAGACTTCTAAGGGTGAGGAGTTGGTTGTGTATGGTGATAGAAAAGAGCGTTCAATATCTGTTTGTACTTTCACTCGTGCCCAACGTTATTTGATTCATGGGTGTCAAGCCTATCTTGCTCACATCGTTGACGTTGAGAAGAAATCTTTATCTATTGAGGATATTCCAATTGTTCATGATTTTGCCGATGTTTTTCCCGAAGACTTGTCGGGTATTCCTCCCGAACGGCAAGTTGAATTCTCTATTGAACTTATTCCGGGGGCTAATCCCATTTCTAAAGCTCCTTACCGTTTGGCTCCAACGAAAATGCAAGAAACGATGAAGCAACTCCAAGAATTACTCGATAAAGGTTTCATTCGACCTAGTAATTCTCCTTGGGGTGCACCGGTTCTTTTTGTCAAGAAGAAGGATGGAAGCATGCGTATGTGCATTGATTATCGTGAGCTCAACAAAGTGACCATCAAGAACAAATACCCTTTGCCTAGAATTGACGATTTATTTGATCAACTTCAAGGAGCTTCGTATTTTTCTAAAATAGATCTTCGATCGGGTTATCATCAACTTAAAGTACGTGATGAAGATATTCCTAAAACCGCTTTCCATACTCGCTATGGTCATTTTGAATTTGTTGTCATGCCTTTTGGTCTTACAAATGCTCCCGCGGCTTTCATGGACCTCATGAACCGTGTTTGTCGTCCTATGCTTGATAAGTCCGTTATTGTTTTCATTGACGATATCCTTATTTATTCTAAAAGTTCATCTGATCATGAAGTTCATCTACGAGAAGTGTTGGAGACATTATGCAAAGAAAAACTCTATGCCAAATTCTCTAAATGTGAATTATGGTTAAGAGAAATACAATTTCTTGGCCATGTTGTTAATAGTGAAGGAATTATGGTAGACCCGGCCAAGATTAGTGCGGTGATGAAGTGGGAGCAACCTAAGAATCCATCGGAGATTAGAAGTTTCCTTGGTCTAGCGGGCTATTACCGTCGTTTTATTCAAGATTTCTCTAAAATAGCTTCTCCTTTGACCAAGTTGACACGAAAGAATATCAAGTTTGAATGGAAAGGCGAGCAAGAATTGGCCTTCCAACAACTTCGAGAGAAACTAAGTCAAGCACCGATTCTTGTTTTGCCCGACGGCTTAGAAGACATGATGGTGTATTATGATGCATCATCTAATGGCCTCGGTTGTGTTCTTATGCAACGAGGTAAAGTCATTATCTATGCTTCAATATAATTGAAAGAACATGAAAAACGATATCCTACTCATGATTTGGAGTTAGCGGCAGTTGTCTTTGCTTTGAAAATTTGGCGCCATTATCTTTATGGAGTCAAGTTCACCATCTATTCCGATCATAAAAGCCTTAAGTACTTCTTTGAAAAAAGAGATCTTAACAATCGCCAACGAAGATGGTTAGATCTTTTGAAAGATTATGATTGTGAAATCTTGTATCATCCCGGGAAAGCTAATGTTGTAGCGGATGCCTTAAGCCAAAAGAGTTCCCATCATTCTTTAGTTGTTTCTCCTTTATGGGTCTTAATCACTAATGATTTCTTTGATCAAATTAAAGAAGCTCAAGAAAAGGCTTTACTACGAGATCCTAAGAAAGAAAGAATTCAAGGTCAAATCCAATATTTTACTAAGGATTCTCGTGGCCTTACCTTACGTTTTGGGAGGATTTGGATTCCTTTCTCTTGTGAGTTGAAACAAGTTCTACTTGATGAGGCTAACAAATCCAAGTACTCCATTCACCCAGGTGCTACTAAAATGTACCATGACCTAAAGGTAGAATATTGGTGGCCCAGAATGAAGCGAGATGTGGTGAAGTATGTAGAGAAGTGTTTGACTTATTCTCAAGTGAAGGCCGAGCACCAAAAGCCTTGTGGTATGATGCAACCTTTGGAAATCCCCATATGGAAATGGGAACACCTCACCATGGACTTCGTCACTAAATTGCCCAAAACACCTAGAAATCAATTTGATACGATTTGGGTAATAGTTGATAGATTGACTAAAAGTGCCTTATTCCTCCCCATTTGTGAAGCATCATCCTCTGAGGTGTTGGCAAAGATCTATGTAAAGGAGGTTGTAGCAACAAATAGAGTTCCAATCTCCATTATTTCGGATAGAGATACTCGGTTCACTTCTCATTTTTGGCGAAGATTTCATGATGAAATGGGTACCAAGCTTAATTTTAGCACCGTTTATCACCCCCAAACGGATGGTCAAAGTGAGAGAACCATTTAAACGCTTGAAGACATGCTACGGGCATGCATAATCGATTTTGGAGGCACTTGGGATATTCACTTGCCTTTGGTTGAACTCTCTTATAATAATAGTTATCATTCAAGTATCCAAATGCCACCTTATGAGATGTTGTATGGGAGGAAATGTAGATCTCCTATTTGTTGGGGAGAAGTGGGTCAACGTGAGATAGGAGGCACGGAGGTGGTATTAAAAACCATTGAAACAATTGATGTAATCAAAGAAAGACTTAAAGCGACTCAAGATCGACAAAAGTCATATGCGGATAAAAGGAGGAGACCGATGGAATTCAATGTTGGTGACCGTGTCTTGTTAAAAGTCTCCCCATGGAAAGGTGTCTTACGATTTCGGAAACATGGAAAGCTAAGTCCTCGTTTTATTGCTCCTTTTAAAATTTTAGCTAAGGTTGGCAAGGTTGCTTATCGTTTGGAGTTGCCTGGTGAGCTTTCGGGAATTCACCCTACTTTTCATGTGTCACATCTTAGGAAGTGTCTTGCCGATGAAGCTACATATGTGCCTTTGAATGAAATTAAAGTCGACAATAGGTTGAACTATGTTGAGGAGCCCATTGCTATAGTAGAAGAAGAACTTAGGAGAGTTCAAAATAAAACGGTGAGAACTTATAAAATTTTGTGGAAGCATGGAAGGATGTCCGATTGCACGTGGGAATCCGAACATGATGTTCTTGTTACTATCCATCTTTACATATGGCTTGGATCACGAGGCCGTGATCCGTTTCAAGTGGGGGAGAGTTGTAACATCCCAATGTTTTTAAGGTAAAGGAATTAACCCCTTTTTATAGTTTTGACATTAAAATAATTTCCTAGTATTTTATTTTTTGATATGGGGTTAATTTAATTGGAACTTTAGTAGATAGTGGGTATTTTACCACAAAAATTTAAATTGGGGCGTGGCAACCCCATAGTGTGCCAGCCATCTCCCTAAACCATTACTCACAATTCCATTATCATCTTTCCAAGCTTCTCAAATCTTCTTCTTCTTGTTTCTTTCAAATCAAAGCCTAATTTCATTTAATCCAAGAATAATAATAATAATAATCTTCTCCAATCATAATAGAAAAATTGAAAGATTAGGGTTGGTGAAGTGGTGGTGGTGGCCGAATTATAGGAGGAAGAAAAGGAAGGAGATTGTGATTTGAAAACCTTAATCTCTTGTCTTCCATTCTTGAGGTATTGATTTCCATTAACCTAGTTTTTGCTTGTTCTTGAGAATTAGGGTTCATGGGAACTTTCAATTTGGGGATTTTTGCTAGAAATTGAGTTTTATATAAATTACCCCCAAATTATTGTAAAACCTAGCTTGTATTGAGTTGCTTGATGAATTTAACTAGGTATATATACATGTGTTGGAATATAATTTGGTTTTTGAAAGAATGATGATTTTCACTAGTTGATTAAATGATGATGAAAATGGTGGATTGAGCTATCTAGTGAATTATTGAAAAAGAAAGCAACTCAATGACAAATAAGATAGGTTTGAAATAGGAATGCTAGTGAAATGTTAAGAATGACTAAGTTGAGTTAGTCAAGATGGTGAATATTAGCTTATATGTATATTATGATGTGATTATAGGTTGAAAGCTTGTTTTTGTGCATTGCCATTTTAACGAGTTGTTGTTCGAGTCGCGAAGGAGGTGAGTATATTTGCATACCTTTATGTATACGTTGGGTCGATTTTCCATATGATGATGGATTTCATGTATGGAAATCGATTTGGCGTTAAAAGCCCATTTGGGGCAATGTGATTTATAGGGCCTAAGAATCCCTTGTGTATGAGGCCTAAGAACCTCTTATTATGTGATTTATGGGGCCTAAGAATCCCTTGTGTATGAGGCCTAAGAACCTCTTGTGAACGGGGCCTAAGAATCCCAAGTATGTGATATTGATTGTGTTGATTTGCTTATATGGATCCATGTATAGCGTTAAAGTGCAAAGGTGAACATGTAGGTATGGCACGACGGTGACATAGGTTACATGTAATAGTCATTTGTTTGTTGCCCTCCTTCGTATATGTAAATGTATGCAAGTATATTCACTAAGCCTTTGCTTACGTTTTAGATGTTTACCTTTTTATAGGCGGTTCCGGAAGAAGGAACTAAGATTGTGGATTGAAGCTTGAAGTCTTAGAAGTTACTTTTGGAAGATTGAAGGTATTACCATTCTTGGATGAATGGTATTTTGTAGACACTTAGTATACCACCTCATGATAGCTCTTGACACTCTTGAATGTTTTGGGTAAACTTGTTTCTTGGTAAATTCTGGAATTATGGTCATGGTTGGTTCTTATGATTTCAAAAGTAAGCATGGTCGTTTTAGTTTGAATTGTCAACTTGGGTAAACGACCCATATGATTGTGATTGTGGCTGTTGTTTCAAATGGATATTATAACTTTGCTAGTAAATGTGTCAAATACTTGTTTGAACTCAGAAATGATGTAATATGAAGTTTGGTTTTGAGTTGGAGAAGTTACAAGTTGAGTTAAGTGTCAAAATTAAGCTTTGGTTCTGTCAGGTCTGGATATGCACCGCATATTTTAGCCATGCACCGCATATCTGGAAGTTTTGGTTTTATGCCCCGCATTTGTAAACGCATGGAAACTTCTGATCAAAATTCGTCTGATTTATGTCCCGCATAAAATCTCCATGCACCGCATAAAATCTTCATGCACCGCATATTTAAAAAAAAAAAAACTTCTTATTTTACTTAAATCGAGTCGTGTCGTTTCATTTATAAACTAGCAAAATCATTTATAAACTTGCATAACTAGAAAAGATTAAGAATACAACCTCTGATAAATGATCAACAGTATACGTGTACACTACTGCATAGAACCTTGGATATGCTATTGGTGTTATTATAATCAAGAATAGACAATCAAATGCTTACGAAACCTATAATGATAAACACATTCGAATAAACATCTGGCCAAAAATTACTAAAGCTTCGTCAAATAAACATCTAGTCAGCAAACAAAAAATGATTCACGGCATACCAGAAATCACACTAGAGGAATCAAAGTTTTAACACGTAAATAAAAACAAATCTTTTCTTTATATATACCAAAAGACAACTGACCTAATAACTTATTAACCAATCATAGCTTTCGATTTTATCAAATTGGAAATTGATGATGTCATTATTAATTTAATTATAAATTAAAAATCTAATAATCATTATCCAAATATATTAGTATATTATATTTATATTAATGTTTGTAGAAAAAATCTCACTAATTTACACTTTTTTGTTTTCCATCAATAATTTACACTTTTTAACCATTAATTCCAATATAATTGATAATGAATAATAACTGATATATATCCAATAGAATAATAGCTAATATATAATCAATAGAATAATAGCTATTATATATCTTAATTATACGTTCTATCATATAAATATAAAATTAATTACTAAAAAATAAATAAAATCTAATGTAAATATATTAAGATTTTAAAAATAACTGTACTATTATCTTTTTTTTGAAGTATCGGTAGATGAACAGGTAATCCACTTCCATTAATATATTATTCATAACATGTATTTATCTTAAATTGACTGTAAATTTATTTATTAACAGGGCAAAAAGATATACTGCTCAATTCATCTTTATATATACTAAAATACAACTGACCTAATAGCTTATTAACCAATCATAGCTCTCGATTTTATCAAATTGGAAATTGATGATGTCATTATTAATTTAATTATAAATTAAAAATTCTAATAATCATTATCCAAATATATTAGTATTTATATTTATATTAATATTGTAGAAAAAATCTCACTAATTTACACTTTTTTGTTTTTCATCAATAATTTACACTTTTTACCCTCATTAAATACTTAACTTATAATTATTACAATTTGTAGTTATCAACTTGAGAATTTTGTTTTAGATTTTCATCATTTAATTAATTAAAAAAATTCAACATTTTATTTCTAATTTTTTTTCTTCCATAAAATCTTTTCTTTTAATATACTAAATGGGAGTTGCTCTAAAAACTTATTGAGCAATCACAATTCTCGATTTTCTTAAAGTTGATTTTTGTTTTCAATTTTGACTTTAATTTACACTTTTTTACTTTCAATTACAAATTTACACTTTTAACCATTAATTCCAATATAATAGATAAAGAATAATAGCTAATATATATCCAATAGAATAATACTAATATATATTCAATAGAATAATACTATTATATATCATAATTATACGTTCTATCATATAAATACAAAATTAATTACTTAAAAAAATAAAATTTAATGTAAATATATTAAGATTTTAAAAGTAATTACTATTATCCTTTTTTTGAAGTTTTTTTTAGTAATTGTCATGACACATATACGAAAAATAAAACATGTAAAATTGTAATCTATAGAAAACACATATAACATTGTCATATTCTAATTGAAATATTTAAAATATGTTCATCTAAAAATAAGATATAATTTATAAAAGTGTAAAATAAGAATGTAATATCACCTTGTGTAACAATAAATCAAATAAAATGATAGTGACCTATTATGATTTTTAATATTCAAATATCGCTAAGTATGTCACAATCTATAACTTTGATGGACATATTATGATTTTGTAATATTCAAATATCGTTATGTATGTCATAATAAACAACTTCGATGAACATATTTTAAAAAATATTTCACTATAAAAATCAAAGTTTTATAATATAGATCTTTTTTATTACTAAAAATTATAAACTAAATTTTAAATAATAATAAACTAACATCTAATATAGATAAAGTTATAAGTCCGTGTATTTGACACGGGCCTAAAATCTAGTTATTCATTAATTCTGAACTTTGGACATCTACTTGAAGAAGGAGCATTCCGATTAATCTCAAACTTTCAAGTAAAATCCACCTACTCAATGTTTCTGCTAGCTAAACACGCATGTAAGCTCAACTTTTTGGATGAAACATCTATCTTTATTTTTAATTACGTTCTTAACATCTTTCAAGATTATTTTTTGGCTATTTTTCTTTTGAGTTAATAAGACTTTTTAGCTTGCATATAGTTAAACTTTGATAATAATCTAATCTTTATAACAATGTAAACTCGTGTATTTGACACGGGTCTAAAATCTAGTGTATAAACCAAAGTATAAACCGTAATACAAAATAAATCAAAAGATGAAATAAGGTAAAATGTGGTGGCCTAGTACTTCAAATCCAACATTATTCTTAATAGTCTACAATATTGTTAGTAACAATTAATAATTAATATATACAAAAGAAAGAAAGATCATATACAGTCGAATGGAGATAAAACTAATAAGAGATGCAAAGTAACAATTTTTTATGGCACAAAAATCAAATGGACAATACATCACAAGCAAAACAAAGATAAGAGCAAAATTAAATCAATGAGTTTTATAATGGATATACTTACATTCAGTTGTACAGATAGCGACATACAGAGAATAGGTTTAGAATGAAATGAAATGTTAAAGAAAAATTAATGTATACTGTGTTAGGATTTTTAGTTGTTTGACTTGATAATGGAATCAAATGTTGGAGTAAAAATAGGAGTTAATTGTTGACGGGATTATATATTGGCAATTAATGAATGTGAAATTTGATTTATATTTAATTAAACTTGACATATTTAGGATTGTTATCTAGAGCCCAAAGGGCTTTCATTAGCATTACCCATTATTAAATATAGTCATTTACATTTTCTAATTAATATTATTGGAATAATAAGAAGGGCTAATTGATTGAAAAGTATATCAACTTGGCACATTTTACTTTTCTGGGTTAGTATTAAAAACAGTTCTATTATGGGGTTCCAAACCGGCTAACACATCTATTTAGGGTCCGCTTTCAGGTTGCCAGTCATTTTATTTTTATTCTCTCATTTTTTGTTATTTAATTATATCAAATTAATGATATGGCTTGACATGTATGGCCCCTTCATCTTCTTCTCCAAACACAATCCAAACAAACATCCATATCATCTGTAATCTTTCTTTTTTCCATCATCATCAACAACCTCAAAAACCAGAAATCAACAACAACATATATGAGACATAAGGTTCCAAGTGAATTTCTAAAACCATTGAACCAAATATAGATCGACAACAACAACAAATATTTTGAATCTACCTCAAATCCCTTTGGTTTTATTCTGCCACTTAGCTAGAATCTCACAAAATCTGATATAACATTATCTAATAAAAGGTAGCTAAAGCCCAGATCTTGGATTTTACTGCAAAACTCACTTCAAGATTATTTTGTTCCTACTAATTTCACTCACTTTCTTGATCCATTCACAAATACTTTAATGAACAAGAAGATATGTGTATGTATACATTTAAACGATGATTATGAAGATGATTTGAAATGGGATCTTGAAGGTTACCAGATCCGGCCACCTCCCCACACCAGATCTAGGTGGTGACGGCGGTCGATGGTTGGGGGTTGGATGGTTCACCTCTGATTTGAATCTGCCAATATTTTAGGTGTACTTCGTTTTTCCGACAAGGTGCGCGGCGGTCCGGCGGTGGGGTGGCCGGAATTTGAAAACGGAGAGAAGGGGGAAGAATATCGCAAATGATGTGTATATATATTATATAATTTATAATCAAATGATTTTTTTAAGTCAACAGTCAAGGTGCCAAGTGGATAAAGTAAGCAATGACCTGTTACACATCATCACTAAGCCGGTAAAGGGCCTAAATAGACGTGTTAGCCGGTTTGGAACCTCAGATTAGAACTGTTTTTAATACGAACCCAGAAAAGTAAAATGTGACAAGTTGAGTTACTTTCCAATCAATTAGCCTTAATAAGAAACACATTTAATTTCATATACTTGTTTGTTTGACTATTTGTAACCGGCGTTTGACGAAACAGGCTCCTAACCACCATCACCGTTTGACCCGAGTTTACGAATTTTATGTATACTACAATTCAAAATATATGAAAAGAATAGTGCGGATATACTTCTATTATACATATAAAAGGATTAACTTTGAATTTCAAATGATATTTTCATTTGTTTAAAAGAATATGGATCCTTTAAAGTTGTATCAACCTTATAAGTAAAGTTGGACAATCCTTATCTTTTATATTGAAATCAATGGTTAAGATTCAAAAATCAAGTTTGAATATTGACATTTGATTTTAATCCAAAAATTGAAATTATTTCAACTCATCTATAAAATTGGTATAACTATAGAAAATCTTACCCTGTTAAAATTCACTTTCAAAAGACTACATTTTTTAAAGCATGAATTGGCCTATGGTAATTAGTGACCAAAACTTGCGTACGTATTATTAGCAATCTGTCATATCAGAGTGTAATGACACTCGTATAAAATGAGATGGGTGGGAATCTTACTCAGACCTTGTTGGGTTTTTGTTGGTTTGTATAGAATAAGGCATTCCCAAAAGATTAGCTGTAACTGCCATTACACGCATTCCTTTTCTGGGGCCAGCGAGCCCTAGAAATTTTTAATTAATGTCTTTTTATATGTATGTGCATGATTGTTATCATCCCATGTTGGTTTCAAGCAAGAGCCTATGTGTATTATGTTGTTACAATTGTTTGTAGTATAATATGTTCAATATGATTGTTATTATATAGGGTAAATTACAAGGATGGTACCTGGCGAATACATCAGAATACACAATTCATACCTAATTGCAAAAATTACCCGAGACATACCCATGATTTGCAAATATGCACAATCACCATACTTACGGCTAACGGAGCATGACGGATCGTTAAATATGGTCATGTGCCGCTCACGTGAGGAGGTAGAAGACTATTTTACCCCTTATCTACCCCTTCCTTTCTTTTTCCCATTTACATCTGCATCTAAATATCAAAATCCCAGATTTTGACTTTTCTCTTCCCATTTTTCTCTAGGGCATTGAAGAAATAAAAGACAAATTTCCATCCTATTCTCAAACCAATATGGGATTTGAATTATTAAGCCCATATCAAAGACTTTGTCTTCCTTTCTTTATCAAGCTCCATCTTGTTACATGTGATTTTCACACCACACAAGTAGGACAACGATAATCATCATATCAACTTTCAAAGAAATGGCTCCATCCATCGGATATATATATATGTCAATATATTACGGTGGCCGGAAAACGAAGTATATACATTCACCCAGATCCGCAATTAGATCTGATATAAAAGGATGGCCGGAAAACGAAGTAGATATACATATTCACGATCGGCTGTGGCAACGAAGTATATATGTTATTGTTTATTTACGGTATGAATTGTATTTGGTTTTTGGATTTATATTGATTTTATATTGAAAGCGGGTTTGATTTCGTAGGAATCAGTTTTAGTTTTTTCTTTTTTTACTTTTCTTAGATTATTGTTGATATAGATATAGAATTGTTGTTATATGAAAGTGAAAATATAATGAAAGGCTGTAATTATTGTTTTTGGATCTGGGTTTTTGGATCTTGTCGCTTAAAGATCTGGAATGTTGATGATGAAAATGATGATTGATAGAGTGTAAAAAAGAGATTAGCTTGAAAGGACTAAAATACCCTCTCACGTGAGCGGCACGTGACCCAACTTAACGATCCGTCATGCTCCGTTAGCCGTAGGTATGGTGATTGTGCATATTTGCAAACCATGGGTATGTCTCGGGTAATTTTTTGCAATTAGGTATGAATTGTGTAATCTGGTGTATTCGCCAGGTACCATTCTTGTAATTTACCCTATTATATATGTATTATCGAACCTACGCTATAGTATGTTAGGTCGCATGTTTGCTACTCTTCCCTACTCTTTAGGTAGCCGGGTGATACTAAGCAGACAGGTATATTTTCCTATGTTTTTTTTCGACCGACAGGTATGGTATCCAAACTCTTCACACTTTTCGTCTTGTACCTCATTGTGGCTGGAGGTCCTTATGGAAGTAGTCTCTCTACCTCTGGGTAGAGGTAAGACTGTCTATAGCTCACCTTCCTCATACCCCGCTCAGGTATTGGGTCTCGTTGCTGTTGTTGCCATTACACACATTCCACCTTTTTCACATAGTAACTCAAATTCATCCATAAATAATCAATATTCTAAGCTTAAAATTCAGTAAAAAGTGGTTCTACAATTGGTATCGACCCAATAGAAGGAACCTAGGCTAGTTTATTCGTGATATTGGAGTTGATTTCGGTTCATTTTGACTGTGTTTTGGCTGTAGTTCTAATCGCTTTATGTTCATCCCCCCATTAAAACTTATTTTGAAGCTCACATGGCGATTTCAGATTCAAGGGTGCTAAAAATAATATTTTCTATCTCGCTTTTTGTTCATCAAATTCGGTACTATCTTCTTCAATCCTAAAAGCTCTAATTTTGTATCAATTTGATTCAGAAAGTGTTTCTACATGCTTCATCTAAATACACAAAGACCACTGCTTAATTGTTGCTTTTGTTCTGATGTGTTTCGGTTTAATTGTTTGTATATCTGCTATATATTTGAATGATTTGAGATGATTTTGGATTAGCATGATTATAATAATGATTAATTGAAATTGAGTTACTTTACTAGTTGCACGCAATCTGTTTGATGAATTACCTGAATGAAAATCTCCGCTTCTTAAAGCTTTATAGGATTCTGAAGTAAGACTATAGTAAGTCCGAAGTAAGTGATAAGTGGAGTTCAAGTGTGAGTTATAAAGAAGTATTAACAATGTAACTTTTTTGGTTAGTTACGAGAGAAAGTACTCGCGCGTTGCGGCGGTGAGATGGTAGGGGTGATAGGTGATAGAGTGTGATAGGTCATAGGAGGTTATAGGTCATAGAGTGTGATAGTCAAATGCCTTGGCCGTACGGGCTCCGCCCTCGGATTTAAAAATTCGTTGAAAGTATATCGAATAACATCTCTAATGAAAGAGCATGAAATTTTAAGAACACCCATATAATTTTTATAATTTATCGATGTACGGTTTTTGAGATAAAAGATTTTAAATGAATTAGAGGAATTAGATGATTTATGGAGGAGAGAGGAAAATGAGTGGCTGAGATTTGAGGGGAGAGAAAAAAATGAGTGATTGAGATATGATACATCACGCATTAGAGTTTGTACATTGTTGAAAGTTAAAAGTTGAAACTTAAAACCCTATTTGCTTTATAATTGATATAATAGATATAGATATAGATAAACAATGACATGTGATTAGAAGAGTTCAAATTTAAATTTTGGATTTTAATGGTAATACTTTGTCTCTGATTTAATTACCCTTTTTAGTTAACTTATTTTTTTTAACGGCATACAACATACTATCTTACTGCTGCTTCTAAATTACACGAATGTCTGGATGGAAACGAGGACTTTTAAAATACCCCCTATTAATTCACCCCACTAAATGTGAAAAGTGAGACTCGAACCCAGGTAAGTCTTCTAAAATCAAAGACCTTACTAATAGCCCACCACCCCATTGGCATTACTTAGCATTAAATGGTTTAAATTCAAACAACAATCACCCAACAATTCAAACACTTTCACAATTTATAAATTTCAATCATGTCGAAACGAAAAACCAATCCCAACCACAACAAAATGATTTCTTCCATCTTCTCGATAGTCAAATTCCATACCTAGAAATCTATCAATCCAGTAAGGGACATGTCCAAGACTTCTCCATTAAATAAATTGAACCAACAACCTATTTGTTAACGAGTCATCACACATACTACCAGGATCAAAGCTCAAGCGTAACGTGTGTGATTAAATGAACTCATGTAGTTGTAGCTGATGCTTTGATACTTCAGAACAAATGGGCTCTCTCTAATTTGAAGTGTTGGAGCTTAAGAAAGCTTGGACAATATACCATTCCAGTTAAGTAGCGATCAAAAATCCTTGTGTCTTGAACAACATTCTTGTGAGGACAGTAGGCCAACAATTCGTCCCTACGAAATACAATCAAAATACTTTCTATAAGATACAAAGGTTCCCACATCAGCCAATCCAGATCTGGACTAATACTTTCTTTGATCACCACCTCTTTATGCCAAGATTCCTTCATCCCGTATTCCTTCATCACCCAAATCGTGAGTTGAGAATCGAACGTACCAGATTGACATAAACAACCCTTCAGGACTCCCAAACTTATGTAATGGTTATAGCTTTCTTCTATGTATTCACAAGGAGGACATGGAAACAACTTAAACGTCTCAGTGTCAAAATCAAAGGCACAAAGCTTTTCAGGAGAGCCTCGATCGATTACAATCCAATGAGCATGACCGTTTAAAAAAGGACCGTCAAATCCACTACGCCAGAAAGGGACCTGACCAAGACTCCTCCAATGGCCCGTCCCTAGGGTGTAAACCTCGGCTTCTAATAGACTTGGCCGAGATCCTGAGGTAGGATCAGGGGGTATATTCCCTTGAAAAGTCCGTACCACTTTGTATTCGTTTGTCTTCAACGTGATTCCAAAACCATAGACAATTATGGCATAACCTTTTCTATAGTATTTTTGCCTAGGGAGAATCATGTATTTGTTGGAACCACGTTAGTGTGACCGTCACTGATCATCTATCCTTCCTGATATGATAATTGACGATAACTGAAATCCCTATGTCTAGTAAATATTCGATGGACGTATTTACTCTTAAAGACGTATTATAGGGTTTCCCATTAGGTGATTGGACTTAAGAGGACTAATGAGGCACGAATTAAACACCAGAGGGACTAAATGTGAAAATACTCTCCTTATATAAATAGAGAGTAATTAACCTAATTTTTAAGGTTAATCAACACACATAATCACAGCCTCTCATATATCTAATTTCGTTCTCCTTCCTCTGTTGAATTCATCAAAACCGAATTCATCATTCCATCCTAAATCAATCATCTTGTTATGGGAACCCGAAATCCATAGCAATCATGCTTTATGCTGTTACAGGTTCCACAGGACGATCTGGATTCCCCGGTACGTGTTTATTACGAATTGAATCATGTTATATTCCAACAGTATTCTCTCGTGATTGGATTGCATATGTAAGTGTTATCAACTTTAGGACCAAACTGCCACAAGCATATCAAGCCGTTGACTGACCCGACTGGAAGTATTTGAGTTTTTTGGAAAAGGGTTGCAAGATTGAGGTCAAGGCTCATGACAGGGTCGTGTTGTAAATTGTGATGATCAGGTTCGTCTTCAATCTCTACCCATTTTAATATACCTGGTTTAAGGATACCGGTCCTATTATCTCTTTCAGAGTTATGATGAATCATAAGTCCTTTAGGTGATCTCGAAAGATGAAGATCAGCAAAGTAAGCTTCCGAAACTATGTTATGCCACTTCTTGCATACACACTTGCAATGGATGATTTTCTTGACTGGAAGCCTTAGGAGAATATCGATCATGACATGTTCCGGTAAGTCTTGCATAGATGGACTAAGAGAAGACATAATGTTCTGGTAAAAAAAAAGACTCAGACTTTGGTGATTGGTGATGATTTTGGATGTGTTTATAGATGTGTGGTGTACTGGTATATGTAAGTTAAGTGTGTTTTATGATTGGAAAAGTCTCTGCTTGGAGGGGAAAGCAAAGTAGATTTGGTATACTTACAGATTAATATGCTTAAAATACAACATGACTGATTAAAACTTAATATCTATACTATATTATAAAACAAATTCACTTTTAATTTTCAACATTGAACTTAAATTTTCAATATTGATTTTAAGTTTCTATTACATGATGTACCATACATCATAGCCACATTACATCAATAACTTCCACTACTCACCGGCGGCGCCACCACCACCACCAATCTCCGCCGCCACCATCACCACCACTACCGCCGCTCGCCGCCACCACCACCCGTCACCGCCACCACCGCCACCGCCATTACATCACTGCCATCGCCGCCACCTCCATCACCGCCGCAACGCGCGGGTACCATTCTCGTTAAAAGAAAAATTGAATAAAATTCATGCGTCAACATCAAGTTTTTAGGTCTATCAAATTAGTCATATACGAGTATATCATTACTTTATATCTAAGCCGGCCATATTTGACTAGATTTATTCTCATTGATATTGTTTGGATTATCAGGTTAGATCTGGAAAATATGTGTTGACCCTCTTAATATAGTCATTACAAGACTGCGTAATGGTTTTTATTTTTAATTGTATGTATTCTTAGTCATCTCTAACTTCTTATTATTGTTTCTTTTTTTATTTTTAAAAGTTATGTGACAACTACATACATATTGTACCAAATTTAAAAATTGCTTGATCTAACCTTAGAAGCAGCTAGATAAGCTTTTTTGACTATATTTCTCGAAAGGTGTTTTGAAAACGATTCATCAACTATTTCACACCCAAACTGGTTGTATTAGCTTGAATCGAGTCGGACTTGGTTTGGTTCTCATTTAAATCCCTTCAGAGTTCAGAAACTACCGGGATCCATAGTTGTCGACTCGTAATTTTCGGCTCGACTCGAAAACATGATTTTTTGACTCGTGACTCGGAACGTGACTCGACTCGTAAGAGTCAGGACATTTTTAAATACTACATAATATAGTAAAATTATATATATATGACGTCTTTAGACAAAATATAAGTTCATTATCTTAAGATTTTACCAAAATATTACATATTTAATAGTTTTGAGCTATAAACTTACAATTTATCTCCATATTCGCAATAAAAGGGTCAAAGTTACATAGATAACACACAAAATAATGTAGCAATAAATATAATATATAACTATAGTATCAAACTACAATAATATAAGTTTGCGACTCGTGACTCGGTCCAAGTTCACACAGCGACTCGTAAGAGTCTGGACAAAAACGAGTCATCCAACGAGTCGACTCGTTTTTGGTGTAAATCGACTCGACTCGTAAGAGTCGCATCGTGACTCGTAAGAGTTTAACAACTATGCCGGGATCATTTACTTACATTTGGCCTAACCCAGATTCAACCTGATATTCTTCTCTTTATTGCCAGAGGCTTTTGGTTTAATTGAATTTGTTCAACTGTATATCTGAAATTCAATATGTGCTAGACAGCTAATTGCAGAAACATGTTATTCTTTTGTGCCCTTGACATGTCTTAGTTATATATGTAAGTAAAACATGAGTAAATACTTTCATTTAGGAGTCGCAATGATTGTTTAATACAAAATCGAATGATATATATAGGGTAAAGTTATTTTAGGAACCCCTAAAAAGGCAGGAACCTTTAGTAACATTCTTTAAATTAAAATTATGTACTATATGATTGCTTACACATGTTCATATGACTATATAATTGCTTACACATGTTCATATGACTATCTATGTATATTTGATCACAATCTATCTCATGGAAAATTTATTTACAAAAACTTGCATACATGTGATCGACTTGCATACATGTGATCATAGCAATATTCGTGCACATGTGATTAAGAATCCATATCTCCACATAATTGTATAACGGATGATAATCCATGTCTCTACATAATTGTAAAATTCAAAATTACACATATATTATTCAAAAAACAATCATCATGTAAAAAATAATCATTGGTTGGGCTTGATTTGAAAAGTTTCTAAAGGTTCCTGACATTTTAGGGGTTCCTGAAATACCTTTTCACTATATATATATATAGGAGAGAGATCAAATGAGAATGTGTCTTAAGGAGAGAAGGGAGAGAAGGTCCTATGAACCAATCAGAATGTGACATGTGGCTTTTAAAAAAAAAACGTGGTGGCATTTTTGTAAATAATTTGACTTCAAACCCAAGCTGACCCAACCCACCCCAAGCTGACCCAACCCCAAGCTGACCTCCCAAGCTGACCCAACCTCAAGCTGACCCCCCAAGCTGACCGCCCAAGCTGACCCGACCCCAAGCTGACCCAACCCAACCCCAAGCTGACCCAAGCTGACCCAGACCCTCCAACCTGACCCAACCTGACCCAGACCCCAAGCTGACCCAACCTGACCAGACCCCAAGCTGACCCAACCCTGACCCAACCTGACACAGACCCCAAGCTGACCCAAGGACCCAACCTGACCCAACCCAGAACCCAAGCTGACCCAAAACCCATAATCTACATTTGTGTAGATTAATCTACATTTGTGTAGATTATGTGTAAATTGTGTCAAGCTGACCCAACCCCAAGCTGACCCAACCTGACCCAGACCCCAAGCTAACCCAACCTGACCCAACCCAGAACCCAAGCTGACCCAAAACCCATAATCTACATTTGTCTAGATTAATCTACATTTGTGTAGATTATGTGTAAATTGTGTCAAGCTGACCCAACCCCAAGCTGACCCAACCTGACCCAACCTGACCCAAGCTGACCAACCCAGAACCCAAGCTGACCCAAAACCCATAATCTACATTTGTGTAGATTAATCTACATTTGTGTAGATTATGTGTAAATTGTGTCAAGTTGACCCAACCCCAAGCTGACCCAACCTGACCCAACGACCCAAGCTGACCCAACCTGACCAGACCCCAAGCTGACCCAACCCAACCCCAAGCTGACCCAACCCAAGCTGACCTAAGCTGACCCAAGCTGACCTAACCTGACCAGACCCCAAGTTGACCCAACCTGACCCAGGCCCCAAGTTGACCCAAGCTGACCCCAAGCTGACCCAAGCTGACCCAGACGCCAAGCTGATCCAACTCAAGCTGACCCAACCCAAGCTGACCAAGCTGACTGAGAGCCCAAGCTGACCAAGCTTCAAAAAAGTTTAATTTATTTACAAAATTGCCACCGCGCTTTTTATTTTATTTTGACACATGTCGCGTTCTGATTGGCCAATAGGACCTTCTCTCCTTAACACACCTTCTTCCAGGATCCTCACCCTATATATATATATATATTATATATATGATATATATATAGTAGGTGTTCATAATCTTCTTGACATTTAGAGTACTAGAACACATGAACTTTCTCTGATTTGGAATCCAGGAGTTTAAGAAAGCTAGGATGATAAGCCAGTCCTGTGAATTGGGGTTCGAAAATGCTTCTATCTTCAATTGTTTTGCTACAAGGACGGTATGACAACAATGCGCCCTCTTCACAGATCATCAAAATTGTTCCATCTTCTAAACCTTGTAGCAGATACATTGGTTCCCATATCACCCAATCCAATTCAGGGGAAATACTTTGTTTGATAACCACCTCTCTATGCCAAGAACTCTTGATCCCATATTCTTTCATGATCCAAATCGTGAATTGAGAATCATACGTATCGGTTTGACTTAGACAACCCTTGAGGACTCCCAAACTTCGAAAATGTATCTGACTTTCTGCAATAGTTTCAATAAGAGGAGATGGAAATAACTTAAATGTCTCGTTGTCAAAATCAAAAACACAAATCTTCTCAGGGGAATTCGGATCAAGAACGATCCAATGAGCATGGCCATTAAGAAACGGGCCGTGGAATCTACTAAGCCAATAAGGGACATGTCCAAGACTTCTTCGTTGGCCCGTGCCAAGGGTGTATACTTCAGCTTCTAATAGCCTTGGACGAGATACTGAGGTAGGATCAGGGGGTATGTTCCCTTGAAAAGTGCGTACCACTTTGTACTCGTTCGTATGTGAACCAACTCCAAAACCATAAACAATTATCGCATAGCCTTCTCTATAGTATTGTTGTCTAGGGAGTATCATATATTCTCTGGCAATTGGATTGCATATGTAAGTGTTATCATGACCTCTAGGACCATTCTGCCATAAGCATATTAAACCGTTGACTGATCCAACTAGAAGGATTTGGGAGTCCTGAAAAATGGTTGCAAGATTAAGATCAAGACTCATGAGAAGATCATGGTGCAAGTAGTGATAATCAGATTCGTCTTCGATCTCCACCCAGTATTCCTGGTTTGACAGTACTACTTGTCATATCTTTTTCAGAATTGTGATAAATCATGAGGCCTGCAGGTGATCTCGAGAGGTGAATATCGGCGAAGTAAGGGTCCAAAATAATATTCTGCCACCTCTTGCATACACATTTGCAGTGGATGATTGTTTTGACCGGAAGTCTCGATAGAATATCAAGCATGACATTTGATGGTAAGTCATCTATAGATGGATTGACTGCAGACATAATTTTCTGCCAAAAAGGTTTTGAGTTTGCTTAAGAATGATAATTGTGGATGTGTATGTATAATGTTTAAAAAAAAATTTTGGAACGGGCGTTTTTCAAGGGTGTTTTGTCAAACAAGTTTTCGCAAAAAAAAATTTATGAAACCGGGTAGACCGGTACTCCCAATACCGGGTTCAAAATTTTGGCTCGAACCCGATATTCGCAAAACCGGGTTCAAATAAAGGATCTTGACACTGGTATTGCCATCCTCGGGTTCAAAGTGTCCAGGTCCTTTTCAGACAATGTTCAGACGATGTGACTAGGCGTAGTACGAACGTTGACTCGCTACAGTGGTTCCATGCACAAACAACGAGACCGGTATTGCCAAAACCGGTCTCGACTCGGGTATATATATATAATTCGGGTTCCCTTAAACAATTTGAAACAAAAAAATCATCAAACATTATCAGTATATATATTTTTTAAAACAAAACTTATGGCTTCTTCATCGTCATCTGAACCATCATCACCTCCTACAGTAACATTTCATGCATTGAAAGCGCAATGTAAAGAGGATATAGACGACGGGTATGAACTTTACCACAAAATTAATGATTGTAAGCTTCTTATGGAACAAAGGAAGCTCGAACATAAGAAGAAAAAATAAAAGAAATAAGGAAAATTGGCAGCGGAATCATTATAAGTGAAGAAATGCATAGCGAATATCTTGAGTCTACATTACCAAGCATCGATGAAATAACTTCTGAACTTGAGAAACTGCTAAAGTTGATTGACAAAAAGATCGACTATGCGACATATTATAAATTGCTAGCTGAAGACGGTTTCCGTTAGAAAATTTATGTAGTATTTTGAATATGTATTATTGATGTAAGTTTTATATGTTATTATGTCAGGTTTATGATGTTTTTTATAAAATATCTATTAAAAAAACATAATATTTATCTTATTGACAAACAGATATTTATTAATAAAAACATAAAAAATAATACATAATAGAATCTATCTAGCACCCCCGTTCCACATCCTGGTCGGGCACGACGAACTCTGCGACTTCTTCGCGGACGCACATGTTCTTCTTGTTGTTCTTCTTCTTCTTCTTCTTCTGCTTGTTGTTGTTCTCTTCGTCGTCATTTCCCAATATTTGTAACCGGGTGTTAAGAAGAACTTGGAATGTCGAAATTTTGCATTGGAAAAGGAGAGAAGTTTCGTGCTGGTGGACCAGAGTATGAGTAATCAGGTGCAAAAATATTTGGGGAGACATTGAACAGATGATATGGTGGATTCGGGGGTGGTAAATAAACCCGGGGTTTTGGGAGGTACCCGGTAACATTTGTTGGGTGCCTGAACTTGAGGCACCCTGTGAATTACCCGGTTGGTAAGTTTGAAAACCCGAGTTTGGTGACGGCCTAAACACATGTTGGGTATTAAAACTGGAAGGACCAGCACCCCATGAATTACCACCACCCCATGAAGTACCTTGATCATGTTGGGAGGGATTTGTGAAGTATAATTCATACATTGTTCCTGATGACTGAATGAAAATACCTCCCTCGGTATGGTTCTAAACTCCCCAAACATCTGGGTCATCTCCGGATGTGATTCTTGAAAATGACGAGCTCGCTCGTCAACCTACAACAATCCCTCTTGCTACGCACATTGAAATATTAGTAACAATTATACATTTATTAGTAGCAAGTTTTATTTTAAAAAAATACTTAGAAACAATTGTTGATTAGACCCCCCAAGCAGGGTATTCGCCTTCACGCTGGGCCTGACCTGGTTTACCGACTATTAACACGGTATGATCATGATACCACTTCATATAGCCGCCCACAGTGGTGGTCCCTGCATCCCTTGGTGGAGCCGTTGGTGTCGGTTCTCCCACTGGTCGACATACGTACTATTTTTTACACCCCAATCGACCACAGCTCCTCTCCCCAGCCGGAGTTTACGAAGGTCCTCAAACTCTTTTGGTTCCAACAAACCATAATTAGATGGAATGGTTTGTATCATGCCAAACTGTCTAGCAACTCTCAGTGCTAGATGTACCTCCACCTCATCCCAATGTATCATAGGACCAACATATCTCCATATCCGTCGACCACTCCTACAACTCACAGGGAGTAGGTTGATGAAATCTTCATACGGAGTCCACTTGAACTGTATTATAAAAATTTTAAATTATTATAACTTACAAAGTATATAAAATTTAAAATTTGAAAATATTTAATTTTTACCTGCTCATTCGTGAGCGCATTAAAAAAAGACCGGTACACAGTAACAACGTGTGCCGGTGTGTTAACATTTGAGAAGAGAAGTCTATTCCACCTGTTTGCTAAGCAGGAGCGATAAGCATACTCTCTATCCTCTTTGCGTGTCGTGACGCGTGGGGCAATCCGTGGCATTCTTTCCCACGCCCAATACTGTAGCAAGAACAAAGGCCCATCAATGCCCTTTCTTGCAGGCATACTCCCCTTAGACAGGTTTCTATACAAACACGCAAGAGCTGCAGAACCCCAGCTCTTTCGACCTTCTTTGCTCAGGTCTCCTAGGTTCCTCAAAAAATTCAAGCTTACATCATAGGTGTTTGCATCAAGAAATGTTAGGTCCAGATTTACTGGACTCGCTCCAGACTTGACGACTGGAGCAACACTAAAGATTTCTCCAGAAATAATGGAAGACCAGTGAGCAAAATACTTGTATAGGAAATCTGGAGTCTTCCAGATTTCAGCTCACTGGACTTCACCCCAGTCCAGATCTATTCTACTGAAGACATTCTCACTGAAGTCAAAGACTGAAGTTAGAATAAAGAAGACTGACAAATGGCGGAGTCCACTGGAAGTCTTACCAGATCTACGAATGGAGCTTTGTCAGTGTTCTAGACCTTACAAGTCTGAACACTGATTACGAGGAATTGACTTTTTGCCTTTACACACTTTTCAAAGAACATTCCACTTGTCTTTACAAAAGTACTTACGTGTGTAAAGGTGGTTGGTTAAAAGGATAATAGTCATATTGATGTGACTTTATCCTTGTACTTAACCAATGCATTTAATGACCTTGTCGGTTCATTAAATGCATGCAACCATATTTGTACGGCACAAATTCACTGGTGAATTTATTTGCCTATAAATACAAAGTCATTTCCTTGTTAAAATTACTTTTTAGCAATTAGGTGAATTTGTCTAAATACTCTCGGTCGTAACAGGGATACTTCACAACTTTAAGTATTTCGATCTAAGGAGTTTATTTAGCAAATATAGATCATTTGTAATTCATAGGTTGTTAGGATACTTACATATTTGTATTATCTTGATTCCGCACAACCTGTATTTTATTTAACATCATAAATAAAATACACTTGAAAAATTACATTGTGTTCCACCTTTACTTTATTGCTTTAAGTCTTGTATTACTTTGTTTATATACTTGCATTTATATTCAAGTAATACTAGTCCAATCTAGTGCATATTAGACTTGTTGTATTTTACACTATTGGGTTAAACCATCAAGTGAGGGACTTCACAATTGGTATCAGAGCAGAAGGCTAAACAAACTTGCCTAGATCTGCTTCTTTGATGGCCAACCCAGAAAATACACAAGGAGGTTTTAACCTTGGTCCTGATCCTAATATTAATGATCAAAATAATGAACCACCACCTGTCATTAACACTAATCCACCCCCTCCTCCTCCTACTCCTGCTTCTCCACACGTTGCATGTGCACTACTCAAATAATCATGTTCCTACATTCAGTGGGAACAGTGATGAATTTGGTACGTGGAAAGCTAGGATGATATTGCATATCACTGGAATTGAGAGAAATATGATGAAAAATTTAAATGAAGGACCTTACGTCCCCACATCACCTCTCAATGCTCTTCTTGATCCAACTGGATCTAGAAGAGGCAGGGAAAAGAGGGAGGAACATTGGTCTGAAGAGGAGAGGAGATTGGTAAATTTAGATACCCTTCTCAAAAACATGATCATCGGGGCTGTTCCAGAAACCCTAATTCCCACACTAGTTCTTTTTCCCAGTGCTAAAACCATGTGGGATGAACTAGTGAACCAGTATGAAGGAGGAGATGACACCATTGTCACCAGAAAGGTCTCCTTAAACAAGAGGTATGAGTCATTTTTTGCTCAGCCCAATGAGTCTCTCACTGGTACTTACACCAGATTTATGAGCATTATTAACCAGTTGAGGGGACTGGGGGTTGAGAAAGACAAGGATATACTTCTGGAGAAATTTTGTGATATTTTACCCACCAAATGGTCTCACATGATCCTGGTCTTAAGACAAGGTAAAACTCTGCACACTCACACTCTTTCAACTTTATATGGAGCTTTCAGATACACTGAAGAAAATCAGGCTCAGAGAGTTGTGGCAGAACAAGATGCCTATAACCATGCCTCCAGTAGTTCCAGTGTGGTTAGTCATACTGAACCACAAGGTTCAGCACTAATATCTTCTGAGAATGTATTTTCTATGAAGAAGATGGTGTCTGAATTCATGGAATCTGGAGAATCCAGTCTTATCTCTCCAGACTGTGATGAATCTGAAAATGATGACCTTGGTTGCAATGATTGCTAAAACGTTTAACCGCTTCAAAGCAAGAGCAAATAGGCCATCTGGACAATTTGCATCCAGTTCTTCTACTGATAAGACCAATCTGACATGCTTTAAGTGTGGCAGAAAAGGTCATTTCATGAAAGATTGCAAGTCCAGTCAGTTTGTATCCCAGCCTGGTCCATTTTCTTCTAATAAAAAGCCTGATGATAGCTATAAATCTAATATAAAAAGCTTAAGGCTCAAATTGCTCTCATGGCACAACAAATGGAAAATAATAAATGCATGATTGCAACAACTGAAGAGAAATGGGTTCCTTCTGATGACTCATCTGTTGATGAAGAAGAAGAAAGAGATTGCTGTTACATGGCTCTGGCAGACGAAGAGCATCTGGTGAAGGAAGATGTCACATCTGGAAGATGGGTGGACATTGTTATCAAAAAGGTCAGTGATTATGATGTTGAAACTGACACTGAACTAAAATTGGACATTGCTGAAGCTCTTAATTCTGATTTAATCTTTGTTGAAACTGTTAGATCTGACTGTGTAAATGGTCTAGAAACAGATTTTTCTGAAATTACAGTTTTAAAATCAAAATTAAAGGAACTTCAAGATATTGAACTGGCATTTCAAGCCCAAGTTCTGGTAACTGAACAACTGATTCAAGAAAAACAAGATCTTGAAATCATTTTAGAAAAAGAAAAACTAGTTATTAAATCATGGCTTGAAACCAGAAAGCCATATGATGCTGGAGTAAATCAATTTCCCACTAAAAACGTGCTTATTTAGATGGAAATACTCATGTTGCATCATTAATACCAGTAATTGATCGTTTACCAGAGGGATTCAGGCCCATTACCATTTATGATGAGCCTGTAACTCCTAAGGCCAATATTTTCCCAGTTCAATCCCCAGAGGTTAAGACTGGAGCATTCCAGATGACTGCTCCAGTTAAAAAGGTCAATCGGAATAAACCTTTACCTCAGACTGCTTCTAAAGAACCCCAGGTTCAAAAGAAGAAGACCAGTTCCCTTCCTAAGCCTAAAGTCCAGTCAACTGGAAAGGCTCAGGTGTCATCTGATGAAAGTATTTTGTTAAGGTTAGAGAGCCAGTTTCAATTACTGACTCGTCAATTTCAAAGTTGTAATGCAAGATTAAACAACTTTGAGGGTACTTCATCTGGTCCTAGACAAAATACCAAACCTTTTTCAAAGAAAGATAAATATATTTCTCCAGTTGAGAAAAAGAAAAAGGTTTCAAAACTATCAACCCAGTGGTCTTTTCAACTAAGACTACTGTTGAAGAAAGTGAACTCAACCAGATACCTCCAGGGACCTATAAGGAAGGGTCCAGTGAACCCATCAGTCGATGGGTTCCCAAATCTAACTGATATATCTGGTGGATGTGCAGGGCGATCGAAAGAAGTATATCTGGTATCTTGACAATGCAGCTGGCAGGACAATGACCGGATGTAAGACCCTGCTGGAGGAGTTCATAA
Source organism: Erigeron breviscapus (assembly GCA_034093135.1). Taxonomy (NCBI): domain Eukaryota; kingdom Viridiplantae; phylum Streptophyta; class Magnoliopsida; order Asterales; family Asteraceae; genus Erigeron; species Erigeron breviscapus. Next base: position 56,047,105 of record CM067174.1, on the reverse strand, counting down.
TTTTCTGATGGACCCTCCATTACTTTTGGAAATGATGGTTGTGGAAAAACTGAGGGGTATGGTGTTCTGAACAATGGACAAGTCAAATCCAGACGAGTTGCATTTGTGAATGGTTTGAAATATAACCTGATCAGTGTCAGTCAACTGTGTGATGATGGCTATCAAGTTCTATTCAATATTGCTCAGGGCATTGTATTCAACAAGGACTGGAAGGTAGTATTGATTTCTCCCAGAAGAGGGAATGTGTATGTAATGGATTTGGAAAGATCTCCTTCAGACCAGTGTTTCTATACTCAAGCTGACGAAGACACAAACTGGTTATGGCACAAAAAGTTATCCCATTTAAATTTCAAAAATATAAATAAGTTGTCTAGAAAACAACTGGCAGATGGGATACCTTCAGTTTCCTTCAAAAAGGAAAGGCCATGTCAAGGATGTGAGATGGGAAAGCAGAAACGTACTAGTTTCAAGACCAAGCAGAATTTCAGCATATCTGAACCACTTCATATGCTTCATATGGACCTCTTCGGTCCAGTAAATGTTCAGACTCGTGCTGGTAAAAGATACACTTTGGTAATAGTCGATGAATTCTCCAGATATTGCTGGGTTATCTTTCTCAGGTCTAAAAATGAAGCTTGCTGAAATCATCAGTCTTATCAAGCAAATTGAGCTCAAGTAAAGTCGAAAGGTGTGTCAGTTAAGAAGTGACAATGGAACAGAATTCCAGAATGCAACTCTGGAGTCATTCTGTACTGACACTGGCATCTCCCAGAATTTCTCATCAGCCCACTCTCCAGAACAGAATGGAGTGGTGGAAAGGAAGAATCGAACGCTGATAGAAGCTGCCAGGAGTATGCTGGCTGAATCTGGTCTTTCTACCAGTTTCTGAGCTGAAGCAATTGCTACTGCTTGCACACCCAGAACCGGTCTGTGTACATCAAAAGACACAAAAAGACAACCTATGAAGTATAAAGAAATAGAAAACCAAATATTGGTTATTTTCATGTCTTTGGATGTCCAGTTTACATCCTGAACGACTCCAGTCTGTTAGGCAAATTTGATGCCAAAGCTGATGAAGGATATTTCTTAGGTTATTCAGCCATTCGCAAGGCCTTCAGAGTCTATAACAAGAGACTGGAGAAGGTCCATGAGTCAATACATGTCACATTTGATGAATCAAATGCTGCAATCAATAAAATCCAACCCTTGATACTCCCCCAGTAACTCCAATTGTCTTCTGTGAATCTGATCCTATCAACTACAATAAAGATTCTCCAGAAGAAGTTTCCAGTCATCCTGATCTGGAACCTGTTCAGACTAAGAAACCCTCCAGTAGTACTCCATTCTATCCTTCAATTATTTTCAAGCTACCCTCTGAAATTATTATTGGATCAAATGTTCGTACTACTCCCCCAGTATCAGTCCCAGTTGAGACTGAACCAATACTTCAAGAAATGCCTTCAAATGAAGAATTTCATGATGCAAATCGTGATTTAAATGACTCAGATGAAGATGTTGAAGTAGTCTGGCAAGATCCTCCTCCTGAAGCAACACCAGAGGAGACTCAACTGAACTCTTGCACTGATATTGTTGTTAGTAACAATCCTGGTCAGTACTCCAGATGGACAAAAGCTCATACTATCGATCAGATCATAGGTGACTCCAGTAGAGGAGTTCAGACCAGAAGAGCCTCCAGTAATCAATGCTTATATGTCAGTTTCTTATCACTGATAGAACCAAAGAAGATTGACGAGGCTATGGAAGATCCAAGCTGGGTGATAGCTATGCAAGAAGAGCTTCACCAGTTTGAAGGAACAAGGTTTGGTACCTGGTTCCTTTCCCAGTTGGAAAGAAAGAACCAATTGGAACCAGATGGGTCTTCAGGAATAAGGTAGATGAAGATGGCCACGTCATCAGAAACAAGGCCAGACTGGTAGCACAAGGGTACTGCCAGTCAGATATCAATTTTGATGAATCATTTGCTCCAGTGGCTAGACTTGAAGCAATCAGAATATTCTTAGCATTTGCTGCTCATCATCAATTCAAGGTCTACCAGATGGACGTTAAAAGTGCATTTTTGAATGGAAAACTTGAAGAAGAAGTTTATGTCAGACAACCACCAGGTTTCATTGATGAAAAACATCCCCACTGGGTATATCGTCTGGACAAAGCACTTTATGGTCTCAGACAAGCTCCACGTGCCTGGTATGATACTCTGACTAAACATTTATTGAAAAACGGTTTTAAAAGAGGTGCAATTGACAATACCTTATTTATTCTTCATGAAAAAGGTAATCTTCTGATGGTACAAATTTATGTTGATGATATTATTTTTGGGTCTACTGATGACAAAATGTGCAAGAAATTTTCGAAAATAATGTCGACTGAATATGAGATGAGTTTAATGGGTGAATTAACATATTTTCTAGGACTCCAGATTAAACAGACCAGAGATGGTATTTTTATTAATCAAGAAAATATGTTAGAGATCTTTTAAAGAAATATGATATGAACTCTTCACCATCTAAACCCACTCCAATTTCTGCACCATTAACACTGGACTCAGATCCAGATAGTAAACCAGTGAACACCACTGTCTATAGAGGCATGGTTGGTTCACTGATGTATTTAACTGCCAGTAGACCATATATTATGTTTTCAACATGTTTATGTGCCAGATATCAGTCTAATCCAAAAGAATCTCATATGCTTGCTGTAAAGCGCATACTGAAATACCTTAAGGGTGTTCCCAGTTTGGGTCTTTGGTATCCCAAAGGCTCAGGCATGGATCTAATGGGTTATTCAGATTCAGATCATGCAGGTTGTAAGATAGACAGGAAATCCACTACTGTGGATGTCATTTCCTTGGTGGCAAACTGGTCAGCTGGAACAGTAAGAAGCAAACTTCAGTTTCATTGTCCACTGCTGAAGCTGAATACGTGTCTGCAGCCAGTTGTTGTGCTCAGATACTCTGGATGAAAGAACCAGTTGCTTGATTATGGTATTAAATATTCAAAGACCCCAATCTTTTGTGATAATACCAGTGCCATTGCTATCTCGAACAATCCAGTCATGCACTAAAGACGAAGCACATTGATCTCAGGTATCATTTTATTCGTGATCATATTATGAAAAATAATATTGAACTCCATTTTATTCCCACTGACAAACAACTCGCTGACATTTTTACCAAACCTCTAGAAGTTAAAACTTTTGAATATCTTGTTGGTGAGTTGGGAATGTTAAACCCTTAAATCTGGAACCTTGGTATTGAACGCCTTTGTGTACTATTAGGGATCCTTGATTTAAAAGATTTATAAATCTATAACTGCTTAGATATTGAACGCCTTTGTGTACTATCTCTGCATTAATAGATTTCTGGATCAACATTCTAGGGGGAAGACTGAAAGATATATTTTTGTCCTTAAAGTTTTAATTTCAGGGGGAATTTATTAATTTATTTTCTCACTGGACAAAATTTTCCGGAAAATATCACTGGTACCTTGTAAATGTGTCCCTCTCACTGGTAATTAGATAGGTTGAAGTGCATGTTTGAGGTAACTTCTGTCTCTTGTAAATGTGTCCCTCTCACTTGTCTGTATTAGTTGATGTGCATGTTTGAGGTTACCAGTCTCTTTCAAATGGTTATCATTGGTACTTACTGGAGTGTCCCTCCAGTGTACCATCAGTGCATGCATCACTGCCTAATCCACCAGTGATACTGGAGTGTCCAGTCAACCTCCAGATGCACTGAAATAAGTCATAGTTTGTCATAATATTTTAATACTTGGTCATTGTGCGTGCGACGTATGCAAACTCTTTGAAAAGATATTTATCTTATTATCCTACGTGGCATGTATTTTTTTAAACCTAATGATGGTATTTTTACCTTGGGAAGACAAAAATGCAAGTTGGTTACTGTTTGTGGGCTGTAAACCGTCACACATTTATGTGTGATGTGATGTACTTAATGCGGATCTCAAAACCCGATCAAATTTATATTTGATAATTTCAAATTAACCGTTTGAGTTCCACATTCTCTCTCCTATATATACCCACTTTCACTTTCATTTGCATTTACTTCGAACATATTTACTCCCAAAATTCTTCATTTACTCCATTCTTCATTCAATTTCCAATCATCAATCTCTCTCATATTTAATTCATCATATCTTTATCAAAACCTCTAATTTTCAGTTTCATATCATCAATCTACCAAATACAATGGCACCAAGACAATCAAACTCACCCAAAAATCTGCTCGCTGCTGAATATGCTCTTGCCAATGTAGTAAAAGCACCTCATATTACTTTAGAGGCAAAGGCGATCAGAATAAACATGAATAATTGGATGGCTAGACTCACTAGCACCACTCATGCTCCAACTTCTCTCATTGGACGACTGAATGCCTTTTTCCTCAGTTGTCCTCTCTATGGTGCTCTTACTCTCAATCCCGGAAAAATGTATCATGATTACTTATGTGAATTTTGGTACACTGCTGTGTATGTTGAAAATACTCAATCCATCAACTACACATTGCAACAAGGCACCAGGGCCTTTACTCTCACTGCTTACTCTCTTAGAGATATTCTTCATTTGAATTATCTGGCTGAAAATGAGATGGCAATTACTCTCGCTACTGGTCTTAATTACAGGGATGTGTGTAGACTGATGGGACACACTGATATACTGGATGAGCATGGCCAGTTATCAAGAAAAGGCACCATCTACATGAGCAAGCTTTCAGACTCATGGAGATACTTCTTCACTCATCTTGTTGAGTGTTTGGGTGGCAGTTCTAGAGGGTTGAACCAGATAAATCAAATACAACTCCAGATTGCTTACTGTCTTTGGTTTGGATACAAGGTCGACTTTGCTCAGATTTTCTTCGATGACCTTGTTGACCGTCTAAAAGTGAAAGGTAGAAAACCTCATATTCCATATATTCGTTTTCTGTCACTTGTATTTTTAAGAGCTTTAGGTGATTAGTATGATTACGATACAAACCATTTTTCTGTGTGTGAATATCTGAGGGAGTTAAGTTCATTAAAATCAAGAGCTGGTGAGGTTGAAATTCCAGTAAATATGCTGAACCACTTTAGAAATGATGCACTTGATGCATCATCATCAGATGAGCAGGAAGAGGCTCCAGGTGGGAACCAGATTGGTGAAGGACCCTCTGGAGTCCTCAATGCTGAATTAGTGCAACCAGTAACCCATGTGGCTCCTCCTATTCAGCAGACTGAAATTGTTACTCGACCCAGAACTTCCAGACGTCTTAGGAAGGATGGAGTTCAGGTCAATCCTAAAAGAGCAGAATCGAGCCATCCAGGTGATATCATGAATGAAGATCGGTCTCTGATTGTTGAGCAAGTAGAAAATGTTGTACAGATTGATGAGCAGGTGACTGGTGAGCAAGATGCTCGGTTGGATTTAAACAGAGAAGTGGATGATCAGACAGTTGGGACGGCTCCAGATTGGGATGAGGTAGATTCCCCAATGTCTGAAGGTAATATGTTTGATGTGAATATGAATTTCCTGGGTGATGAAGTAGAAAATGTGGTTACTTCTATTATTGCTTCAGTCACCCAACCACTTATCTCTACTGAAATGCCACCACCACCAGAATCCATTATTGCACCACCACCACCACCATTTACAATTCCACTAAACACTCCTTATTTCAATCCACCCTCACTTCAAATTTCACAACATCAACCCCCACCACTTGAAACACCACTAGACTTTCCTCGTGTGCTGGACTCGACTGTTACAATAACTGAAACATCTATTGAAGCAGTCCAGACACAAGTTCCATTGGTATTCAGAAGGGAATCTGAACTTACTCCTCCTGGTGGTCTCTCTGCTTCTTCTTCCACCGAGGTCCAAGGCCTTTTAAGTAAGGTAGCAGACCTGGAGAGATCACTCCAGTCATCTTCTCAAGTTGTTTCTGACTTTAAATCACTTTTATCCAATAATCTTTCATCCGAAATGAACCTCTTTGCTTGTAATGAAAAACTTGTGTTTGAGAAGATGAATGAATTGGTACTGGCTACAAATAAAAATTCTGAAAATATCAAAGTGGCAGTCCAGGGCTTGGAGGCAAGGCTGGTGAATTCTGTTCAGACTGCAGTGAAAGCTGAAGTTGTTCAACCACTGGCAGGTCTGATAGATGAGGTTCAGAAATTGACCACCAGGATTAGCAATCTGGAAAGCAGGCCAACCCTTGACCAGAATTCTGTTGTAAGCACCCTCAGTGATGAAGTTGTACGCAAATTTAGAGGGGAAATGCTGAAAGAAATTACTTCGAAAATTTCTGGGTCAGTTCTTAGAACCATTCAAGATGGTTTATTGCCCCAGGTGGTGAAGATGATTAATACTGAGCTGCCCAGTCACTTGCCTCAAGAACTTGAAATTGTTAAGAAGGAAGTGATGACTCTCAGAAACACTGTGAATCTCATAACTCCAGTGGCAGGAAGAACATTTGGTGCTTCTGACAGACACATGCTTGAACAGCTATGGAATGCCCATAAGTCTCAAACTGGTGGACATTCCGAGGGGGAAAAGTCTGTTGCCACTTAGTCCGTTCCAGAAAAGTTGGTGATTGAAAAGAACAAGGATTTGGCTGCTGTTATTGAGAAAGCCTTTGCAGTTGAAAAAGTGACTGGTACTGATGCCAGTGCACAAGAAGTAGTTGGTACTGAAGCTAATGTACAAGAAAAAGAGGCTGCTGGTACTGATGCCAGTGAGCCCCAGTTTGAATCATTCCCTGATATCTAAAGTCAGTAAAAAGAAAGCAACATGTGGTATCTGGAGGAGAAATTGAAATTGCTGGAAGTTCATCAGAATTTCCTACTGCTGATGATGACACTTCAAAGAGACTGGAGCAGGAGTGTATAATGATTGAAATTTTTAAGAAAAGACAAAAAGATGAACTTCAGGCCCACAAGATGGAAATGGCAAAGATGGGGACTCTTGATTCGTATAATGCTGGCAGGTTGGGCATTCATATTGATGTATACAAAAAGATGAAGGAAGACCCCAGAGTTCATCAATGTCTGGATGCATTGGATGAGATCGTCGCCGGAAAAACGGGGGAGAGAGAGAGAGTCAGATTGTGTGTTTAGTGTGTGTGTGTGTGTGTGTGGTGGGGGGAAGGAGACGACGGGAAGGGAGGGAATATAAAGGGTTGGGATTTATTTTTGAGGGGATAATCCAATGGCCAAGATTTGTCCCCTAGTTTCCAAGGAAAATTTAAGACTCAAATGAACAAAACTCTTATAATAGTTTAAATTTATTGGTTTCTTTATATTTTTGATGTTTTAATACTTTAAAATTAAGTCATCTCCCGATTTTGAAACATACATAATTAAAAAACATACGTGGGTTGTAATGCTTAGTTTTTTGCGGAAGTTCTTATAAGGACTTGATTTTCTATCGTTGTACTTGTAGTCTTGAAAGAAGCTCAAGATTAACACTTCAAATATCAATTCTGATCAACAATTAAACAAGGGCAGTCAGCCCGATTCGTTGCTTTCATTATTATGAGAGTTATTATTACAATAATAAAGTTATCTAGATGATCTCATCTCATCTTCAAGAGATCAATTACAGAAATATAGAAAGAAAGAAAGGAATTTTATTAAAGACAGTACAGAGAGTTAAACGGCTACATTGTTGATACTGTCTCAAATCACTTTCCTTGGCTGCAATAAGTATGTATATATGCAGAGACAAGATAGAGCCGTTGTTATCGTGAAGGGCCTATGTGCCATCCTTTGTTGTAAAGTGTTAACCTTAGGCCCATCAACATGTTTTGACCCATAAGATGTTTTGGCCCATCAATCTTTCAAACTAGCCCATATCAATATTAGCTGCAATATTAGTACCATGAACATACAAAGCTAACATTGATAATCAACTCATTTCTCAACACCCCCCACAATCTTAGCGGCTGGTATGTTCCCACCAAATGTAGAATGCCACACTAACGAAGCTCGACCCAATAGAACAAAAAAGATGGGTCAAGAATAACCTAAAACAATAAGGAAACCAAGAAACAAAATCCCCGCAAACAAATAATGGTTTACAAAGCCGGAACACTCAGTCACACCGAAAGTCTTGCACCCCAAGTGCACTGAATGTGGGCAGCCGAAATGTTAGTCACACCGAAGGTCTTTCACCCCAAGTGCACTAACATGGGCTAAAACCGAATAACAATAGTGTAAGATATACACGGCCACTCAAAGAATATAGTATCAAAAACTTTTATGAACCCATTCAGTTCTTAAACCTTACCAATCATCATCACTCTATCGTGCTTTAAATCACCCAAAAGTCAAGTAGATTTCTAAAAGCACATATCTTTTAGGACTACTTCTCCTTAATTCCACAAGATTTCTGAGATATTTACTACACCCAAGACGACCCAAGACGGCCAGTAGTACTTCAGGCTCTATCTCCTTTAAATTTAGCTAAGTCAGTTTCAAAAACATCATCAAAGCCCAACAAACTCTTTTCTTCATTGCATGTGACTCATATCCTTTTAATACTATTAAGCTCAAACCAAAAAAGATCTTTGGGCCTAAAACAATTCATAATTTCCATGTCTCTTATGACACTAAATTCTAAAAAATTACCCCCACAACTCAGATATCAACCATCAATCTCATGGCTACTCTATTTGAACCTCATTTACTTTCCCTTTAATCTTGGTTCTAACAGCCCGAATCACACATAAACCAGAACATTTATGACGCATTAATTGTGGCAAAGGCTCGAGAATCAAGCAAACAACTGTGAGCCTTATGGAACCCAATAGGAGAATGTAAATGCAAAGCGTTCCTAAAAGAATAAGCAGCATCAACACGCACCATAGGAGTCATCATAATCAAGCATCATGAACAACTATAAACCAGTTACAACCATCACTTATGCACATGAAGAATCAGAAAATGTGATAGTAAGAATAAGTGAATTATGAGCACAACTAACCAAGAGTATGACACAAACAGCCAACTAATTGAAAACGAACAAAGTAGAAAGAGCAAGATAAAGGAAAAGGTTTTAAGAAGATTTAAAATCATATAAAAAAACTTGAGACTCAAGAATAAAAAAGACCTCCTCTTTTTATATCTAGAAATTACCCAAACACCTTTTTGTAGAAATGACTCACTCTTTTCTACTCGCATCAAACCAAACAAACAAAAAAAGACCTCCTCTTTTTATATCTAGAAATTACCCAAAAACCTTTTTGTAGAAATGACTCACTCTTTTCTACTCACATCAAACCAATACTTAAATTCCCCCCTTCAATCTTGTAGTTAAGTACCATAAAATATTGTAACATTTGCAAAATTTGACTCGTTTGACTATGTGATTATATGTATGATTTTATTGACTAAGTTAGTTAATAATAAATGATCGAGTTTAAGTGTGATTAAAATTGTGTTCTTGGTACTTGTCGTGTATGGAATGATCGTTCAATTCGATGTTTGAAATTAATCAAGGCTTATTTTACTTAGTAATGTGAGTTGGGTAGTCCACGGGTCAACCCAAGATCCATGACCCAAACCCATCAACCCAACCCTATCTCTTACACCCTCTCATCCACCCATTCATTTTCTATCTCTCTTTCTCTCTCTATATTCATTGCAAGAACAATTCTTGCAACTCTCTCTCTCTCTAAATTTATTACATCAAAATTCATGTTTCAAGCAAGAATTTGTTAGGGGTTTTCATCATCATCTTAACATTATATCAAAAGTTTGAGTTTTAAGAGTGCAAGAATCTTTGAATTCGGGTCAAATTCGGATCCAACACCTTGGAGGAAAGATTTGGTAAGCTAAATTCATCTTTTTATGTTTATGAATATGTATTTGAGTCAAACACTTGAGCTTCTTGGTCAATTGCAGGTCAAAAATCCGGTTTGTGTCATCTAGGGTTTCTTAGGGTTTCCAAAACGGGTCAAATGAATCTTTGGCAAGAGATTGAAGTTGTGAGTCGAAATTGTGATGTGTGTTATGCTTTTTCATGTCAAAATATATCATTCATACTCCAAATGAGTTAAAAATCCTTTCAAAACGATTTCTAAGTTTATTTAGGGTTCTTGAGGTTCGAAATGGGTCACACACGAATTTGAAGTTGTTAAAACTGTTATGAACCAATTTTGTTAGGAGAAATCGGTTTGTTTATGTTTGTTTATACTCACTCAGTCATAAAAACGAGTGGTAAACCTTTAGTTAACGTCTTGATGACTAAATTAGGGTTTCAAACCAATTTGGGTCGTGTTCTTCTTGCATTTCTGCTGCTGCTCGACCTGTGCAGCTCCTACCATCTGGAACGGCCACTTCTAGCGTCTCGGACGCTCTTGTTTTGGTTTGGCGTCTCATACGGTGCAACCACCGTATGAGACGGTGGTCTCCTTGTGCAAACAACTTTACGCCACCAAGACGCTAAAATCTCCTGACCTACGGTGGAATTAAGAAGCAAGAGCTAAAACTCAAACAGGGCACCTAAGAGACGGTGGTGCCCACCGTCTGAGACGCTAGGCCAACCCACCCACCGTCTGGTACGCCGCTGCCTACCGTCTTTACGCTGGGCTAACCTTGAGCCACCGTGTGGGACGCTTCTTGGGCGTGTAAGACGCTGGCTTGTATTGTTCGTTTTCCTGGTTATACTAGTTGTGTAGTCGTGGTCCTAGGGTCGAGCTAACCTTCCTTTTTAGCCCCCACACGCCTTCTATAATGTCATGTTCTGGTATAGATTGTCAATTGAAGTCGAGTATTCCATCTACCCATTAATTTACATCTAAATACAAAGAGAAACCATGATAGGAAGTATTAATATGGATGTATGTAAATATGTGATAGGTCGAGGGCACGTGGCGATCGGTGAACACTTATAACCCATTCATAACTTGACATTGCCCGGCAAAGGTGAGTTCGTAGCCCCTTTACTTTACGTGATTTTGGGGTGAAAAGTGTACAACGTGTTATTTGGTTTATTTGATCGTTATGTGATCGTTTAATTAAGTAATCAAGGTTATATGATCGTTTGGCTACTTTATCAAGGTTATATGTTCGTTTAATCGTTTTATCAAGGTTATATGCTCGTTTAATTGTTGAATCAAGGTTGTGTGATCGTTATATATTCGTATCAAGGTTAAATGATCATTTATTGATCAAATCAAGGTTATGTGATCGCTTATCGATCCAAATCAAGGTTTCAAGGTTATATGATCATTTAATAATCCAAATCAAGGTTTCAAGGTTATGTGATCATTTAATGATCCAATCATGGTTATATGTTCATATCAAGGTTATGTGATCGTTATGATTTTAATCAAGGTTAAAGGGTTGTTATCCCGACACTTATTTCTTATTGTCAAAACCTACGAACTCACCAACTTTATGTTAACGCATTTAGTACACTTTTCAGATCAAGTGAACCAAAGACGTGATGGATGATTGCTTTGCATGTGATAGGATTAAGCTTGGACTTTTTTGGATCCGTGATTCATTGCACCCGTTTATGGGTTATATCGTTAGCCATCATTTGATCTATTTTTGTAAACTATTGATGGTGTTGTGCTCCTTGTGCATTTATTGATCCGATACTTGTATTTTGAATTGATTTGTGAATGGAAATGTCCAATCCTTATTGCATATAGTGTCGTCTCTACATAATTCCCATGTCGTGCTGAACTTTCCTTTAATGCCCCATATTTCCGCCTTGTTAGGGTGTTACAGAATGGTATCAGAGCCGTGGTTGTAGAGAATTAGGTGGAATGATCTAGACTATAACCATTGCATAAACACTTCATATTTAGCTTGCATGATAGGGAAATTATGTGTGCAATGTAATTTGCATGGAATGTGAAAGTTTTTGATCGGAGTTCGTAGGGTTTTGATGAACTTATTAATTGATGTTCGTAATAGTGTCGGGATACACCGTGAATTGTTGGATCGTTGTGATGAATGTTGCTGTGTGGAATCTTGGAACCATTTATTGTTTGTCCCTAGCAAACTGAAACGATGGCACTAGCGGAGTATGACACTCGGTAACCCTAGAGGAGCCTGATCAACGAATCTATGGTTACCCTATGTCATATGAAAGCTAATGATCTCGTGGATTGCGCATTGCGGATGAGGTATAGTAGGTAACCCGGTGTGTCTAATGGGTGTTGGTTGGGTGGAGGGTTAGCCGCTGGTACACCCTGTATACATACCCGACCAATACTTAGAGGGCATAACGGAACCGAGTTCCGACATCCATTCAATATATTAACGGTGTGAAGGGAAAGCCGCTGGTATCACCTGTATACAAACACCTTTAATGTATTGAATGTTGAAGTTAGATTCGGACTATGCTTTACCCGCCTTGTTATGACTTGACCCCTTTTATATGATGTTCATTGATTTGTGATTGTGTTGTTGATTATAAATTGTATAATCGATGAATCCTTAGATTATTGCCATGATAATATCCCCGTAGATATTATCATATTCTTGCAATGACTTAGAAGGAATTAAGTAGGAATTGTGTTACTTGAAGGTCGATTTTTGATATTCGTGTGTGAATTGTGAGAATTAACTTGTTAATCTAAAACGTGTGTTCAAGAAAGATGGTTAGATCAAGGAGAGCTAACACTAACTATAGGCGTCAAAATGAGCAAGAAGAGCCGGTTGATCAAGAGAATCAAGGAGGGAATCGTGGCGGTAGAGGTGGTCGAGGAGGTAGGGGTAATGAGGGGGTCGTGGTGGTCGTGGTGGCCGAGGTGGCCGAGGTGGCCAGGGTGGTGCAAATCCCCCGGTAAGAATCGAGGTTATCACTCAAGATCTTAATGAGCTTATGCTGGAACTTGTGGCCCGAATCTCGGCAGCCATGGATAGGGGTGCACAAGAAGAACCGGAAGATGAAGCGGTTCATGATGAAAATGAAGATGAAAATGTAAATGTGAATGGTGATGGGAATGGGGGAGAAGCTTTTGTTGGTCCAAGAATCAACATATAAGAAAATGGTCATGTAAAACATCACAAATAATAAGAGACTCATAACAAGCATGCAGCATACCAGAGAAACATAACAATATTACAACGCTGCAAATCAACAATTTAATAAATAGCTCAAACAAGTCATACCAAGATAGAGATGTCAACACTACAAGAAATCAAAAGACGTCAACTCAGATTTATATCAAACACTCACCATGCGAAGAAAACAACTTTGCAACTAGCCGCATCAAATCAAGCAAGGCATATCAAGCATAATCAAACACAAATATGTCATTAACAGCAGGATAAAATGTGATCAAATACTTAAGCTTTGCTTCCAGCTTTAACATGTATAAGAAACAAGAACAAGAGTATCCATGTGACCAAATATATGACTTGTAACACCTACCAAACATGCATACAAGTATCCAACAAAAATGACATTAGTTCAATCATATTAAATAACAAAAGCATATAGTAGTTAACAACCAGACCAAGAACCACCAAAGAAAAGCACAAATGACAGTCAAATAAACAGTGAAGATGAAAACTAAAAGCATACCACATAAGCAGAGACTATCAACACGAAGAAATAAGCAGCAAAGCCAAAAGAAAGAACATAGCAGACTAAAGCAGCAGCGGAAGAAGCAATATGAGTGACGAGAACAAGAAACCCAAAGAGTAACACCAAGAGCAAGAAACAGACCAGATCTGAATATGCAAATGTAAAGCCTAGATGCCTAAATGCAACAGTTAAAACAAGCAAACAGGGGATGACTCTCCCTGTATTTCTCCCTGTCTCACGCTCAACAAATGCTGGTACTCCTAACCCAGCCAAATATGCCTAATGTGAAAAGATAAAAAGAAACGGTTTAGATAAACTCACAGTGGATGTGCCCTAAAGAGGGTTACCTGGGCGATATGGTCACGTAACCTTCTAAGTGTTTCAAAATTTGTTGAAGAAAAGAACCTGAGTGGCAATAAGATAACAAGATTGACTCCAATAACTTGTAATCTTCACTTAGGATTACATAACTCGGCAACGAACCAGACTACACCGATCAAAGAAGTCACCTTAGTCAGAAAATGCAGCAAGATGTACTCTCCAATCCAACAATATCCTTTTACTATTTAATATTCAAATTTGGTTCCCCACAGTAATTCCAAGGTACCAATAAGGGTCATAAAAAGATGATAGACAATAATCTTGAACCAGCTAAGAACTAAAGGTATTTGCTAATACGGTTCTTCAATGATCAAAACTCAAATCTCTATCAAAAAGCATCCAACACAGAGAACCAAAAAACCAGAGTCTAAAGGAATCGATTTCAGGAATAAAGAGATAAGAAACCACTTCAAGTGTAGAGGCCAGAAATTACTTACGGGAGTTTAACCCAAACACGAGCATATAATAATGATATAAAACTCTATCAATCAGAACCCGAATCCTAAAAAGAATTGAGCCTAATCGAGAGTAAGATAAAGACAGATCATGATTAGTAAGAAGAGAAAATGAAACTGCTTTCAGTGGTCGGATTTAAAAAACCCTGATTTGGATTCAACCCAACACACGAGCAGTAGTGTGTGTATATATATATATATATATATATATATGAGGTTAGGGTTTATGTGGCTGTTAGACACCCAAGCTTGGGTGTAGAACCCCTCACATCTTGTTTTTTTAATCCATAAAAAGCATGGGGGCCAAGCATTTATATATATATTAAAAAATTAGTATGTGAGGGGTTCTACACCCAAGCTTGGGTGTAGAACAGCCACATACTCCACATACTTCATATATATATAAGACCGTCAATCACAACTTAGGGTCTAAACAAAAAAATACAATAAAAGATAATCAAAGCTTCAAGATGTCAGGATATTATAGATAAAGATTAGACACAAAGAAAAAGGATAAAGAACAGAAGAATATTTTAATTTTTGAAAGGGCCTTTTTTTTAATAAAAAAATAAGGAAAAACACAATACTAATAAGAATGGAAAGAAAGAGTTTTAATCAAAACAGAAAGAAGACGAGAAACTTTGATAAGAACCAGCAAATTCGAACCAGGAAGCTCAAGAAAGCCACACAGACATAACCCCTAATTTGGAAATCCCCAAATCAGAAAAAAATGAAACCCTAGAATCTGAAACCTTCAATATCGAAAACCCAATCAAAGTGAACCTGGCTCTGGTACCATGAAAGAATTTCAAGATTAACACTTCAAATATCAATTCTGGTCAACAATTAAACAAGGGCAGTCGGCCCGGCCCGATTCGTTGCTTTCATTATTATGAGAGTTATTATTACAATAATAAAATTATCTAGATCATCTCATCTCATCTTCAAGAGATCAATTACAGAAATATAGAAAGAAAGAAAGGAATTTTATTAAAGACAATACAGAGAGTTAAACGGCTACATTGTTGATACTGTCTCAAATCACTTTCCTTGGCTGCAATAAGTACGTATATATGCAGAGACAAGATAGAGCCGTTGTTATCGTGAAGGGCCTATGTGTCATCCTTTGTTGTAAAGTGTTAACCTTAGACCCATCAACATGTTTTGACCCATAAGATGTTTTGGCCCATCAATCTTTCAAACTAGCTCATATCAATATTAGCTGCAATATTAGTACCATGAACATACAAAGCTAAGATTGATAATCAACTCATTTCTCAACAAGTCTTGTACACACTCAACAATAAAAGAACAATTACATTATCACATTAACTGTTGGGTTATATAACAAATTATCTAATTAAATCACAAAGCACGCAGCGGAAAATTAATCTATGTAATTAATTAATTAACCAAGGATAGAAAACATGTACCTTTGATTGAAGAAAAAAAATAAAGTAAGAAACTTTTTGAGGATTTGAAGTAAATCCCTCTACGTTTGCACACACGACACACGGATGTACGTATGCTAGTACTTGATCACGAACCAAACAACCTTTGTTATTATCCCTAATAATCGAACCAACCAAAACCCGAAACCCTTTGCTTTTGGGGAGTTCGGACGAAGCCAAGAGAAGAGGGAGGAGGAGAGAATGGAGAGGGTTTTGTTTTTCCTTGAATTGTATATCTAAACCCTTAACCTAAGCCTTGTATTTATAGGTGTAGATTAGGGTTAATATTCTTGAAAAACAAGTTAAGTTAATGGGTTAAAACCCATTAACAAAAACCGGCCCCCCCACTTTAGGTATAATTAGGAAACTTCTAGAATCTCCTAATTACAAATTAAGTCCTCTTTAACTAACGCCGTTAGCTAGTAACCGTTAGTTTTTAACGACCATTCGTTAATTGAAATCGTGATCATATTAATTAAATACATTAAATATATTAATTAATATTAAATACATTTGTGTCGAGACGTGTGACCCCGTAGGCTTAAATCATTTCCGGACATACGTTCATTTTTACGTGATCATATACTAACAGCTCCCACTTGAGCTCGTAATAAATGAAGGTAATAACATTGGTTAGCGTCTAGCAACACGCCAATGCTCCCAGAAATATTTAAGTATAGTTTCTTAAAGTATATTTAAATGGTTGAGGCATTTATTATCCCTTTGTTCAGATACCGTGTTAAACATGAATATGGATCAATGTCATTTCATGATTTAACGATTCTGTTTCTCATTCCATAACTAATTAATGATTACCAAATATAATCGAGAACCATCTGGATTTATTTGGGCACGGCCATGCAAACATCTTAATTAGTCCTAATGAGGGCGCCAATGGTATCATTCTGCAACCATTAGTTGGAGGAACAAATCCTGTATTGACTACATGTGTCAGTCATCATACTTCACTACACTTTCTGAAAATAGCCCTTTATTTACTCCCTTATTCAGGAGAGTTAGAACTATATCAAGTAAGTGCAATCCATACATGTTGACCTGCTTGTATCTCAAGTCAAAGGATCAATAAAGTAACCATTTACGAATTTTTACTTAATGACGCCGATCCATAAAGTAATAATTCGTTTGTGGGGTAGTCCGATATGCATCAACTATGGATATCATGTGAGTTTGGTGGGACCATCCATTATATATTCCATGAATATAACCAATCGCTCAGATTTGTCTTAGTTTAATTATATTCCCATATAATTAATCGATAATGGACAATTTAGAATATTTGATAAAATATTCAAGGATTAAACATGCAAATATAGGATACAATTAATATTAAATGAAGTCAAACATATCAAGTACTTTATTTTATTATGAAAAATATAAATTGTTTAACATCCCTTATCCAAATACCGAAACAACAGATTTACATGAAATAACTAGCTAATTTAAGTCCTATGCCCTCGGCATGCCTTTCAAGCTTGGGCCTAGACAAAGCTTTTGTGAAAGGATCAGCTAAGTTAAAATCTGTGTGAACTTTGAGTAATTTGATTTCTCCTAGTTCGATCTGCTCACGAACATAGTGATATCGTCTAGCATAATGTCTGGCACCTTTCTGAACTCCGGGTTCGTTGGCAATGATTAATGCACCAGTATTATCACAGTACATATCAGTGGGTAAGTCACTTGAGGGGATCACGTCAAGCCCGCTAATGAACTTCCTTATCCAGACTGCTTCCATTGCGGCTTCTGAGGCGGCAATGTACTCAGACTCTGTTGCAAACATGGCAACTGTAGTTTGCTTCTTGCTTTTCCAATCCACAGCACCTCCGTTAAGAACGAAGACGAATCCTGACTGAGACTTCGTGTCATCTCTATCAGTTTGAAATCCAGCATCACAGTATCCGGTCACTTTGAGCTCTAAGTCTGGATTTCCTCCATACACCAAAAACATATCTTTAGTAGCCCGTAGGTACTTCAGAATGTTCTTAACAGCAGTCCAGTGGCTTTCACCTGGATTCTGTTGATATCGGCTAACGACGTTTTGCGCGAACGCCACATCGGGTCTAGTGCATCTAACCGCATACATAATAGATCCCACAGCCGAAGCATAAGGAACTCTTTGCATACGCTCCACCTCATTAGGTGTAGTAGCACCGTGTTTGACAGATAAACTAAGTCCTTCTTGCATAGGTGTAAACCCACGCTTAGAATTCTCCATCTTGAATCGCTTCAAGACCTTATCAATATAAGCACTTTGACTTAGTCCAATTAACCGCTTTGATCTATCTCGGTAGATCTTGATTCCAAGAATAAATGCCGCTTCTCCTAAATCTTTCATGGCAAAACACTTTCCAAGATGGGATTTAACATCTTGCAACATTGGAATGTGTTTTCCTATGATCAATATGTCATCAACATATAAGACAAGGAAAGTAACATTACTCCCACTAGCTTTGCGATATACACATGGCTCATCGGGATTTTGAACGAAACCAAACTTTTTGATTTCTTCATCAAACCGCTTGTTCCAACTTCTTGATGCTTGCTTTAGTCCAGAAATGG
The DNA here is from genome assembly GCA_034093135.1 of Erigeron breviscapus. Classification (NCBI taxonomy): domain Eukaryota; kingdom Viridiplantae; phylum Streptophyta; class Magnoliopsida; order Asterales; family Asteraceae; genus Erigeron; species Erigeron breviscapus. Next base: position 56,028,681 of record CM067174.1, on the reverse strand, counting down.
ACCTTTGAAGTTTGCATACTTTGTTGGGATGTTTTGGATCAATAAAACCTTCAGGTTGATCCATATAGACTTCTTCATCCAAGTAACCATTTAAGAAGGCAGTCTTAACATCCATTTGCCATATCTCAAAGTCATAGTACGCAGCTATGGCTAAGAGAATCCTAATAGCTCTTATGTCCGCAACTCGAGAAAAGGTCTCATCATAGTCAACACCGAAACGTTGAGTATAACCTTTCGCCACGAGACGAGCTTTATAGGTGTGTATATTTCCATCCATGTCCGTCTTCTTCTTGAAGATCCACTTACACCCAACAGTTTGAGCATTTTGTGGAAGATCAACCAAGCTCCAGACTTGATTGTCTTTCATGGATTTCATTTCCACCTTCATAGCTTCAAGCCATTTGTCAGATTCCGGATCTGATAATGCAGCTTTGAAATTCGGAGGCTCATCGAGATCTCCTAAAATGTTTTCTTCTACCATCAGACATAATCTGTCAGTATGACGTCTTGTCCTTTCGGACCTACGAAGTGGAATCGCTTCATCATCATCGACTTGAGGTTCATCACTTTGAACATTTTCCCCCCCAAGTTGATGATTGCTAGGAGCTTCAGAAGGTGACACATCTTCCTCTTGAGTCTCATCAAGTTCTACAACCCTCCCACTGTTCTCTGGAACTAATTTCTTTTCAAAGAATTCAGCATATCGAGCAACGCGAACAGTGTTTTTGACGGGATCATAGAAGTCGTAACCCATCGTTTCCTTAGGGTATCCGACAAAGATGCACTTAGTAGTTCTGGGTTCAAGTTTGTCAGGCGTATCGCGCTTCACAAGTGCCTCACATCCCCAGACTCTTAAGTAAGACAGATTAGGAACATTTCCATGCCATAATTCATATGGTGTCTTGTCAACCTTCTTGGTTGGAACCATATTGAGAATGCGTACAGCAGTCTCAAGAGCATAATCCCAAAACGAAAATGGGAGAGTCGTAAGGCTCATCATAGATCTCACCATGTCTAGCAAGGTTCGATTTCTCCTTTCAGACACTCCATTATGTTGAGGAGTGTATGGAGGAGTAAGCTGTTGGACAATTCCACATGCTTTCAGATAATCCTTAAACTCTTGGCTTAAGTATTCACCACCTCGATCCGAACGAAGAATCTTGATGGTTTTGCCGAGTTGATTTTCTACTTCATTTTTAAACTCTTTGAATGTTTCAAACACTTCATGTTTATGTTTAAGCAAGTAAACATAACCATAACGACTGAAATCATCCATAAAAGTTATGAAGTAGCTAGCTCCTTTTCTTGACACATGTCTAAATGGGCCGCAAACATCAGTATGAATGAGTCCAAGAAGATCTTTAGCCCTCTCCGGTTTATGCGAAAAAGATTTTCTTGTCATTTTGCCGGAAACACATGACTCGTATTTATCAAATGATTCATCATTTAATTTTAAGATCCCTTCACGTTGAAGTCTTTCAATGCGATTTTTGCCAATGTGTGCAAGACGACAGTGCCAAAGATAGGTAGAGTCCAAGTTAGTCTTGGCTCTTTTGCTAACATTATACATTGAATTATCATTTAGTGAATCACAACCACGCATATCAATTTCATAAATACCATCACAAGCAATAGCATCAAAATAATGAACATTATTTTTAGAAACTGAAATACCATAATCATTAAAAATATTAATGAATCCGTTGTCTTTCAACAAAGAAACTGAAACTACACCTCTAGTAATAGAAGGTGCATAATGACAATTGTCTAAAACAATAATTAAACCGGAAGGAAGAACTAAATGATATTCTCCAATAGCTTCAACAGGTGCTGGTAGACCATTGCCCACGAACAGCTGCAAAGCTCCGGGCTTCAGCTTCCTCCTTTTCCTAAGTGCCTGTAATTCATTACAGATATGAGTTCCACAACCAGTGTCATAAACCCATGATTTACGCTTAGTAAAGGAAAATAATTCAATAGTGAAGATACCTGAAGTACTAGCAACGCTAGCTTGCTTCTTCTTCACATTCAACTCGGCAAGATACTTGGGACAGTTGCTCTTCCAGTGCCCGACTTCATTACAATGATGACAGGTCTGGTCTTTAGTCGGATGCTCTTTCTTAGCCGGATGGGTTTTCTTTGGTTTGGGGGGATTAGCAGCTTGCTTACCCTTGCCTTTACCATCAAACTTGCCTTTAGCTTGGTGCGATTTCTTAGCTTTCTGGATCCGACCCCCCTTTATCATAAGGACATTTGGGTCATTGGCCTTCTTTGGAATCGTCTTCTCATATTCAATGAGCATAGCATGAAGTTCATTGACGCTTTTTTTTCATAGAGTGCATGGTATAGTTTTGCACAAAACCCTCATATTCCTTCGTAAGGTATTTGAGAATCATGCCAACTTTTACCTCTTTATGATAAGCGTACTCCATCGAATCCAATTTATCAAAAATGCTCTTCATCTTGAGTACATGACTGCTTTTCCAGATTCAAGTTTCATGTCATGGAGTTCCACGACTAAGTCGAAAAGTTCCACTCCAGCTTGTTTTTCATACAAGGATTTAAGTTCTGTGATCATATCATATGGAGTGTAGAGCTCGAATTGTTTTTGAAGCGCGGGAGACATGCTCGCAAGCATCAAACAACAAACTTCATTGAATCTAGTGTACTGAATCCTATATTCAGCTTTTTCAGCTGCTGTGGATTAAGCACTTGGTTCGGTTGGTCATTGCCTTTCAATGACATCCATGCGTTCCTCAACTCTTAGAACAATTCTCAGTTGACGATACCAGTCATTGAAATTTGATCCATTAAGTTTTTCTCTTTCAAACATTTGCCGAAAAGCATTGGTGTTTGTGGAAGGATTCATTGCCATCTACAAAACAGATTAAGTTCAAAAATCAGTATTTTCGATAATTAATCCTTAAGAAATCAATTACCCAATTTTATAAAATAAACAATTAATTTCATTAAGGCTAGGATCCAATTGACATACAATCATTTCATCAGTTGATCTGCTAGAAATGATTGCACTCAAAAGGTAAGTGACGAGCAGTAATTGCATTACATGTGCAATTCCTAGTAAGAATGGGACTTACAAATAACACTCGATTCATCAAGTGATTTGTAGTCATGTTTTGTCCCATCTTTTGCCATGGGTCAAGGTCTCACCGCTTAACTCGCTTTAAGTCGTCCAACCAAGAACGCGCAAATTTTTCCACCACTGTGTACCAGTGAGTGGGATTTACCATGCAACTGCCATTTCACCACTATGTACCAGTGAGTAAAACAACAGCCACAAGTGTCCTTTACGAGTTGGGTGGCAATGACTTAAGTTTATTGGGTCAATCAATTTGATGTGTGATCAAAAGGTTATGTTTGAAGATTTATGCATATCTTCTAAACATAATATGTTTATAAAACTCATTTTTATTGCCTTTAAATACAAAAGAGTTCGGTAGCTCCATTTGAACTCACAAAGAAGCGCAAGGGCAAAGGTATGCGATAAACGTGATTTAAAAACCCGCCCTTTTAGGAGGCTAGCGCACTCCGACTTATACCTCTCTTAGAGTTTGTTCAAATGGGTGAGCCGGTGTATCTTTTGATTTTAGGACACCAATTTTATAAACAAAATCTTATTTCGATATATTTAGTCAAGTTTATTTTTCCAAAAACAATTTTGCACACAATTTTCATAAAAAGCAAAATTAAACTTACTAAATTTACAACTTAACAATTAAGGTAATCAACTTAATTTTGGTCACTATGGTATAAGATTGGCTCCTCTTTCATATGGAAAAAGACCACATTCATCAAGTTGCCTTGATTGCGTAAGCCAAAATTTCTATAACAAATTATCTAATTAAATCACAAAGCACGCAGCGGAAAATTAATCTATGTAATTAATTAATTAACCAAGGATAGAAAACATGTACCTTTGATTGAAGAAAAAAATAAAGTAAGAAACTTTATGAGGATTTGAAGTAAATCCCTCTACGTTTGCACACACGACACACGGATGTACGTATGCTAGTACTTGATCACGAACCAAACAACCTTTGTTATTATCCCTAATAATCGAACCAACCAAAACCCGAAACCCTTTGCTTTTGGGGAGTTCGGCCGAAGCCAAGAGAAGAGGGAGGAGGAGAGAATGGAGAGGGTTTTGTTTTTCTTTTTTTATTTCAGATCTGATTTCGAAAATAAAAAAAATTATATATATTTTCTTTCATTATTTTATTACAATTAAACAAATTAATTAATAAAATAATCAAAAGAATTACATAAAATTCTAAAAAATATAAAACCCTAACCCCCCTTCAAATTTTGATCTTTTTGGTAATTAATTATCACATAGTAGGCTCGTGATACCACTGTTGGGTTATATAACAAATTATCTAATTAAATCACAAAGCACGCAGCGGAAAATTAATCTATGTAATTAATTAATTAACCAAGGATAGAAAACATGTACCTTTGATTGAAGAAAAAAATAAAGTAAGAAACTTTATGAGGATTTGAAGTAAATCCCTCTACGTTTGCACACACGACACACGGATGTACGTATGCTAGTACTTGATCACGAACCAAACAACCTTTGTTATTATCCCTAATAATCGAACCAACCAAAACCCGAAACCCTTTGCTTTTGGGGAGTTCGGCCGAAGCCAAGAGAAGAGGGAGGAGGAGAGAATGGAGAGGGTTTTGTTTTTCCTTGAATTGTATATCTAAACCCTTAACCTAAGCCTTGTATTTATAGGTGTAGATTAGGGTTAATATTCTTGAAAAACAAGTTAAGTTAATGGGTTAAAACCCATTAACAAAAACCGGCCCCCCCACTTTAGGTATAATTAGGAAACTTCTAGAATCTCCTAATTACAAATTAAGTCCTCTTTAACTAACGCCGTTAGCTAGTAACCGTTAGTTTTTAACGATCATTCGTTAATTGAAATCGTGATCATATTAATTAAATACATTAAATATATTAATTAATATTAAATACATTTGTGTCGAGACGTGTGACCCCGTAGGCTTAAATCATTTCCGGACATACGTTCATTTTTACGTGATCATATACTAACATTAACAACTCACAACTCAACAATACATGAACAATTTCAATTCTATGTAAATTTATTATTAACATAAATTAGCAGCAAGCCATCAACAAACTCGCATAAATCTTTGATAATTCTACCTTGATATTGAACACATAATCCAAATCCCTAATGTTACCGAGAAGGCTGACTACTTTCATATCATAGATGATAATGATGATATGTATATATCATATATGTATTATGTATAGCCTATGGCTTCTATCTTTTTGGATACATTTTATTTGGCTGTTTTCTTTTTGGACAAATATGTTTCATGTTGGGGCTTTCCTTTAGTGTTCCCAGCATGCTTATTTGCATTGTATACTTCTATATTTTGGAATAATTTAATAAAATTCTCTTTTTGTTCTTCAAAAGCTTATTTTGTCAAACACTATAATAATACTATAATAGTATCTTTAAATAAAACTATAACTTTCAACCCGAATACCAGCTTCGACTAATGAAGATAAAGATAGTATCTTTTTCAAATAACACCTCTTATTTACCACAATTAACACCCATTATCTTTTATGATCGACAAACTTGCAACCTATCCACCCCATACAAATCTATCTACTTAAACAATACATATATATCCATCAAGATTAACAAATACGTTTGAGGCTTCGAATAGGATATCAAAGGTAATCCCAATGTGTGCTTAAAAACAGTTTATCATTTTGTTCCAATCATATCATTAAAAACCTTTTCTGTCTTAGTATTGAGTAGTCTTCTTCACCATAAGATAAAGGGGCATTCAGATTCCAATTCCCAATTGAAATGGAGTTAAATATTTGGCTTTAAATACTTGGTTTCCTTGTTTGCCTTTTTGTCTCTTGTTTTATTCTTTTTGTTTACTCCACAAGGCACAAACTCTTTCACAATGACAACTATTATCTATATCTATACTCTTTTATAAAAATTATCACACCCCCCATTTTTAGAAATAGTTACACAATAGTTACATACGGAATTACTAAATTACTCTTAATAAACACCCACTATGGAAAGAGTTTTTATAAAATACCAAATTTGCCCTTAATAATTAATTTACACTCTAAACCTTTATTTTAATAATTAACACTTTAAGCCCTTATCTTTTAAAAATTTCCACTATCACAATTACATCAACCTACACCACTTGACACCACCACCACCACCAATAGTACCATCACCGACACCACTAGACCGCTTTCCCCACCACCGCCGCCGCATTGCGCGGGTATCATGCTCGTATACTCTAATAAAAATTGAATAGCATGTGAATAGTAACTCGCCTGCGTGGCGAGCTACTATTCGTCCATGTTACAACCCGCACCATTATTCGGATTTTTCCAAATCGCATTCGGTTTGGGTTTTCTAATATGAGTTACTTCCTGGTTTTTTCCATATGTTTTTTCCTTTCGGGTTTTCAAATAATTATATTGAAAACGTTTATTCTTTTTTTGTAACAATATTCAGATTTTACCACATTAGATCCCTTTCAGGTTTAAAATTACGGGTTACTTCTTGGTTTCATACATTTTTTTTTCTTTTGGGTTTTCAAATAATATATCAAAACTACTTTTTTGTAATTATATTGAAAACGTTTATTCTTTTTTTGTAACAATATTCAGATTTTACCACATTAGATCCCTTTGAGGTTTAAAATTACGGGTTACTTCTTGGTTTCATACATTTTTTTTTCTTTTGGGTTTTCAAATAATATATCAAAACTACTTTTTTTTGCTATTGCCTTTGAATAAATATCATTTCATATGTCAAATATTTTAACAAACATATATAGCGACACATCATCAATAACAAAACATAATCGTTTTCATGTTTCCAAACAATATATTAAAAACTTTTATTAATTTTTTTGTGGTATTGTCTTTGAATAAGTATATATTTTATATGTCAAAGTTTTTAGAAACATAAATCATCAATAACAAAACCAATCGAACTAATTGAAACCACGCAACACGCAGACGGAAACTATTGTGCTTTTGCCTTTAAATAAATATATTAAATATATATTTGATATGGTAACATTTAAACAAACCTATCCATGCCAGAATGGTTGTTCATTCAATGCAAGTAATACTAAATAACCAACAAGGAATTAGCTTAGTGGTAAGGCAAACACTTTGTGACCTTAAGGTCTCAAGTTCGATCCTCGCTGAGCACAAAAAAATAATTCCTTTAAGGTACCCGTTACCAATGAAGCCTATACCCATATGTGAAGTTTAAATACGCGGGTTCGATCCTTCGGGGTGCCCAGATCATGTGGGGATTAGGATGGAGGTATTTTACCGGCATCATATGGCTCATACAGGGTGGGTGGATGGGTATCCAATTGTGGTACCGGGGTTAGGGTTCCTGTAAGCACCCAAACTCATTTTAGGAAAATAAGAGAAATTTTTTTTTTTTTTTTTTATCCCCACTGCGGCGCAGTGGGGCTAAACCTGCCCACTGCGGCGCAGTGGGTACCTGCTGCCCAGATTTTCCAAAACTCCATCTTGACACTTAAAATCAACTTGTAACTTCCTAGCTCAAAACCAAACTTCATAATACCACATTTCTAAGTTCAAATAAGTTTTAGACTCGGAATTAAGCATGACAAAAGTATCCTTTGACCAAACATTCATTTTACAACCAAAATGAAGTAAAATTTCAGAACCAAGATGAAGTAAAATTTCAGAACCAAGATGAACACTTAAAAGACTTGAAATCTTTCACCAATAATTCTTGTACTTCAAAAATAGATTAAGACACATCATTCAAAATTCCGAAAGCTTTCATTTGACCAAGTGTAGCATTTACAACGAAACGGGTCATTTTACCCAAGTTGACACATTACAAAAGACGACGTACAAAATTAGAAATTTCGGCATGACCCGTTCGTAAAATCGTCATCCAAACCTGTTACGGATTATTAGATTTTCCAAAACACATTTAATTGTGATCAATACGTCACTACTACAAAACGACCCATTAAAATGACCAAAACTCGAGTCTAACACTAGACATCATAATAACTTTACAAAAATGACATAACAAGAGCACAATGAGCCGATAGTTCCAAAGGGGTCACTAAGGGTCCTATTACCAATACCATTATCCGCATATAGCTAAAACAATCAATATCCATAAAGCATCTTCAACTTCAAACTTTATATTACTTAACTTTCTTCCGCATCCGGGACAACCTATAAAAAGGTAAACAACTAAAAGGATAAGCTAAACGCTTAGTGAATGCATACACATACAATCATAAACAAGTTACCATACAAAGGTGCATCAATTATAGCCTATCATTTGATAGTCATTTCATCCCTATCAATCATAATGCTAGTAGGACTTTACCCACCTACTAGTCTTAATCAACAATTTGGCTAGTAGGAATTTACCCACCTACTAGCTCTTTTTTTTTTTTTTTTTTTTTTTTTTTTTTTTTTTTTTTTTTTTTTTTTTTTTTTTTTTTTTTTTTTTTTTTTTTTTTTTTTTTTTTTTTTTTTTTTTTTTTTTTTTTTTTTTTTTTTTTTTTTTTTTTTTTTTTTTTTTTTTTTTTTTTTTTTTTTTTTTTTTTTTTTTTTTTTTTTTTTTTTTTTTTTTTTTTTTTTTTTTTTTTTTTTTTTTTTTTTTTTTTTTTTTTTTTTTTTTTTTTTTTTTTTTTTTTTTTTTTTTTTTTTTTTTTTTTTTTTTTTTTTTTTTTTTTTTTTTTTTTTTTTTTTTTTTTTTTTTTTTTTTTTTTTTTTTTTTTTTTTTTTTTTTTTTTTTTTTTTTTTTTTTTTTTTTTTTTTTTTTTTTTTTTTTTTTTTTTTTTTTTTTTTTTTTTTTTTTTTTTTTTTTTTTTTTTTTTTTTTTTTTTTTTTTTTTTTTTTTTTTTTTTTTTTTTTTTTTTTTTTTTTTTTTTTTTTTTTTTTTTTTTTTTTTTTTTTTTTTTTTTTTTTTTTTTTTTTTTTTTTTTTTTTTTTTTTTTTTTTTTTTTTTTTTTTTTTTTTTTTTTTTTTTTTTTTTTTTTTTTTTTTTTTTTTTTTTTTTTTTTTTTTTTTTTTTTTTTTTTTTTTTTTTTTTTTTTTTTTTTTTTTTTTTTTTTTTTTTTTTTTTTTTTTTTTTTTTTTTTTTTTTTTTTTTTTTTTTTTTTTTTTTTTTTTTTTTTTTTTTTTTTTTTTTTTTTTTTTTTTTTTTTTTTTTTTTTTTTTTTTTTTTTTTTTTTTTTTTTTTTTTTTTTTTTTTTTTTTTTTTTTTTTTTTTTTTTTTTTTTTTTTTTTTTTTTTTTTTTTTTTTTTTTTTTTTTTTTTTTTTTTTTTTTTTTTTTTTTTTTTTTTTTTTTTTTTTTTTTTTTTTTTTTTTTTTTTTTTTTTTTTTTTTTTTTTTTTTTTTTTTTTTTTTTTTTTTTTTTTTTTTTTTTTTTTTTTTTTTTTTTTTTTTTTTTTTTTTTTTTTTTTTTTTTTTTTTTTTTTTTTTTTTTTTTTTTTTTTTTTTTTTTTTTTTTTTTTTTTTTTTTTTTTTTTTTTTTTTTTTTTTTTTTTTTTTTTTTTTTTTTTTTTTTTTTTTTTTTTTTTTTTTTTTTTTTTTTTTTTTTTTTTTTTTTTTTTTTTTTTTTTTTTTTTTTTTTTTTTTTTTTTTTTTTTTTTTTTTTTTTTTTTTTTTTTTTTTTTTTTTTTTTTTTTTTTTTTTTTTTTTTTTTTTTTTTTTTTTTTTTTTTTTTTTTTTTTTTTTTTTTTTTTTTTTTTTTTTTTTTTTTTTTTTTTTTTTTTTTTTTTTTTTTTTTTTTTTTTTTTTTTTTTTTTTTTTTTTTTTTTTTTTTTTTTTTTTTTTTTTTTTTTTTTTTTTTTTTTTTTTTTTTTTTTTTTTTTTTTTTTTTTTTTTTTTTTTTTTTTTTTTTTTTTTTTTTTTTTTTTTTTTTTTTTTTTTTTTTTTTTTTTTTTTTTTTTTTTTTTTTTTTTTTTTTTTTTTTTTTTTTTTTTTTTTTTTTTTTTTTTTTTTTTTTTTTTTTTTTTTTTTTTTTTTTTTTTTTTTTTTTTTTTTTTTTTTTTTTTTTTTTTTTTTTTTTTTTTTTTTTTTTTTTTTTTTTTTTTTTTTTTTTTTTTTTTTTTTTTTTTTTTTTTTTTTTTTTTTTTTTTTTTTTTTTTTTTTTTTTTTTTTTTTTTTTTTTTTTTTTTTTTTTTTTTTTTTTTTTTTTTTTTTTTTTTTTTTTTTTTTTTTTTTTTTTTTTTTTTTTTTTTTTTTTTTTTTTTTTTTTTTTTTTTTTTTTTTTTTTTTTTTTTTTTTTTTTTTTTTTTTTTTTTTTTTTTTTTTTTTTTTTTTTTTTTTTTTTTTTTTTTTTTTTTTTTTTTTTTTTTTTTTTTTTTTTTTTTTTTTTTTTTTTTTTTTTTTTTTTTTTTTTTTTTTTTAGTAGGAATTTACCCACCTACTAGTTCTTTCAACTATTTGGCTAGTAGGAATTTACCCACCTACTAGCTCTTACAACAAATTGGTTAGTAGGAATTTACCCACCTACTAGCTCTTACAACAAATTGGTTAGTAGGAATTTACCCACCTACTAGCTCTTACAACAAATTGGTTAGTAGGAATTTACCCACCTACTAGCTCTTACAACAAATTGGTTAGTAGGAATTTACCCACCTACTAGCTCTTACAACAAATTGGTTAGTAGGAATTTACCCACCTACTAGCTCTTACAACAAATTGGTTAGTAGGAATTTACCCACCTACTAACTCTTAATCACAATTTGGCTAGTAGGAATTTACCCACCTACTAGCTCTTACAACAAATTGGTTAGTAGGAATTTACCCACCTACTAACTCTTACAACAAATTGGTTAGTAGGAATTTACCCACCTACTAACTCTTAATCACAATTTGGCTAGTAGGAATTTACCCACCTACTAACTCTAAATCACAATTTGGCTAGTAGGAATTTACCCACCTACTAGCTCTTACAACAAATTGGTTAGTAGGAATTTACCCACCTACTAGCTCTTACAACAAATTGGTTAGTAGGAATTTACCCACCTATGACCCCTAATAACAAGAACATGATCAAATGCATATACACTCACCTTATTTGCGACCACAATTGCAAGATGACCATAAAACAACGTATTTGCAATCAACCTATCAATTCACATTAAAAACACACATATGGTCATTCATCACGTATAAGGTCACCTAGCCATAATCACTAGCATTTCAACACCCAACCCATCATTTACAATCTTATATTAATCTTGAGTTGGTTCACATAACATGTATCTCTTATATCATTTTCAATTGGCCAAAAGTTACTTTCGTATCAAAACCATCGTTTTCATATTTGACCTAGCAGACTTCAAACAAGCATAACTCAAGTTCTACTTACTCTTTTAACATGATTCCAGTGGCCAAGTTTACATGACACATATACCTACCTTTTATCTTTAGTGACCAATATGTGAATTGTCCTTCAAAGGTGACTTCTGGTCGTTTTAAAAACCAAAACTGCTGCTGTTAAACAGCTTTGACCTTACTGACTTCAAATGACCATAACTTGAGTTCTACACAATATTTTGACCTCATTCCAGTGGCCACTTCTTCTTAACACATTTTAGCACATTTTATCTTCAGTGACCAACACAAGATTTGACTCATATACGTGAGTTTACTCGTTTTAAAAACTGACACAGAATCATTTTTGCTGAAAGATCAGCATGACGCTACTGAATTCAAAAATTCATAACTGGAGTTCTACTTCGTATTTTCAACCCATTCCAGTGGCAAAATTTGCTTAACACAATAACCTACATTTTCTTTTTAGGACTCAACAAGTGAAAACTCTGACATGGGGGTGTTTTACACGTTACAAATACAGAGACAGAATCTGTCCAGTTTTGTTCTTACTACCATTCATCAAAATCTATCATGCAACCCAATTAAACCCTAAATTTGATTAAATTACAAGAACCCTAACTTGTATAGAAGCAATTTAACTCAATTCAATAAAACCCCCAATTTCCCAAATACAATTGATTGCATGAACCCTAATTTAAATAATAATGAAATAAAATTATACCTTTAATCTATAACAACTAGAGTGGAAGAATTACAAGCTTCCATTTTCTCCTTTTTCCCCTTGTGGAAATCGACCCACACACATACATAACCTCAACCCAACAATTTGATTGCTAGAAAACTTGGAGATTATTATTATTATTATTATTATTATTATTATTATTATTATTATTATTATTATTATTATTATTATTTTTTATTATTTTCTTCTTATTATTATTATTATTATTATTATTATTATTATTATTTTTTATTATTATTATTATTATTATTAACTAAAACATTCTTATTATTATTATTATTATTATTATTATTATTATTATTATTATTATTATTATTATTATTATTATTATTATTATTATTATTATTTATTTATTATTATTATTATTATTATTATTATTATTATTATTATTATTATTATTATTATTATTATTATTATTATTATTATTATTATTATTATTATTATTATTATTATTATTATTATTATTATTATTATTATTATTATTATTATTATTATTATTATTATTATTATTATTATTATTATTATTATTATTATTATTATTATTATTATTATTATTATTATTATTATTATTATTATTATTATTATTATTATTATTATTATTATTATTATTATTATTATTATTATTATTATTATTATTATTATTATTATTATTATTATTATTATTATTATTATTATTATTATTATTATTATTATTATTATTATTATTATTATTATTATTATTATTATTATTATTATTATTATTATTATTATTATTATTATTATTATTATTATTATTATTATTATTATTATTATTATTATTATTATTATTATTATTATTATTATTATTATTATTATTATTATTATTATTATTATTATTATTATTATTATTATTATTATTATTATTATTATTATTATTATTATTATTATTATTATTATTATTATTATTATTATTATTATTATTATTATTATTATTATTATTATTATTATTATTATTATTATTATTATTATTATTATTATTATTATTATTATTATTATTATTATTATTATTATTATTATTATTATTATTATTATTATTATTATTATTATTATTATTATTATTATTATTATTATTATTATTATTATTATTATTATTATTATTATTATTATTATTATTATTATTATTATTATTATTATTATTATTATTATTATTATTATTATTATTATTATTATTATTATTATTATTATTATTATTATTATTATTATTATTATTATTATTATTATTATTATTATTATTATTATTATTATTATTATTATTATTATTATTATTATTATTATTATTATTATTATTATTATTATTATTATTATTATTATTATTATTATTATTATTATTATTATTATTATTATTATTATTATTATTATTATTATTATTATTATTATTATTATTATTATTATTATTATTATTATTATTATTATTATTATTATTATTATTATTATTATTATTATTATTATTATTATTATTATTATTATTATTATTATTATTATTATTATTATTATTATTATTATTATTATTATTATTATTATTATTATTATTATTATTATTATTATTATTATTATTATTATTATTATTATTATTATTATTATTATTATTATTATTATTATTATTCTTAAAATTTCGGGATGTTACAGTTCCCCCATTACCCTTTTTTTTTCAAGTAATACTAAATAACACAATCGTTTCGACACGACAATTAATGCCCCGCAACGCGGGGCCAGAAATTCCTAGTTATAACTATTTTATATTTCTTTATTATCTATGCCTCCTCATATGTATATTTGTTTTTTTTCTATTTTCTAATGTTATGTGACTTGTGAAAGACTAGTGAAAAGTGAAAACTACATTAGAGCACCCCCAATGTATCAATGTATTGGGCGTATTTGACTTCCAATACGGTGCACACCATTGGGTGTGGGCCGTATTGGTCCGTATTCGGCCGCGTATTGGGATGCTCCGTGGTGGGGAATACGGAGGAGGGAGCTGAAATTGTGTTTTTTTTATACTCCAACGGCTAGTTCAATTATAAAAAATTTTTTTGAATTTATTCAAAGTTTTCAAACGGTCATATTTCAAAATTTTCAAAAAATCAAACATTTTCCACCATTTATTCACTTATTTAACCCACTCATTTCATTCATTCAACCAAAACTCAAACACATACTTTCCAAATCCAATCCATTCTTCAAAATAAAATCACCATGTCTTTCATATCGAGCATCAATACATACACGGGTCCATTGCTTAGCGATGACGATAGTGATGACGAGCTCATGGATATCATGAAAGATTGTGTCGAGCTCAATGATGGTGCCGAACCGTCACAAGTTTTAACTCGGGAACGGGTTTATCGAGATCGGTATGGGACTGCCGACCGACTCATGATAGATTATTTCATTGAAGACTCAACGTTTGCGCCACACCATTTTAGGCGGCGTTTTCGAATGTCAAAAAACTTGTTCATGCGCATCATTCGCGATATACAAAGCTACTCTTTTACTCCAAAACCAATCCATTTTACCCGTATGGAAGACTTACGTGTCGATGCAAGAAAAAAGGGTTGGTTTTACTACCATCTAAAAATGTGTATCTGCCGTACGACAACTGGCGTTTGGCAAATGTCCGGACTCACTTGATGAATATTTGCATATGGGGGAGGAAACAGCTAGATTATGTCTAGAAGATTTTTGTAAGTGTGTTTTTGAGCTTTATGCAGCCGAGTATTTGCGAAGACCCACGCCTGATGACATACAACGTTTGCTAAGCAAACACGAAGAACTTCATGGGTTTCCGGGGATGTTAGGAAGCATCGATTGTATGCATTGGCCATGGAAAAATTGCCCAAAAGCATGGCAAGGGCAATACACTCGTGGTGATAAAGGACGTCCAACCATCATGCTTGAAGCGGTGGCATCTTATGATTTATGGATATGTCATGCATATTTTGGCGATGCAGGATCTAACAACGACATAAACGTCCTGAATCAGTGGAATCTGTTTAGGTATTTTTAATATAATTTCTCGCTTTTTAATATAATTTCTCGCTTTATTTATAAAATGTAACATATTTATTAAATATAGGGAAATAATTGAGGATACGGCTCCCGATACTTCATTTACCGTGAACGGGACCGAGTATAAGAAGGCGTATTACCTTGCTGACGGCATTTATCCAGAGTGGTCTATGTTTGTGAAGTCGTTCTCATGCCCGCAAGACGAGAAAAGGAAAAAGTTTAAGAAGTACCAAGAAAGTGCTCGAAAAGATGTTGAGCGGGCATTCGGAGTTCTTCAAGGTCGTTGGGAGATACTTCAGGCACCGGCAAAAGCCATGAGCGTTAATAAGATTCGCCGAACCATGTATGCGTGTGTTATATTGCATAACATGAATGTCGAGGATTCGGGAAATGCCATAACCTCTTTCGAAGAGGATTTCATTAATGAGCCACGTAACTTACCACGACGAACATTCGAGGAGAGGCTAGCGGTGCATGAGCGAACCATCAAGGAACTTCGAGACCGACACGTCCACCATTCTCTACGTCATGATCTTGTCGAGCATATTTGGAGTCTTCCGTAAACCTTGTTGCGTTTAATTCATTTTTAGGATTGTTTTTTATTTTAAATGCATTTTAATGTTTTTTTTTATGTATTGTACTCGTTTTTATTAATAAATGGTATTTTAGGATTTAATATAATATTTGTGTTTATTTTATGAATTATATTTGTGGTTTTATTTATTAAAAGTTTGAAAATAAATATGTTGGAGTGTATTGAAATGTATTGGATGTATTGGGTATTGGGTGTGAATTGAGAAAATGTATTGGAAAAGAGGTTTTTCTGATGTGGCGCTGATGTGTCAATGTATTGATTAGTATTCACCCCACCCATTGGGGGTGCTCTTACATACTGTATTATCTTTATACTATTTGAACTTGAAAATTACCTATTTCTCTCTTTTTTCTTATTTATCCTAGGCAAAAAAGTAAGCAATTTTAACTCCAATCCCAAAAATCTAATTTAAGAACGGGAATGTAGATATATACTCGATAATAATACAAGGCATCTTATCTTGGCCCTTGGGATTTTGTAGGACCTGAAACTTAAGCACTTGTGAAGTGAAAGCAACATGACTCTCTATATTCATTTGGTCTTCTTTTACTTTGGTCGGATGTTAACGAACCTTATTCTCTTACATTTCATAAAAAAGAAAAACCGGTTTTCAAACTTTGATCTTATTTTCCGAATTTTCTAGTTATATATCTACTGAGTAAATTACTTTTTCGTCAGTTGACAACTTTTTTATTTTCAATTTTTTAAGTAAAAAAATATCAATTTTTACCTTAAAGTTAACAAAAAAAAAATTGCAATTGTGGTTGGCTCTCACATGGCATGAGTTTTTGGCAGCTAATAAAGGCACATGAAACAAGTGTGAGAGTATGATGGTCTTTTCACAGTCCTTCCCCATCCACCATGTGAACCTAATCGGGTGGTTTGCTTTATACATATCACATACATAGTTCTCGTGAGAAGTTTTTTAATTACAAGAACCGTGAGAACTTTAAGGTTAAGATCATTTGTGCTAATTTATCCGGTTAACATTAACATGACTTACAATGATCAAATAACGTCACATGTATATGTTAAGATACGATAAGAGATGTTTGACAAAAAAAACGAAACAAAAAAAACACTATGCAATTTTATACTTTATAAAAAAAAAAAATTAGGATTCATTATTTAACTTTTTTGATACACAAAACATATAACTGTCACGCTCATACCACTGAAACCAAGTGTTAAACGAATCATTTTCATGTTTGATACTCACGTTAATCGCGTCATTTCTAACCTCTTAAACATTATAAATCATGATTTGTCAGCTCTAACTGAAATGCCATAGCCTTGATTACAAAAATATATATTCCTTCTATCTCAATATCAAGGTGTACTAGATAAAAAGAAACACATCTACCAATATACGAAAACAGGATTGAAGGGTTAATTGAAGCAACTCGCGACGTAATCCTTGATTGACACATATTTTTTTATCAATTTATTAATGTATTTTTTCTTTTCAAATATGTGATAATCTTTACCTAATATATTATAATATTATATTTTTAAAATATATCTAGAAAAAAGACCTAATTAAAATTATGTTTTCAATTATTATTATTAGTTAAGTTATTTAATATTATTTATATGAAAATAAAAACGCTAAACAATATATCTAATTTAAAATTTAGGCTAATATGATTATGTGTATATATTATCATGAAAATATTTTATAGTTAAGTTTCTTTATAAGAAAAATCCTTTTTTGAGGTATATATCTCACATGCATAACGTCAATCTGCACATCAAACGAATATTAATTAGTTATAATAGTTTAATAAAATTTTCTTTTTTACTGTTTTGAATTTTGCAAAATCCATAAAAACACAGTTGTACCTTTTGACCATTACTAGCACGGTACCCGCACAATGCGGCGGTAGTCATGGCGACGATGGTGTGGTGGTGGGGGCGACGTTAAGTGGTGTAGATAATGTAAAAGATAAAGGACTGATAATGTAATTTAATCATTAAGGGCATTGTATACAATTCCCTTTATAATGAAAATATTAGTATAAAAGTATAAACATAATCCTTTCATTTAATTTTGTAAATAATAATTTTAACTAAGTTAATACGATAAGTTTGAACAATTCCAACTCTTTATAATTTTCTATTCTAGTGGATAATGTATTTGGGATACCCAAAAAGTAAAGGTAGACTAATAATTTGATACGGAGTGTGTAGATGTTATTGAAATGTCATAACGTTTGTAGGTGAACGCATTTTCAACCCAACGGACCAAATGAAGTATTGAAATTTGAAATCCGAAATAATCCATGAGAAACAACAACAAACAACCAATATCTTCCCTTTCCCCATAAACAAAGAAATTGACTATACGGATGTATATTTATTTACTAATATTTTGTAGTTTTCTCAAATGAATATTGTTACTACGAATGATCGATATAAAATTTGGTTGTCATAATATACAACAAACAAAATCTAAATCTTACATGAAAGAGAAAATGTTATCTATTTTTACATGACGAAAAAGAAGAGACAGCATGAAACACTTATATCTTTTGAACCAATATGCTTACAAAAGCATATAACTTAGGTGCTTCCAAAGGCAAATGAGAGATCATATATGTATATTTAAAATAGTTAGAAGTCCGAAAATGTAATTTTATTTTTAAAATTTGTTTTGGAAGCACTTAGTTATATGCTACTAGAAGCATATATGTTATCCCCTATTTTTAATATGAAAACTGATAAACAAAATACGATCCTTATTTAGGCTATCGTGATATATGTTAAGAAACGTGATTAAACGTAATAAAACTTGTTATAAAAAAATAAAAAGATAAAGTTAGTTAATAACATCAATAATAGACAAAATAATCACATCTAACTAATAATCCTTTGATAGAGAAGTTTATAATTTTTTAAAACAAACCCCTAATCAATTTTCACTGTTCTCTCACGCCCCTTGGAATTTTGTGGGTTGTCATTTCCCTACAGTCCTATTGATACCCCCAATTATAAGTTTCCCAAATATTACAAATATTCACTAGTCAAGTCCACTTCCTATATATCACAACCCATAATTCCAAAATTCCCTTCGTATCATAATCATAACTAATAACAATTCACCAATGCTGCAAAATTATAAAAACAACAAATATGACCGATATATACCAAGCCAAACCAAACTACGAAAACAAAAATTTCCTATAAACGATCACGTCGATATACTAATCGAAATATTACAATTGTTGGATGGTAAGTCATTAGGCACGGCCGCATGTGTGTGCAAACAATGGTGTTCCATTGTTCGCAACGATTCATTATGGGAACATTTATGTTTTAGGAACTTGTCTCCCCCTCGTGTTCGTTCGGTTGTTGTGGCACTTGGCGGGTATCGAAGGCTCTACATGGTTTGTATACGTCCCGTGGTAAGTAGACTCAAGATAAATAGAGTTGGCGAGTCGTTGGTGTGGGACCGAAACGAGGTGGAAGTATTTTTGTCTTTGTTTTGTGTCGAGTATTATGAGAGATTGTTGGGGGGTGGGGTGATTGGATATGAGTCGCAAGAAAAGTCACTCAAGTTTTTATGCGAGGCTGTGAATGTTGTTGGTACGTAAGAAAATTGAATATGATGTTAATTAATTAGGCTTTTATTTTAACTTTCTAGCTTGTTTCAATGATTATATAATTTTTTTTGTCAATCTTAATAATTGTTATTTATATAGTTCGCCTCTTATAAGAATTATGACTACTAAAGAGATTATGTTACTCCACTATATAATGTAATCTTATTTATTGAATTTCTTTGTTAGATTATTAAAGATTAGTTAATCCAACTATACGTTTCTTATCTACTGAGTAATGTATTACGAGTACCAAGTAAGCAAGACGCTAGAGATATAAAAAGGTACAAACAGTCAAACAGAAACGTTTAAAAGCATAATTAGGAGAATTAGAAAGGAGCATAATTAGGAGAATTAGAAAGAGAAGGAGCACCATCGGGGCCAAGTTATCCCCAATCTGTGAGCACGGTATGAATCCAATGTTCTGTTACATTAAATACTATGCTATTGTGTCTTTTGTGCATTATCGGATCCAATATATCAAAGTTGGAAGTCTGGCCCAACAACTTGTAGGCTTGTAAGTTGTAACAGCCATGCAATGAAATTTTAATATATTTTATAATGAGATTAGTACCTCGGAATGTAAACAACTTTACACGAATTATCAGTGTGTATCGAACTTCAATCTCTTGCATTGTGTGTAATGAACTTTCAAATTCTGTGCATTGCATGTATTCGACTAGTTAAAAACTTACAAGTGGCAACTTATATGATTGTCACATATACTCGGATATATACAATGCACAAGATTTGAAAGTTTATTACATACAATGCACGAGATTGAAGTTCGATACACACTATAACAATTCGTGTAAAGTTGTTTACATTCTAAAATACTAATCCTTTTTATAATTGGATAGATCTTGACTTAAGCAGATAAAAAAAAAACTCAATCTTGAATATCTTCAAAAATAAAAAGCTATTAAAAGTTTTTTTTTATGTTATCACCTCATAAATCCATTAATTTCAACCTTTATAAAAAGTCATCTACTTCATTGATAACTTTTTCTATAACTTTTTTTTGATTAAATATCAATAATTTGACAAAAACCTTTTTTTAAATAGCTTGATCATTGTCAAACTTTTGACCAAAAACGTTGTTGCACCTAATGGTGTTAAGCTTTTGAAAGATTTTTCTTTTCCAAATTTTTTTTTCCATCAAGCTCCATTAGAGATGCTCTTACAAAGAATAAAAAATTCAACAATGTATTTTTATTTTAACCCCTTTTGACGAAATGTATATTGTTTTTATGTTATAAAATTTCATGATTCGGAGTCAATTTTCATGTGTAGGGTGTGCAATTGATCCGAAAACCGACCCGGACCCGAGAGGGTAACGAGCCGGGTCACGGTTCTCGTTTTAGTGCATCTACGGGTCACGGTTCTCGTTTTAGTGCATCTACGGGTCACGGTTTGTACGTCTCGGGCCGGATCAGGCCATTTTTTGACGCGTACACATCCCTAATCATGTGTACCCAGTCATAAACATGTAGGAGTTTTTTATAAATATTTAACAATGTTTGCTACCCCGTATTATTACATTTTATATAATAGTAATCTTAATACTAATAAAAGATAATTGTCATGAAATTCAATTAGTCAATGGATTATTTGGCTCATGTTACAAATAATTTGAAAGGTTTGTTTTGGTTCGATGAATTATTCAGATGCACTACTTCACATTTGTAGGTGTATCTTTTTGACCAAAATTTTGTTCTTCTACGTAACAACTTTATATTTTTGCCTTGCCTTTTTTGCTTGGAGGTGAACTTCTTTCTCTTTGTAAATTGATTTAAGACTGTCTTTATTTCACGTATTTATAGCCTTATAGGATGGTTTTTAACCAAGTATTTGGTTTTGAAACCACCAAGTGCTTTCTCATCATGGAATCTAGTAAATCATGTGTATCATCTATTTCCTTAAATTGTTATCAATCCAACTCCAGAAGTGACACTTGTGTTACGCTCCCATTGTAGATTACGAGTTATGCTCTTAATTCAAAAGTATCTCTACGGCTAAAGAATAAGCGTGTTCTTCGGCCTAGAACTTGTTCTTAAACGATCAATTACATGTTCACAAAACCATTTCCATGACTCACTTTCACAAGAGAAAGCTAGCGAATGAATTGATCTTTAAGAATCACTGCTAGTACCCTCTCAACAACCGCTCTTGTGTACTGCATCAATGTGAAGGCCTATGCAGCATTCAGTGGCGAAAGACATGAAGGGCAGGAGTGAGTTGTTGCCCCTTTAAAAGATCGACTTGTAGCTAACAAAATTTAAATATTTATATGTGATAAAATTTATACTTGTTCTACTAATAATTTTTTTATTATGACCATATACTTTTTGCAAGGGTGCACCCTTTATATAGGGATAAAGATCCTCTAAAGTTGAAATCAACTTTATAGGTAAAGTTGTGGGATCTTAACCTTTCGATTAAAATCAAGGGTTAAGGTTTAAAGGTGATTTTTGAATCTTAACATTTGATTTTGATCCAAAGGTTAAAATTTTCCAATATTACTTTAGAAAATCTCAATTTTTATTTAGGGTAACACATGCTTTAAGGTACCAATGTTTCAAAAAAAGATGGTACTAACGAGCTTCATGGCAACATGGAAGATTCAAAACCAGACCGTCGTCGTAACCACTACCGTTGTATTGTGCGAGTATTATGCTAGTTATCTATATCATTACATACTCCTACGGTGACTGTTTGTATCAACGTTTTGGGGATATGTTAGAAATACGTACCGATTTGATCCCGTAGTCATAGTAAACGAACCTGTTCTTGTGAATCTCGTAACCCGATCAACAAAAATAAATAAATAACTTGGATTGGAACCAGAGTCGTGTAATCACTTTCAGAACAAACTATTTGGCGGTACTCCAAATGTTTGAACGGATAAAACTGGTTTCCCATTCAAGAACTAGATTTTGATTCATTGAGAAATCTTGTACCATAAAATGTTCGATGGTTTCTGGCTTTCATGCGTATTCACCGAACAATATGGATGATCTTTTCAAGTGATCACAATTTTGTGTGTGTCACACTTCTGACGGTTTTCCATACAAAAACCTTTGTATGTGTGTGTCTAGATCACCCATAAAAATGGACGGTTACATTCACAAACAAAATGTTTGTATCTATACCCTCACAAAAAGACGGCTACATATTTATATGTACTTGTGAAAACTAATTTTTTATATATAAGTTTATTGTTAGTCACAATATTAATATTAAACTTATAATAATTAGTTTAGCAGTATTGAATTAAACCGTCAATACGCAACCATCTTAATATACACAATCGAGTTCGCACTCCCGCATCACCTAACCCGATTAACTGAATATTAAGATCAACCATTCGATAAGTTAACCCAATACCACTATGGAACATTGATATCGCTAAAATATCCAACATTCCTCCCCCATTTTAGTGATATCCATGATCAACTTATATAAATTCTCAATGAATACAAACTTATGCATAAATGAAATGTCGTGACGATTGAATTTCACCTTAGTACATTACACATTCCATATATTCGAATACCAGGGTGTCGCTAAGGATTGAACCCTGGGAACTCATAGTGAATACACGAAGATAATGTACACATAAGTTTAAAATCACGTGTTCTTACGTGACACTATATTTTACTAGCATGTGTCCTATCCTTCAAAGAGTATATCGAAGCCAAGTCCAAGCTTCTTGAAGCGGCTAAACTTCATACTCTTATAGGTAGTTCTTTAGATCTTGCACCTGCACTGCAATTTTTCAAAGAACTATTAAGAAGTTTCACTTCAACCTCCTTTATCTTGCAGTCTGAACACATGCCTGGGATGAAAATAATATGTGTTCCAATATCCTCATGCAAGAGTTCCACATTGAATTCAGCACCTAGCGTCATACTAGGTGGGAATTGGGTATCTTGTCACAAGGACATTTAAGAGTGGACTTTAAACCCATCCCTATGACTGATATATTCACGAGATCTCTTCCTAACCCTTAAGTTAGATCATCAGTCATTCTGATCTTATAAATTCAACAAATATCACATTGTGCATGATGAGCGCTCATAGATCATGCTAAGTATAATATATAACCGTCGACTTTCCATTATACACCTGACTATAATCCTTAGCCAACACTATCATACATGATAGACATTAGTGATATCCGTTTAGGCAATAATGGAATCTCAAAGATCAAGTTTCTTAGTTTCCTTATCAACACATGTTAGTATTATAAATTCAGATTCCATTGTATAACTGGTAATGTAAGTCTGCTTCTTGAAACACCAAGCTATAGCATTACCACCGAGTAGAAATATCCATCTACTTGTAGAAAATAATCCTCTAAATTCTCATTCAGCTTACATAAGTAAATCCTTCAATAACAGAAGACCGATATGTGCTTAAAACTGTTGAGTCATGGATTCGCTGAGAGACTCAGCGAGTGACTTCGTCAGCGAGTCTTCAGCGACCATCTAGTATCTTCGAGTTAAAGGATAAGTTCAATTACTCACCGCCATGTTTTGTAAGTCAAATATGGGCGGGAAGATGAAGATAAGAAGACTGGTCCCCAAGGACACGTGTTGATAGATCAGGATGGAGCCATGTGACCTTGTACCATTTTGGTACTAAGGTATTTCTCTTTGATGCCGTTTTGGGAAAGAAACAAGATGAAGAAAAGAGACCTCTGCAGATCTGATTTATCCACCAATAGATAGTTGACAACCTTCATATGTCAACATCTATTGGGTTGTCATGTGATGTCTTTTCTCTCCTATATAAGGCATCACTTGACCTAGCCGCAAAGTGTTGGTTTGTGCCATATTTACACTTAGTGTGTTTTTCTCTCTTTGTATAATTGTTAAGTTTTTAGTGTGTCAAAAACTTAACAATATTTTCTCTTTTATTTCTTTGTAAATCGACCATGTATTCACTGTTTAATCTATGTTACTTATGATTAAACATCTTTACTTTCTTGTCTTATGTTCTTAGTGTAATTTACATTAGTTGTTTAATTACTTAATCGTTGCAAACTTGGGACTTTCAGTTGGTATCAGAGCAGTGTTTCGATACACTGAAACTGATCTGAAAAGAGTTTGCAAGATTACCTTTCTTTCTGTACTTTAATTTTCTGCATCTAAAATCTTTTCTTTTCTTTTCCTTAAAACTTTTTCTTTACATGGCTTCGGTTCCTACTCTGGTTAATACCAGAGACTTTGGGTATGTCTCTATCCCACCAAGATTCGAAACTCATGATTTCGGATCCTGGAAAGAGAGAATGCTCCTACACATAGTAGGAGTTGAACCTTACTTAATGACTATTCTGACCAGAGGGCCATATGTACCGGTTCTGGTTACCAGGACACCAGGAGCCACCACTGATGCTCCTGAGGTTGTCACTGAGCTCATAAAACCAGAAGTACAATGGACAAATGATGAGCGTAGGCTTGTCAATCTGGATGCTCGGTTAAGAAATCTTATTATCAACACCCTTCCCGATGATATTATGAAATCTGTCATCAAACTTTCTTCTGCAAAAAAGGTGTGGGATAATCTTTGTATCAGATTTGATGGTACAGAAGATGTTCTTGCTACCAAGAAAATAGATTTGAAACGTGCCTATGAAGGATTATTTTCTCTTCCTAATGAGAATCTGGATGGCACTTATAACCGTTTTAAATGTCTTCTGAATGACATGACAAACACTGGCATAGAGCATGATATGCTTGAAGTATGCCACAAGTTCATCGACAGCTTGCCCATTAAGTGGCAAGGTCTAAGACAAATCTTAAGGACCACCAAACAGTTGAAACAACATGACCTGGAATCACTTTATGGCACTCTTCAATTTGAAGAGAGAGCCCTCGCTCAAAACTTGAGAGCTGAAGCTGATTCCAAAAGGCATGCTGGTTCTTCTTCTTCCTCTTCTCTATCTTCTGTCCCTCATGTTCATGACCCTCTTGCCTTGGTCTCTGCTGAAGTTAGCACTATTCATGTTAACAACAGCAATTCTACCCCATCTCATATCCAGGACCTTGTCAATGACCTCGATTTCGAGGAGAGACAAGAGATGTTCTCGGATTTCATGCAATTTGCTCTTATCGCTGGTAAAAGATATTCCAAGAAATGGAACAGTCGTAGGTCGACTGCTTCCCAAAGACCAGTGGTAGACAAATCGCAGGAAGAATGTTGGAGATGTGGTCGAAGAGGCCATTATCAAAAAGAATGCACGAATACAAGAAGAAGTATTATGAGCTTCGTGCAAAAATGGCTGATGTAGAAGAAGCCAAAGCCCCTGCCAAAGGTCTTGTTGCTGAAGAACATGACTGGGCTGAATCTGACGTTTCTGACAGTGAGGACTTCGTAGATGCCATCTGCTTCATGGCACTCGCTGATGATCAGGCGCTGACAAAGGATCAAGTGTGCTCCAGTCAGTGGGTGAATGTCACAATCAAGAAGGTATGCACTTTTTCCTCTGCCTCTGAAGAGGACAAACCAAAAATTCTTGAATCTCTTACTTGTGACATTCAATACGTCGAGTCAATTCGTGCTGACCTTCAGTCTAAGCTTAACTCAGTTAGTGCTGAGCTAAGTGATAAAACTGACAAGCTCAAGGACTTAAGAAATGTCCATGTTGAGCTTGAGTCTCAAAAGCTTCTTAACCAAACTATTTCAGTATCCAATGAGAAGCTAAAAAATCAGGTCGCTGACCTTGAGAAGATTGTCACCTCTTGGTCTAAAGCCTCCAGGCTTCACGACCAAATCTTCAGTAAGCAGGTGCCCGCTCAAATGAAAGCCATCATTGGTGGTGATTATGAAACTGCCGCTGTCATTACTAATATGTTCAGCGACGGTCCTGCTTCTGAAGAAAGGACTCCTCCAAGTGCTGTGGCATCTCCTGAGGAAATGCTGAAATATTACTTTATCAAAGGCATGAATGACTATCACTCTGAACTGAATGATGAGTCACCCTCTCCCAGCACTTCTTCTTCCTCGCAAGCTGAAACTAGCTCATCAGCTAGCTTTGCTAAAACTGTCTTCCCTAATCATCCTATCATTGATATGATGCCTAATGAAGGCAGAGTTCAATATTCCTCTTCCCAAACATTTGAAGGAAATCCTTCAAGTGATGGTTTCAAGCCTCTTGCTCCTCAGCTTTTGACTGTTAAGCCCAATGGTGGTTTCAGTGTTGAACCTTTTAGAAGAAGCAAGGTCGCTATTCCATATGACTATAGCACTCCTCAGCGATCTGTGTCTGTTAGTCAACCCGCTGAGAATTCTGTTCCCTCAGCAGTCGCTGAACGCCCTGCGTCTCAGCCTTCGTCTTCTTCTAATACTTCTCATGCTGGCAGAAAGTCTGTTATGCATGATCGCTTGATGAATAGACGAGCTAGGTTTGCTGATGCTCGTTATCAGCAACCTAATTCTGTCTATGTCCCAAAGGGAACTTTTGTCCCTCAGCAACCAAGACCTGTTCAGCAGGTTAGATCTCCTCAGCAAGGAGGTCAGCAAGTTGCTCAAATTCATCATGGTTCTCAGCAACTCAGACCTGTTCAGCAAGTCAGACCTCCTCAGCAAGGAGGTCAGCGAGTTGTTCAGAATAATCATGGCCCTTCCTCTTCAAATGCTCAATCTAAGGGCAAGTCCATTCTTGGCCCTGTTCCCAAGTCTCTTCCTCTTCAGTCTAGGAAGAAAAAGACCCCTTCAGTAGCATCAACCTCTTCCTCCAATCATGAGATATGTGAGTTGACTAAGCATGTCAACGACTTGTCCTCACAACTCAAGGAATTTCTGATTCAAAGTCAGAATGCTGGAAGAAAATGTTATCTATGTGGTGAAAGAGGACACATTGCTGCTGACTGCAATGACAAAGACTCTAGGAATCCTCCTGAAGTAGTCATTCAGCCAAATCTACCCTCAGCTTCTGCTGCTCATCCCTCCTCTGTAATCACTGAGCGAACTCCCCCAGCTGAGTCTAATATCAGCTTGGGTGAAGATGTTGTTCTTACTGATGACAACATTGCTGAATACATTGCCGCTCAGCGAATCTCCTTTCCCCAGTCTCATGAAATCATTACCAATGGTAATGATAGTGTACTGGCTGAATATGGGGAAAACAATCAAGTCAGCAATCTGACTGTTCTTGACACTGGAAATACTGTCACTTATACCTCAGCAGATCAATACTTCACTCATGAAGTTACTCGTGACATGCTTCCTGCTCATCAACTCGTTGAAAATTTTCCAGTTGATGAGAACGCTGATCCTAGAGCCCCTCTTTCTCTCTCTACTGATGATGATAATTATGCTCATCTTCCTCTCTCCACTGATGATACCGTCAGTGGAGAAAATTTCGATTCCACCTAACTCCTTCTACTATTATCCATGCAGGCCTCGCTAGGAAAGGAAGTGTGGTATTTGGACAGTGGCTGTTCAAAACACATGACTGGATCCAAGGACCTGCTGGATAACTTTGTGGCGACTGATGGTCCCACAGTTGTGTTTGGTGACAACTCTACTGGCCAAACTGAAGGATATGGGTCTCTCTCTAATGGGCTAATCAAGTTCACTAAGGTCGCTTACGTGAACGGCTTGAAACACAATCTGATCAGCATCAGTCAACTGTGCGATGCTGACTACAAGGTTATCCTTGATAAGCATCAAGGCACAGTAATAATGTAAATAAAGAAGTAGTTTTGGTCGCTCCTAGAAAAAGAGATATCTACTTGGTAGATTTCACTCCTGTCAAAACTGACAGTGAGACCTGCTTCTTCTCAAAAGCTGCTTCTCAAATCAATTGGTTGTGGCACAAGCGTATGTCGCATGTTAACTTCAAAACAATCAATTCTCTAGCCAAGAAAAATCTTGTTCGAGGCCTTCCTCCTCTCACTTATGAGAAGGACAGGCTCTGTGGTGCCTGTGAAAAGGGAAAAAGCCACCGAGCCACCTTCAAAACTAAACAAGCCAATTCTATCAATGGCTGCTTCCATCTACTTCACATGGACCTTTTTGGTCCAGTGAATGTCCAAAGTCTAAGGGGTAGCAAATACACCTTAGTCATAGTGGATGAATATTCATGATATACTTGGACAATATTTCTTCATTCTAAGAGTGATGCTGCTGAGGAAATAATTAATTTCATTAAAAAGATGGAAAACCTCAACAGCATACGTGTTAAAGAACTCAGAAGCGATCATGGCACTGAGTTCAGAAACCACACTCTTGAGAGTTTTTGTGTTGATCAAGGGATTAGACAAAACTTCTCTTCTGTTAGAACTCCTGAACAAAATGGAGTAGCTGAAAGGAGAAACAGAACTCTCATTGAAGCTGCTCGAACTATGCTCAGTGAGTCTTCCCTTCCTAGTAAATTCTGGGCTGAAGCAGTTAGTACTGCTTGCCACACTCAAAATAGGTGTCTTATTGTCAAGCGACATGACAAGACTGCCTATGAAATTCTTAAGGGTAAGAAACCCCAAATTGGATATTTCCATGTTTTCGGATGTCCAGTGTTCATCCTGAATGATAAAGATCATTTGGGTAAGTTTGATCCCAAAGCTGATGATGGCTACTTTCTGGGATATTCTTCTATTAGTAAAGCTTTTAGAGTTTTCAATACTCGCACTCAAAAAGTAGATGAATCAATTCATGTTACTTTTGATGAAAGCTGTTCAGCTCTAGGAGATCTCTCAAGTGAGACATCTGCTGAAGGTATCTTCAGCGATCTTGCTGATCCTTCAGTAGAGTCAGCGACACATCATGATGTTGCTAACTCACCTACTGCTGATACTTCAAGTCTCTCAACTAATGATGAGTATGTGGCAGCGCACATTTACTCTATTGATCCAGTTGAGCCTCTTCTTAGGACAGTTAATGCCACTTCCATTAACGTCACTCCTTTAGATGAACCTCAAGCTGCTGACGGTAGTGCTGAGGACATCTTTCATGATGCTTCAGCGAATCCTGTTTTAGGAGACGCTGAGGATGACAATTCTCAGCAAGAGGTACCCACTGCTCTCAGTGACCCTCCTGTCAGCAACTCTGCACCTTCTCTAACCATTGATCTTTCCACTTATTCTTTTACACCAAATGATCCTACCTCCACCTTATCCGCTGTCACTCACTCTTCTTCTATCCATACACCAGCACTCAAATGGACTGTTGATCACCCTCTTGACCATGTGATTGGTAATCCACACAATGGTGTCCAAACTCGCTCAGCAACAAGTAATACTTGTCTCTATGTCAATTTCTTATCTCAAATTGTGCCTGCCAATATTGGCGAAGCCATGGCTGATCCTTCTTGGGTGGAAGCCATGCAAGAAGAATTGACACAATTGAAAGAAATCACGTTTGGTTTCTTGTTCCTCCTCCCTATAAGGAACCCATTGGCACTAGATGGGTTTACAGGAATAAGATGGATGAAGCAGGTGTGGTTATTCGAAACAAGGAAAGACTGGTTGCTCAAGGTTATACTCAAGCTGAAGGCATTGATTATGATGAAACCTTTGCTCCAGTCGCTCGCCTTGAAGCAATTCGTCTCTTTCTTACAAAGGCCTCATTGTCTATCAAATGGACGTCAAGAGTGCCTTTCTAAATGGTGCTCTTGATAAGAAGTCTATGTAAGCTAG
>CM067174.1:55909273-55997661 GCA_034093135.1 Erigeron breviscapus | reverse complement strand
TAAAACGGTGAGAACTTATGAAATTTTGTGGAAGCATGGAAGAATGTCCGATTGCACGTGGGAATCCGAGCATGATGTTCTCGTTTACTATCTATCTCTACATATGGTTTGGATCACGAGGCCGTGATCCGTTTCAAGTGGGGGAGAGTTGTAACACCCCAAAGTTTTTAAGGTGAAGAAATTAACCCCTTTTTATAGTTTTGACATTAAAATAATTTCCTAGTATTTTATTTTTTGATATGGGGTTAATTTAATTGGAACTTTAGTAGATAGTGGGTATTTTACCACAAAAATTTAAATTGGGGCGTGGCAACCCCATAGTGTGCCAGCCATCTCCCTAAACCATTACTCACAATTCCATTATCATCTTTCCAAGCTTCTCAAATCTTCTTCTTCTTGTTTCTTTCAAATCAAAGCCTAATTTCATTTAATCCAAGAATAATAATAAT
This sequence comes from Erigeron breviscapus, assembly GCA_034093135.1. Classification (NCBI taxonomy): domain Eukaryota; kingdom Viridiplantae; phylum Streptophyta; class Magnoliopsida; order Asterales; family Asteraceae; genus Erigeron; species Erigeron breviscapus. The sequence goes on along the minus strand of CM067174.1, from coordinate 55,997,212 downwards.
AATAATCTTCTCCAATCATAATAGAAAAATTGAAAGATTAGGGTTGGTGAAGTGGTGGTGGTGGCCGAATTATAGGAGGAAGAAAAGGAAGGAGATTGTGATTTGAAAACCTTAATCTCTTGTCTTCCATTCTTGAGGTATTGATTTCCATTAACCTAGTTTTTGCTTGTTCTTGAGAATTAGGGTTCATGGGAACTTTCAATTTGGGGATTTTTGCTAGAAATTGAGTTTTATATAAATTACCCCCAAATTATTGTAAAACCTAGTTTGTCATTGAGTTGTATGATAAGTTTAACTAAGAAATATATGTGTTAACTTGTTAATAGTGATTTGTGAGAAATGTTGATTTTCACTAGTTGATTAAATGATGATGAAAATGGTAGATTGAGCTATCTAGTGAATTATTGAAAAAGAAAGCAACTCAATGACAAATAAGATAGGTTTGAAATAGGAATGCTAGTGAAATGTTAAGAATGACTAAGTTGAGTTAGTCAAGATGGTGAATATTAGCTTATATGTATATTATGATGTGATTATAGGTTGAAAGCGTATTTGTGCATTGCCATTATATCGAGTTGTTGTTCGAGTCGCGAAGGAGGTGAGTATATTTGCATACCTTTATGTATACGTTGGGTCGATTTTCCATATGATGATGGATTTCATGTATGGAAATCGATTTGGCGTTAAAGCCCATGTGGGGCAATGTGATAAATGGGGCCTAAGAATCCCTTGTGTATGAGGCCTAAGAACCTCTTATTATGTGATTTATGGGGCCTAAGAATCCCTTGTGTATGAGGCCTAAGAACCTCTTGTGAACGGGGCCTAAGAATCCCAAGTATGTGATATTGATTGTGTTGATTTGCTTATATGGATCCATGTATAGCGTTAAAGTGCAAAGGTGAACATGTAGGTATGGCACGACGGTGACATAGGTTACATGTAATAGTCATTTGTTTGTTGCCCTCCTTCGTATATGTAAATGTATGCAAGTATATTCACTAAGCCTTTGCTTACGTTTTAGATGTTTACCTTTTTATAGGCGGTTCCGGAAGAAGGAACTAAGATTGTGGATTGAAGCTTGAAGTCTTAGAAGTTACTTTTGGAAGATTGAAGGTATTACCATTCTTGGATGAATGGTATTTTGTAGACACTTAGTATACCACCTCATGATAGCTCTTGACACTCTTGAATGTTTTGGGTAAACTTGTTTCTTGGTAAATTCTGGAATTATGGTCATGGTTGGTTCTTATGATTTCAAAAGTAAGCATGGTCGTTTTAGTTTGAATTGTCAACTTGGGTAAACGACCCATATGATTGTGATTGTGGCTGTTGTTTCAAATGGATATTATAACTTTGCTAGTAAATGTGTCAAATACTTGTTTGAACTCAGAAATGATGTAATATGAAGTTTGGTTTTGAGTTGGAGAAGTTACAAGTTGAGTTAAGTGTCAAAATTAAGCTTTGGTTCTGTCAGGTCTGGATATGCACCGCATATTTTAGCCATGCACCGCATATCTGGAAGTTTTGGTTTTATGCCCCGCATTTATAAACGCATGGAAACTTCTGATCAAAATTCATCTGATTTATGTCCCGCATAAAATCTCCATGCACCGCATAAAATCTTCATGCACCGCATATTTAAAAAAAAAAAAACTTCTTATTTTACTTAAATCGAGTCGTGTCGTTTCATTTATAAACTAGCAAAATCATTTATAAACTTGCATAACTAGAAAAGATTAAGAATACAACCTCTGATAAATGATCAACAGTATACGTGTACACTACTGCATAGAACCTTGGATATGCTATTGGTGTTATTATAATCAAGAATAGACAATCAAATGCTTACGAAACCTATAATGATAAACACATTCGAATAAACATCTGGCCAAAAATTACTAAAGCTTCGTCAAATAAACATCTAGTCAGCAAACAAAAAATGATTCACGGCATACCAGAAATCACACTAGAGGAATCAAAGTTTTAACACGTAAATAAAAACAAATCTTTTCTTTATATATACCAAAAGACAACTGACCTAATAACTTATTAACCAATCATAGCTTTCGATTTATCAAATTGGAAATTGATGATGTCATTATTAATTTAATTATAAATTAAAAATCTAATAATCATTATCCAAATATATTAGTATATTATATTTATATTAATGTTTGTAGAAAAATCTCACTAATTTACACTTTTTTGTTTTCCATCAATAATTTACACTTTTTAACCATTAATTCCAATATAATTGATAATGAATAATAACTGATATATATCCAATAGAATAATAGCTAATATATAATCAATAGAATAATAGCTATTATATATCTTAATTATACGTTCTATCATATAAATATAAAATTAATTACTAAAAAATAAATAAAATCTAATGTAAATATATTAAGATTTTAAAAATAATTGTACTATTATCCTTTTTTTGAAGTATCGGTAGATGAACAGGTAATCCACTTCCATTAATATATTATTCATAACATGTATTTATCTTAAATTGACTGTAAATTACTTTATTAACAGGGCAAAAAGATATACTGCTCAATTCATCTTTATATATACTAAAATACAACTGACCTAATAGCTTATTAACCAATCATAGCTCTCGATTTTATCAAATTGGAAATTGATGATGTCATTATAATTTAATTATAAATTAAAAATTCTAATAATCATTATCCAAATATATTAGTATTTTATCTTTATATTAATATTGTAGAAAAAATCTCACTAATTTACACTTTTTTGTTTTCCATCAATAATTTACACTTTTTACCCTCACTAAATACTTAATTTATAATTATTACAATTTGTAGTTATCAACTTGAGAATTTTGTTTTAGATTTTCATCATTTAATTAATTAAAAAAATTCAACATTTTATTTCTAATTTTTTTTCTTCCATAAAATCTTTTCTTTTAATATACTAAATGGGAGTTGCTCTAAAAACTTATTGAGCAATCACAATTCTCGATTTTCTTAAAGTTGATTTTTGTTTTCAATTTTGACTTTAATTTACACTTTTTTTTTCAATTACAAATTTACACTTTTTAACCATTAATTCCAATATAATAGATAAAGAATAATAGCTAATATATATCCAATAGAATAATAGCTAATATATATTCAATATAATAATAGTATTATATATCATAATTATACGTTCTATCATATAAATACAAAATTAATTACTTAAAAAAATAAAATTTAATGTAAATATATTAAGATTTTAAAAGTAATTGTACTATTATCCTTTTTTTGAAGTTTTTTTTAGTAATTGTCATGACACATATACGAAAAATAAAACATGTAAAATTGTAATCTATAGAAAACACATATAACATTGTCATATTCTAATTGAAATATTTAAAATATGTTCATCTAAAAATAAGATATAATTTATAAAAGTGTAAAATAAGAATGTAATATCACCTTGTGTAACAATAAATCAAATAAAATGATAGTGACCTATTATGATTTTTTAATATTCAAATATCGCTAAGTATGTCACAATCTATAACTTTGATGGACATATTATGATTTTGTAATATTCAAATATCGTTATGTATGTCATAATAAACAACTTCGATGAACATATTTTAAAAAATATTTCACTATAAAAATCAAAGTTTTATAATATAGATCTTTTTTATTACTAAAAATTATAAACTAAATTTTAAATAATAATAAACTAACATCTAATATAGATAAAGTTATAAGTCCGTGTATTTGACACGGGCCTAAAATCTAGTTATTCATTAATTCTGAACTTTGGACATCTACTTGAAGAAGGAGCATTCCGATTAATCTCAAACTTTCAAGTAAAATCCACCTACTCAATGTTTCTGCTAGCTAAACACGCATGTAAGCTCAACTTTTTGGATGAAACATCTATCTTTATTTTTAATTACGTTCTTAACATCTTTCAAGATTATTTTTTGGCTATTTTTCTTTTGAGTTAATAAGACTTTTTTAGCTTGCATATAGTTAAACTTTGATAATAATCTAATCTTTATAACAATGTAAACTCGTGTATTTGACACGGGTCTAAAATCTAGTGTATAAACCAAAGTATAAACCGTAATACAAAATAAATCAAAAGATGAAATAAGGTAAAATGTGGTGGCCTAGTACTTCAAATCCAACATTATTCTTAATAGTCTACAATATTGTTAGTAACAATTAATAATTAATATATACAAAAGAAAGAAAGATCATATACAGTCGAATGGAGATAAAACTAATAAGAGATGCAAAGTAACAATTTTTTATGGCACAAAAATCAAATGGACAATACATCACAAGCAAAACAAAGATAAGAGCAAAATTAAATCAATGAGTTTTATAATGGATATACTTACATTCAGTTGTACAGATAGCGACATACAGAGAATAGGTTTAGAATGAAATGAAATGTTAAAGAAAAATTAATGTATACTGTGTTAGGATTTTTAGTTGTTTGACTTGATAATGGAATCAAATGTTGGAGTAAAAATAGGAGTTAATTGTTGACGGGATTATATATTGGCAATTAATGAATGTGAAATTTGATTTATATTTAATTAAACTTGACATATTTAGGATTGTTATCTAGAGCCCAAAGGGCTTTCATTAGCATTACCCATTATTAAATATAGTCATTTACATTTTCTAATTAATATTATTGGAATAATAAGAAGGGCTAATTGATTGAAAAGTATATCAACTTGGCACATTTTACTTTTCTGGGTTAGTATTAAAAACAGTTCTATTATGGGGTTCCAAACCGGCTAACACATCTATTTAGGGTCCGCTTTCAGGTTGCCAGTCATTTTATTTTTATTCTCTCATTTTTTGTTATTTAATTATATCAAATTAATGATATGGCTTGACATGTATGGCCCCTTCATCTTCTTCTCCAAACACAATCCAAACAAACATCCATATCATCTGTAATCTTTCTTTTTTCCATCATCATCAACAACCTCAAAAACCAGAAATCAACAACAACATATATGAGACATAAGGTTCCAAGTGAATTTCTAAAACCATTGAATCAAATATAGATCGACAACAACAACAAATATTTTGAATCTACCTCAAATCCCTTTGGTTTTATTCTGCCACTTAGCTAGAATCTCACAAAATCTGATATAACATTATCTAATAAAAGGTAGCTAAAGCCCAGATCTTGGATTTTACTGCAAAACTCACTTCAAGATTATTTTGTTCCTACTAATTTCACTCACTTTCTTGATCCATTCACAAATACTTTAATGAACAAGAAGATATGTGTATGTATACATTTAAACGATGATTATGAAGATGATTTGAAATGGGATCTTGAAGGTTACCAGATCCGGCCACCTCCCCACACCAGATCTAGGTGGTGACGGCGGTCGATGGTTGGGGGTTGGATGGTTCACCTCTGATTTGAATCTGCCAATATTTTAGGTGTACTTCGTTTTTCCAACGAGGTGCGCGGCGGTCTGACGGTGGGGTGGCCGGAATTTGAAAACGGAGAGAAGGGGGAAGAATATCGCAAATGATGTGTATATATATTATATAATTTATAATCAAATGATTTTTTTTAAGTCAACAGTCAAGGTGCCAAGTGGATAAAGTAAGCAATGACCTGTTACACATCATCACTAAGCCGGTAAAGGGCCTAAATAGACGTGTTAGCCGGTTTGGAACCTCAGAATAGAACTGTTTTTAATACGAACCCAGAAAAGTAAAATGTGACAAGTTGAGTTACTTTCCAATCAATTAGCCTTAATAAGAAACACATTTAATTTCATATACTTGTTTGTTTGACTATTTGTAACCGGCGTTTGACGAAACAGGCTCCTAACCACCATCACCGTTTGACCCGAGTTTACGAATTTTATGTATACTACAATTCAAAATATATGAAAAGAATAGTGCGGATATACTTCTATTATACATATAAAAGGATTAACTTTGAATTTCAAATGATATTTTCATTTGTTTAAAAGAATATGGATCCTTTAAAGTTGTATCAACCTTATAAGTAAAGTTGGACAATCCTTATCTTTTATATTGAAATCAATGGTTAAGATTCAAAAATCAAGTTTGAATATTGACATTTGATTTTAATCCAAAAATTGAAATTATTTCAACTCATCTATAAAATTGGTATAACTATAGAAAATCTTACCCTGTTAAAATTCACTTTCAAAAGACTACATTTTTTAAAGCATGAATTGGCCTATGGTAATTAGTGACCAAAACTTGCGTACGTATTATTAGCAATCTGTCATATCAGAGTGTAATGACACTCGTATAAAATGAGATGGGTGGGAATCTTACTCAGACCTTGTTGGGTTTTTGTTGGTTTGTATAGAATAAGGCATTCCCAAAAGATTAGCTGTAACTGCCATTACACGCATTCCTTTTCTGGGGCCAGCGAGCCCTAGAAATTTTTAATTAATGTCTTTTTATATGTATGTGCATGATTGTTATCATCCCATGTTGGTTTCAAGCAAGAGCCTATGTGTATTATGTTGTTACAATTGTTTGTAGTATAATATGTTCAATATGATTGTTATTATATAGGGTAAATTACAAGGATGGTACCTGGCGAATACATCAGAATACACAATTCATACCTAATTGCAAAAATTACCCGAGACATACCCATGATTTGCAAATATGCACAATCACCATACTTACGGCTAACGGAGCATGACAGATCGTTAAATATGGTCATGTGCCGCTCACGTGAGGAGGTAGAAGACTATTTTACCCCTTATCTACCCCTTCCTTTCTTTTTCCCATTTACATCTGCATCTAAATATCAAAATCCCAGATTTTGACTTTTCTCTTCCCATTTTTCTCTAGGGCATTGAAGAAATAAAAGACAAATTTCCATCCTATTCTCAAACCAATATGGGATTTGAATTATTAAGCCCATATCAAAGACTTTGTCTTCCTTTCTTTATCAAGCTCCATCTTGTTACATGTGATTTTCACACCACACAAGTAGGACAACGATAATCATCATATCAACTTTCAAAGAAATGGCTCCATCCATCGGAAATATATATATGTCAATATATTACGGTGGCCGGAAAACGAAGTATATACATTCACCCAGATCCGCAATTAGATCTGATATAAAAGGATGGCCGGAAAACGAAGTAGATATACATATTCACGATCGGCTGTGGCAACGAAGTATATATGTTATTGTTTATTTACGGTATGAATTGTATTTGGTTTTTGGATTTATATTGATTTTATATTGAAAGCGGGTTTGATTTCGTAGGAATCAGTTTTAGTTTTTTCTTTTTTTTACTTTTCTTAGATTATTGTTGATATAGATATAGAATTGTTGTTATATGAAAGTGAAAATATAATGAAAGGCTGTAATTATTGTTTTTGGATCTGGGTTTTTGGATCTTGTCGCTTAAAGATCTGGAATGTTGATGATGAAAATGATGATTGATAGAGTGTAAAAAAGAGATTAGCTTGAAAGGACTAAAATACCCTCTCACGTGAGCGGCACGTGACCCAACTTAACGATCCGTCATGCTCCGTTAGCCGTAGGTATGGTGATTGTGCATATTTGCAAACCATGGGTATGTCTCGGGTAATTTTTTGCAATTAGGTATGAATTGTGTAATCTGGTGTATTCGCCAGGTACCATTCTTGTAATTTACCCTATTATATATGTATTATCGAACCTACGCTATAGTATGCTAGGTCGCATGTTTGCTACTCTTCCCTACTCTTTAGGTAGCCGGGTGATACTCAGAAGACAGGTATATTTTCCTATGCTTTTTTTTCGACCGACAGGTATGGTATCCAAACTCTTCACACTTTTCGTCTTGTACCTCATTGTGGCTGGAGGTCCTTATGGAAGTAGTCTCTCTACCTCTGGGTAGAGGTAAGACTGTCTATAGCTCACCTTCCTCATACCCCGCTCAGGTATTGGGTCTCGTTGCTGTTGTTGCCATTACACACATTCCACCTTTTTCACATAGTAACTCAAATTCATCCATAAATAATCAATATTCTAAGCTTAAAATTCAGTAAAAAGTGGTTCTACAATTGGTATCGACCCAATAGAAGGAACCTAGGCTAGTTTATTCGTGATATTGGAGTTGATTTCGGTTCATTTTGACTGTGTTTTGGCTGTAGTTCTAATCGCTTTATGTTCATCCCCCCATTAAAACTTATTTTGAAGCTCACATGGCGATTTCAGATTCAAGGGTGCTAAAAATAATATTTTCTATCTCGCTTTTTGTTCATCAAATTCGGTACTATCTTCTTCAATCCTAAAAGCTCTAATTTTGTATCAATTTGATTCAGAAAGTGTTTCTACATGCTTCATCTAAATACACAAAGACCACTGCTTAATTGTTGCTTTTGTTCTGATGTGTTTCGGTTTAATTGTTTGTATATCTGCTATATATTTGAATGATTTGAGATGATTTTGGATTAGCATGATTATAATAATGATTAATTGAAATTGAGTTACTTTACTAGTTGCACGCAATCTGTTTGATGAATTACCTGAATGAAAATCTCCGCTTCTTAAAGCTTTATAGGATTCTGAAGTAAGACTATAGTAAGTCCGAAGTAAGTGATAAGTGGAGTTCAAGTGTGAGTTATAAAGAAGTATTAACAATGTAACTTTTTTGGTTAGTTACGAGAGAAAGTACTCGCGCGTTGCGGCGGTGAGATGGTAGGGGTGATAGGTGATAGAGTGTGATAGGTCATAGGAGGTTATAGGTCATAGAGTGTGATAGTCAAATGCCTTGGCCGTACGGGCTCCGCCCTCGGATTTAAAAATTCGTGAAAGTATATCGAATGACATCTCTAATGAAAGAGCATGAAATTTTAAGAACACCCATATAATTTTATAATTTATCGATGTACGGTTTTTGAGATAAAAGATTTTAAATGAATTAGAGGAATTAGATGATTTATGGAGGAGAGAGGAAAATGAGTGGCTGAGATTTGAGGGGAGAGAAAAAAATGAGTGATTGAGATATGATACATCACGCATTAGAGTTTGTACATTGTTGAAAGTTAAAAGTTGAAACTTAAAACCCTATTTGCTTTATAATTGATATAATAGATATAGATATAGATAAACAATGACATGTGATTAGAAGAGTTCAAATTTAAATTTTGGATTTTAATGGTAATACTTTGTCTCTGATTTAATTACCCTTTTTAGTTAACTTATTTTTTTTAACGGCATACAACATACTATCTTACTGCTGCTTCTAAATTACACGAATGTCTGGATGGAAACGAGGACTTTTAAAATACCCCCTATTAATTCACCCCACTAAATGTGAAAAGTGAGACTCGAACCCAGGTAAGTCTTCTAAAATCAAAGACCTTACTAATAGCCCACCACCCCATTGGCATTACTTAGCATTAAATGGTTTAAATTCAAACAACAATCACCCAACAATTCAAACACTTTCACAATTTATAAATTTCAATCATGTCGAAACGAAAAACCAATCCCAACCACAACAAAATGATTTCTTCCATCTTCTCGATAGTCAAATTCCATACCTAGAAATCTATCAATCCAGTAAGGGACATGTCCAAGACTTCTCCATTAAATAAATTGAACCAACAACCTATTTGTTAACGAGTCATCACACATACTACCAGGATCAAAGCTCAAGCGTAACGTGTGTGATTAAATGAACTCATGTAGTTGTAGCTGATGCTTTGATACTTCAGAACAAATGGGCTCTCTCTAATTTGAAGTGTTGGAGCTTAAGAAAGCTTGGACAATATACCATTCCAGTTAAGTAGCGATCAAAAATCCTTGTGTCTTGAACAACATTCTTGTGAGGACAGTAGGCCAACAATTCGTCCCTACGAAATACAATCAAAATACTTTCTATAAGATACAAAGGTTCCCACATCAGCCAATCCAGATCTGGACTAATACTTTCTTTGATCACCACCTCTTTATGCCAAGATTCCTTCATCCCGTATTCCTTCATCACCCAAATCGTGAGTTGAGAATCGAACGTACCAGATTGACATAAACAACCCTTCAGGACTCCCAAACTTATGTAATGGTTATAGCTTTCTTCTATGTATTCACAAGGAGGACATGGAAACAACTTAAACGTCTCAGTGTCAAAATCAAAGGCACAAAGCTTTTCAGGAGAGCCTCGATCGATTACAATCCAATGAGCATGACCGTTTAAAAAAGGACCGTCAAATCCACTACGCCAGAAAGGGACCTGACCAAGACTCCTCCAATGGCCCGTCCCTAGGGTGTAAACCTCGGCTTCTAATAGACTTGGCCGAGATCCTGAGGTAGGATCAGGGGGTATATTCCCTTGAAAAGTCCGTACCACTTTGTATTCGTTTGTCTTCAACGTGATTCCAAAACCATAGACAATTATGGCATAACCTTTTCTATAGTATTTTTGCCTAGGGAGAATCATGTATTTGTTGGAACCACGTTAGTGTGACCGTCACTGATCATCTATCCTTCCTGATATGATAATTGACGATAACTGAAATCCCTATGTCTAGTAAATATTCGATGGACGTATTTACTCTTAAAGACGTATTATAGGGTTTCCCATTAGGTGATTGGACTTAAGAGGACTAATGAGGCACGAATTAAACACCAGAGGGACTAAATGTGAAAATACTCTCCTTATATAAATAGAGAGTAATTAACCTAATTTTTAAGGTTAATCAACACACATAATCACAGCCTCTCTTATATCTAATTTCGTTCTCCTTCCTCTGTTGAATTCATCAAAACCGAATTCATCATTCCATCCTAAATCAATCATCTTGTTATGGGAACCCGAAATCCATAGCAATCATGCTTTATGCTGTTACAGGTTCCACAGGACGATCTGGATTCCCCGGTACGTGTTTATTACGAATTGAATCATGTTATATTCCAACAGTATTCTCTCGTGATTGGATTGCATATGTAAGTGTTATCAACTTTAGGACCAAACTGCCACAAGCATATCAAGCCGTTGACTGACCCGACTGGAAGTATTTGAGTTTTTTGGAAAAGGGTTGCAAGATTGAGGTCAAGGCTCATGACAGGGTCGTGTTGTAAATTGTGATGATCAGGTTCGTCTTCAATCTCTACCCATTTTAATATACCTGGTTTAAGGATACCGGTCCTATTATCTCTTTCAGAGTTATGATGAATCATAAGTCCTTTAGGTGATCTCGAAAGATGAAGATCAGCAAAGTAAGCTTCCGAAACTATGTTATGCCACTTCTTGCATACACACTTGCAATGGATGATTTTCTTGACTGGAAGCCTTAGGAGAATATCGATCATGACATGTTCCGGTAAGTCTTGCATAGATGGACTAAGAGAAGACATAATGTTCTGGTAAAAAAAAAGACTCAGACTTTGGTGATTGGTGATGATTTTGGATGTGTTTATAGATGTGTGGTGTACTGGTATATGTAAGTTAAGTGTGTTTTATGATTGGAAAAGTCTCTGCTTGGAGGGGAAAGCAAAGTAGATTTGGTATACTTACAGATTAATATGCTTAAAATACAACATGACTGATTAAAACTTAATATCTATACTATATTATAAAACAAATTCACTTTTAATTTTCAACATTGAACTTAAATTTTCAATATTGATTTTAAGTTTCTATTACATGATGTACCATACATCATAGCCACATTACATCAATAACTTCCACTACTCACCGGCGGCGCCACCACCACCACCAATCTCCGCCGCCACCATCACCACCACTACCGCCGCTCGCCGCCACCACCACCCGTCACCGCCACCACCGCCACCGCCATTACATCACTGCCATCGCCGCCACCTCCATCACCGCCGCAACGCGCGGGTACCATTCTCGTTAAAAGAAAAATTGAATAAAATTCATGCGTCAACATCAAGTTTTTAGGTCTATCAAATTAGTCATATACGAGTATATCATTACTTTATATCTAAGCCGGCCATATTTGACTAGATTTATTCTCATTGATATTGTTTGGATTATCAGGTTAGATCTGGAAAATATGTGTTGACCCTCTTAATATAGTCATTACAAGACTGCGTAATGGTTTTTATTTTTAATTGTATGTATTCTTAGTCATCTCTAACTTCTTATTATTGTTTCTTTTTTTATTTTTAAAAGTTATGTGACAACTACATACATATTGTACCAAATTTAAAAATTGCTTGATCTAACCTTAGAAGCAGCTAGATAAGCTTTTTTGACTATATTTCTCGAAAGGTGTTTTGAAAACGATTCATCAACTATTTCACACCCAAACTGGTTGTATTAGCTTGAATCGAGTCGGACTTGGTTTGGTTCTCATTTAAATCCCTTCAGAGTTCAGAAACTACCGGGATCCATAGTTGTCGACTCGTAATTTTCGGCTCGACTCGAAAACATGATTTTTTGACTCGTGACTCGGAACGTGACTCAACTCGTAAGAGTCAGGACATTTTTAAATATCACATAATATAGTAAAATTATATATATATGACGTCTTTAGACAAAATATAAGTTCATTATCTTAAGATTTTACCAAAATATTACATATTTAATAGTTTTGAGCTATAAACTTACAATTTATCTCCATATTCGCAATAAAAGGGTCAAAGTTACATAGATAACACACAAAATAATGTAGCAATAAATATAATATATAACCATAGTATCAAACTACAATAATTATAAGTTTGCGACTCGTGACTCGGTCCAAGTTCACACAGCGACTCGTAAGAGTCTGGACAAAAACGAGTCATCCAACGAGTCGACTCGTTTTTGGTGTAAATCGACTCGACTCGTAAGAGTCGCATCGTGACTCGTAAGAGTTTAACAACTATGCCGGGATCATTTACTTACATTTGGCCTAACCCAGATTCAACCTGATATTCTTCTCTTTATTGCCAGAGGCTTTTGGTTTAATTGAATTTGTTCAACTGTATATCTGAAATTCAATATGTGCTAGACAGCTAATTGCAGAAACATGTTATTCTTTTGTGCCCTTGACATGTCTTAGTTATATATGTAAGTAAAACATGAGTAAATACTTTCATTTAGGAGTCGCAATGATTGTTTAATACAAAATCGAATGATATATATAGGGTAAAGTTATTTTAGGAACCCCTAAAAAGGCAGGAACCTTTAGTAACATTCTTTAAATTAAAATTATGTACTATATGATTGCTTACACATGTTCATATGACTATATAATTGCTTACACATGTTCATATGACTATCTATGTATATTTGATCACAATCTATCTCATGGAAAATTTATTTACAAAAACTTGCATACATGTGATCGACTTGCATACATGTGATCATAGCAATATTCGTGCACATGTGATTAAGAATCCATATCTCCACATAATTGTATAACGGATGATAATCCATGTCTCTACATAATTGTAAAATTCAAAATTACACATATATTATTCAAAAAAACAATCATCATGTAAAAAATAATCATTGGTTGTGCTTGATTTGAAAAGTTTCTAAAGGTTCCTGACATTTTAGGGGTTCCTGAAATACCTTTTCACTATATATATATATAGGAGAGAGATCAAATGAGAATGTGTCTTAAGGAGAGAAGGGAGAGAAGTCTATGAACCAATCAGAACGTGACATGTGGCTTTAAAAAAAAAAACGGTGGCATTTTTGTAAATAATTTGACTTCAAACCCAAGCTGACCCAACCCACCCCAAGCTGACCCAAACCCAAGCTGACCTCCCAAGCTGACCCAACCTCAAGCTGACCCAACCCCAAGCTGACCGCCCAAGCTGACCCGACCCCAAGCTGACCCAACCCAACCCCAAGCTGACCCAACCAAACTGCAAGCTGGCCCAACCTGACCCAACCTGACCCAGACCCCAAGCTGACCCAACCTGCAGACCCCAAGCTGACCCAACCTGACCCAACCTGACACAGACCCCAAGCTGACCCAACCTGACCCAACTGACCCAACCAGAACCCAAGCTGACCCAAAACCCATAATCTACATTTGTGTAGATTAATCTACATTTGTGTAGATTATGTGTAAATTGTGTCAAGCTGACCCAACCCCAAGCTGACCCAACTTGACCCAGACCCCAAGCTGACCCAACCTGACCCAACCCAGAACCCAAGCTGACCCAAAACCCATAATCTACATTTGTGTAGATTAATCTACATTTGTGTAGATTATGTGTAAATTGTGTCAAACTGACCCAACCCCAAGCTGACCCAGACCCAACCCCAAGCTGACCCAACCCAGAACCCAAGCTGACCCAAAACCCATAATCTACATTTGTGTAGATTAATCTACATTTGTGTAGATTATGTGTAAATTGTGTCAAGCTGACCCAACCCCAAGCTGACCCAACCTGACCCAGACCCCAAGCTGACCCAACCCAGAACCCAAGCTGACCCAGACCCCAAACTGACCCAACCCTAAGCTGACCCAAGCTGACCTAACCTGACCAGACCCCAAGCTGACCCAACCCTGACCCAACCTGACACAGACCCCAAGCTGACCCAAGCTGACCCAACCTGACCCAACCCAGAACCCAAGCTGACCCAAAACCCATGATCTACATTTGTGTAGATTAATCTACATTTGTGTAGATTATGTGTAAATTGTGTCAAGCTGACCCAACCCCAAGCTGACCCAACCTGACCCAGACCCCAAGCTAACCCAACCTGACCCAACCCAGAACCCAAGCTGACCCAAAACCCATAATCTACATTTGTCTAGATTAATCTACATTTGTGTAGATTATGTGTAAATTGTGTCAAACTGACCCAACCCCAAGCTGACCCAACCTGACCCAGACCCCAAGCTGACCCAACCCAGAACCCAAGCTGACCCAAAACCCATAATCTACATTTGTGTAGATTAATCTACATTTGTGTAGATTATGTGTAAATTGTGTCAAGTTGACCCAACCCCAAGCTGACCCAACCTGACCCAGACCCCAAGCTGACCCAAGCTGACCCAACCCCAAGCTGACCCAACCTGACCCAGACTCCAAACTGTCCCAACCCTAAGCTGACCCAAGCTGACCTAACCTGACCAGACCCCAAGTTGACCCAACCTGACCCAGGCCCCAAGTTGACCCAAGCTGACCCCAAGCTGACCCAAGCTGACCCAGACGCCAAGCTGATCCAACTCAAGCTGACCCAACCCAAGCTGACCAACCTGACTGAGAGCCCAAGCTGACCAAGCTTCAAAAAAGTTTAATTTATTTACAAAATTGCCACCGCGCTTTTTATTTTATTTTGACACATGTCGCGTTCTGATTGGCCAATAGGACCTTCTCTCCTTAACACACCTTCTTCCAGGATCCTCACCCTATATATATATATATATTATATACATATATTTTTATTAGTAGGTGTTCATAATCTTCTTGACATTTAGAGTACTAGAACACATGAACTTTCTCTGATTTGGAATCCAGGAGTTTAAGAAAGCTAGGATGATAAGCCAGTCCTGTGAATTGGGGTTCGAAAATGCTTCTATCTTCAATTGTTTTGCTACAAGGACGGTATGACAACAATGCGCCCTCTTCACAGATCATCAAAATTGTTCCATCTTCTAAACCTTGTAGCAGATACATTGGTTCCCATATCACCCAATCCAATTCAGGGGAAATACTTTGTTTGATAACCACCTCTCTATGCCAAGAACTCTTGATCCCATATTCTTTCATGATCCAAATCGTGAATTGAGAATCATACGTATCGGTTTGACTTAGACAACCCTTGAGGACTCCCAAACTTCGAAAATGTATCTGACTTTCTGCAATAGTTTCAATAAGAGGAGATGGAAATAACTTAAATGTCTCGTTGTCAAAATCAAAAACACAAATCTTCTCAGGGGAATTCGGATCAAGAACGATCCAATGAGCATGGCCATTAAGAAACGGGCCGTGGAATCTACTAAGCCAATAAGGGACATGTCCAAGACTTCTTCGTTGGCCCGTGCCAAGGGTGTATACTTCAGCTTCTAATAGCCTTGGACGAGATACTGAGGTAGGATCAGGGGGTATGTTCCCTTGAAAAGTGCGTACCACTTTGTACTCGTTCGTATGTGAACCAACTCCAAAACCATAAACAATTATCGCATAGCCTTCTCTATAGTATTGTTGTCTAGGGAGTATCATATATTCTCTGGCAATTGGATTGCATATGTAAGTGTTATCATGACCTCTAGGACCATTCTGCCATAAGCATATTAAACCGTTGACTGATCCAACTAGAAGGATTTGGGAGTCCTGAAAAATGGTTGCAAGATTAAGATCAAGACTCATGAGAAGATCATGGTGCAAGTAGTGATAATCAGATTCGTCTTCGATCTCCACCCAGTATTCCTGGTTTGACAGTACTACTTGTCATATCTTTTTCAGAATTGTGATAAATCATGAGGCCTGCAGGTGATCTCGAGAGGTGAATATCGGCGAAGTAAGGGTCCAAAATAATATTCTGCCACCTCTTGCATACACATTTGCAGTGGATGATTGTTTTGACCGGAAGTCTCGATAGAATATCAAGCATGACATTTGATGGTAAGTCATCTATAGATGGATTGACTGCAGACATAATTTTCTGCCAAAAAGGTTTTGAGTTTGCTTAAGAATGATAATTGTGGATGTGTATGTATAATGTTTAAAAAAAAATTTTGGAACGGGCGTTTTTCAAGGGTGTTTTGTCAAACAAGTTTTCGCAAAAAAAAATTTATGAAACCGGGTAAACCGGTACTCCCAATACCGGGTTCAAAATTTTGGCTCGAACCCGTATTCGCAAAACCGGGTTCAAATAAAGGAGCTTGACACCGGTATTGCCATCCACGGGTTCGAAGTGTACAGGTCCTTTTCAGACAATGTTCAGACGATGTGACTAGGCGTAGTACGAACGTTGACTCGCTACAGTGGCTCCATGCACAAACAACGAGACCGGTATTGCCAAAACCGGTCTCGACCGGGTATATATATATAATTCGGGTTTTCCTTGCATTTGTAACAAATACTTATCAAATATCAACCAACTTATCAGTATTTTTTTTTTAAAACAAAACTTATGGCTTCTTCATCATCATCTGAACCATCATCACCTCCTACAGTAACATTTCATGCATTGAAAGCGCAATGTAAAGAGGATATAAAAGACGGGTATGAACTTTACCACAAAATAAATGATTGTAAGCTTCTTATGGAACAAAGGAAGCTCGAACATAAGAAGAAAATAAAAGAAATAAGGAAAATTGGCAGCGGAATCATTATAAGTGAAGAAATGCATAGCGAATATATTGAGTCTACATTACCAAGCATCGATGAAATAACTTCTGAACTTGAGAAACTGTTAAAGTTGATTGACAAAAAGATCGACTATGCGACATATTATAAATTGCTAGCTGAAGACGGTTTCCGTTAGAAAATTTATGTAGTATTATGAATATGTATTATTTTGATGTAAGTTTTATATCGTTATTATGTCAGGTTTATGATGTTTTTTATAAAATATCTATAAAAAAAGCATAATATTTATCTTATTGACAAACAGATATTTATTAATAAAAACATAAAAAATAATACATAATAGAATCTATCTAGCACCCCCCGTTCCACATCCTGGTCGGGCACGACGAACTCTGCGACTTCTTCGCGGACGCACATGTTCTTCTTGTTGTTCTTCTTCCTCTTTTTCTTCTTCTTCTTGTTGTTGTTCTTCTTCGTCGTCATTTCCCATATTTGTAACCGGGTGTTAAGAAGAACTTGGAATGTCGAAATTTTGCATTGGAAAAGGAGAGAAGTTTCGTGCTGGTGGACCAGTGTATGAGTAATCAGGTGCAAAAATATTTGGGGAGACATTGAACAGATGATATGGTGGATTCGGGGTAAAATAACCCGGGTTTTGGGAGGTACCCGGTAACATTTGTTGGGTGCCTGAACTTGAGGCACCCTGTGAATTACCCGGTTGGTAAATTTGAAAACCCGAGTTTGGTGACGGCCTAAACACATGTTGGGTATTAAAACTGGAAGGACCAGCACCCCATGAATTACCACCACCCCATGAAGTACCTTGATCATGTTGGGAGGGATTTGTGAAGTATAATTCATACATTGTTCCTGATGACTGAATGAAAATACCTCCCTCGGTATGGTTCTAAACTCCCCAAACATCTGGGTCATCTCCGGATGTGATTCTTGTAAAAGACGAGCTCGCTCGTTAACCTGCAACAATCCCTTTTGTTGCGCACATTGAAATATTAGTAACAATTTTACATTTATTAGTAGCAAGTTTTATTTTTAAAAAAATACTTACAAACAATTGTTGATTAGACCCCCAGGCAGGGTATTCGCCTTCACGCTGGGCCTGACCTGGTTTACCGACTATTAACACGGTATGATCATGATACCACTTCATATAGCCGCCCACAGTGGTGGTCCCTGCATCCCTTGGTGGAGCCGTTGGTGTCGGTTCTCCCACTGGTCGACATACGTACTATTTTTTACACCCCAATCGACCACAGCTCCTCTCCCCAGCCGGAGTTTACGAAGGTCCTCAAACTCTTTTGGTTCCAACAAACCATAATTAGATGGAATGGTTTGTATCATGCCAAACTGTCTAGCAACTCTCAGTGCTAGATGTACCTCCACCTCATCCCAATGTATCATAGGACCAACATATCTCCATATCCGTCGACCACTCCTACAACTCACAGGGAGTAGGTTGATGAAATCTTCATACGGAGTCCACTTGAACTGTATTATAAAAATTTTAAATTATTATAACTTACAAAGTATATAAAATTTAAAATTTGAAAATATTTAATTTTTACCTGCTCATTCGTGAGCGCATTAAAAAAAGACCGGTACACAGTAACAACGTGTGCCGGTGTGTTAACATTTGAGAAGTCTCCATTCCACATGTTTGCTAAGCAGGAGCGATAAGCATACTCTCTCTCCTCTTTGCGTGTCGTGACGCGTGGCGCAATCCGTGGCATTCTTTCCCACGCCCAATACTGTAGCAACAACAAAGGCCCATCAATGCCCTTTCTTGCAGGCATACTCCCCTTAGACAGGTTTCTATACAAACACGCAAGAGCTGCAGAACCCCAGCTCTTTCGACCTTCTTTGCTCAGGTCTCCTAGGTTCCTCAAAAAATTCAAGCTTACATCATAGGTGTTTGGATCAAGAAATGTTAGGTCCAGATTTACTGGACTCGCTCCAGACTTGACGACTGGAGCAACACTAAAGATTTCTCCAGAAATAATGGAAGACCAGTGAGCAAAATACTTGTATAGGAAATCTGGAGTCTTCCAGATTTCAGCTCACTGGACTTCACCCCAGTCCAGATCTATTCTACTGAAGACATTTCACTGAAGTCAAAGACTGAAGTTAGAATAAAGAAGACTGACAAATGGCGGAGTCCACTGGAAGTCTTACCAGATCTACGACTGGAGCTTTGTCAGTGTTCTAGACCTTACAAGTCTGAACACTGATTACGAGGAATTGACTTTTTGCCTTTACACACTTTTCAAAGAACATTACACTTGTCTTTACAAAAGTACTTACGTGTGTAAAGGTGGTTGGTTAAAAGGATAATTAGTCATATTGATGTGACTTTATCCTTGTACCTTAACCAATGCATTTAATGACCTTGTCGGTTCATTAAATACATGCAACCATATTTGTACGACACAAATTCACTGGTGAATTTGTTTGCCTATAAATACAAAGTCATTTCCTTGTTAAAATTACTTTTTAGCAATTAGGTGAATTTGTCTAAATACTCTCGGTCGTAACAGGGATACTTCACAACTTTAAGTATTTCGATCTAAGGAGTTTATTTAGCAAATATAGATCATTTTTAATTCATAGGTTGTTAGGATACTTACATATTTGTATTATCTTGATTCCGCACAACCTTGTATTTTATTTAACATCATAAATAAAATACACTTGATAAAATTACATTGTGTTCCACCTTTACTTTATTGCTTTAAGTCTTGTATTACTTTGTTTATATACTTGCATTTATATTCAAGTAATACTAGTCCAATCTAATGCATATTAGACTTGTTGTATTTTACACTTTTGGGTTAAACCATCAAGTGAGGGACTTCACAATTGGTATCAGAGCAGAAGGCTAAACAAACTTGCCTAGATCTGCTTCTTTGATGGCCAACCCAGAAAATACACAAGGAGGTTTTAACCTTGGTCCTGATCCTAATATTAATGATCAAAATAATGAACCACCACCTGTCATTAACACTAATCCACCTCCTCCTCCTCCTCCTACTCCTGCTTCTCCACATGTGCATGTGCACTACTCAAACAATCCTGTTCCTAAATTCAGTGGGAACAGTGATGAATTTGGTACGTGGAAAGCTAGGATGATATTGCATATCACTGGTATTGAGAGAAATATGATGAAAAATTTAAATGAAGGACCTTATGTCCCCACATCACCTCTCAATGCTCTTCTTGATCCAACTGGATCTAGAAGAGGCAGGGAAAAGAGGGAGGAACATTGGTCTGAAGAGGAGAGGAGATTGGTAAATCTAGATACCCTTCTCAAAAACATGATCCTCGGGGCTGTTCTGAAACCCTAATTCCCACACTAGTTCTTTTTCCCAGTGCTAAAACCATGTGGGATGAACTAGTGAACCAGTATGAAGGAGGAGATGACACCATTGTCACCAGAAAGGTCTCCTTAAACAAGAGGTATGAGTCATTTTTTGCTCAGCCCAATGAGTCTCTCACTTGTACTTACACCAGATTTATGAGCATTATTAACCAGTTGAGAGGACTGGGGGTTGAGAAAGACAAGGATATACTTCTGGAGAAATTTTGTGATATTTTACCCACCAAATGGTCTCACATGATCCTGGTCTTAAGACAAGGTAAAACTCTGCACACTCACACTCTTTCAACTTTATATGGAGCTTTCAGATACACTAAAGAAAATCAGGCTCAGAGAGTTGTGGCAGAACAA
This sequence comes from Erigeron breviscapus, assembly GCA_034093135.1. Classification (NCBI taxonomy): domain Eukaryota; kingdom Viridiplantae; phylum Streptophyta; class Magnoliopsida; order Asterales; family Asteraceae; genus Erigeron; species Erigeron breviscapus. Next base: position 55,976,223 of record CM067174.1, on the reverse strand, counting down.
GATGCCTATAACCATGCCTCCAGTAGTTCCAGTGTGGTTAGTCATACTGAACCACAAGGTTCAGCACTAATATCTTCTGAGAATGTATTTTCTATGAAGAAGATGGTGTCTGAATTCATGGAATCTGGAGAATCCAGTCTTATCTCTCCAGACTGTGATGAATCTGAAAATGATGACCTGGTTGCAATGATTGCTAAAACGTTTAACCGTTTCAAAGCAAGAGCAAATAGGCCATCTGGACAATTTGCATCGAGTACTTCTACTGATAAAACCAATCTGACATGCTTTAAGTGTGGCAGAAAAGGTCATTTCATGAAAGATTGCAAGTCCAGTCAGTTTGTTTCCCAGCCTGGTCCATTTTCTTTTAATAAAAAGCCTGATGATAGCTATAAATCTAAATATAAAAAGCTTAAGGCTCAAATTGCTCTCATGGCACAACAAATGGAAAATAATAAATGCATGATCGCAACAACTGAAGAGAAATGGGTTCCTTCTGATGATTCATCTGTTGATGAAGAAGAAGAAAGAGATTGCTGTTACATGGCTCTGGCAGACGAAGAGCATCTGGTGAAGGAAGATGTCACATCTGGAAGATGGGTGGACATTGTTATCAAAAAGGTCAGTGATTATGATGTGGAAACTGACACTGAACTAAAATTGGACATTGCTGAAGCTCTTAATTCTGATTTAATCTTTGTTGAAACTGTTAGATCTGACTGTGTAAATGGTCTAGAAACAGATTTTTCTGAAATTACAGTTTTAAAATCAAAATTAAAGGAACTTCAAGATATTGAACTGACATTTCAAGCCCAAGTTCTGGTAACTGAACAACTGATTCAAGAAAAACAAGATCTTGAAATCATTTTAGAAAAAGAAAAACTAGTTATTAAATCATGGCTTGAAACCAGAAAGCCATATGATGCTGGAGTAAATCAATTTCCCACTCAAAAACGTGCTTATTTAGATGGAAATACTCATGTTGCATCATTAATACCAGTAATTGATCGGTTACCAGAGGGATTCAGGCCCATTACCATTTATGATGAGCCTGTAACTCCTAAGGCCAATATTTTCCCAGTTCAATCCCCAGAGGTTAAGACTGGAGCATTCCAGATGACTGCTCCAGTTAAAAAGGTCAATCGGAATAAACCTTTACCTCAGACTGCTTCTAAAGAACCCCAGGTTCAAAAGAAGAAGACCAGTTCCCTTCCTAAGCCTAAAGTCCAGTCAACTGGAAAGGCTCAGGTGTCATCTGAAGAAAGTATTTTGTTAAGGTTAGAAAGCCAGTTTCAATTACTGACTCGTCAATTTCAAAGTTGTAATGCAAGATTAAACAAATTTGAAGGTACTTCATCTGGTCCTAGACAAAATACCAAACCTTTTTCAAAGAAAGATAAATATATTTCTCCAGTTGAGAAAAAGAAAAAGGTTTCAAAACTATCAACCCGGTGGTCTTTTCAACTAAGACTGCTGTTGAAGAAAGTGAACTCAACCAGATACCTCCAGGGACCTATAAGGGAGGGTCCAGTGAACCCATCAGTCGATGGGTTCCCAAATCTAACTGATATATCTGGTGGATGTGCAGGGCGATCGAAAGAAGTATATCTGGTATCTTGACAGTGCTGCTGGCAGGACGATGACCGGATGTAAGACCCTGCTGGAGGAGTTCATAATTTTCTGATGGACCCTCCATTACTTTTGGAAATGATGGTTGTGGAAAAACTGAGGGGTATGGTGTTCTGAACAATGGACAAGTCAAATTCAGACGAGTTGCATTTGTGAATGGTTTGAAATATAACCTGATCAGTGTCAGTCAACTGTGTGATGATGGCTATCAAGTTCTATTCAATATTGCTCAGGGCATTGTATTCAACAAGGACTGGAAGGTAGTATTGATTTCTCCCAGAAGAGGGAATGTGTATGTAATGGATTTGGAAAGATCTCCTTCAGACCAGTGTTTCTATACTCAAGCTGACGAAGACACAAACTGGTTATGGCACAAAAAGTTATCCCATTTAAATTTCAAAAATATAAATAAGTTGTCTAGAAAACAACTGGCAGATGGGATACCTTCAGTTTCCTTCAAAAAGGAAAGGCCATGTCCAGGATGTGAGATGGGAAAGCAGAAACGTACTAGTTTCAAGACCAAGCAGAATTTCAGCATATCTGAACCACTTCATATGCTTCATATGGACCTCTTCGGTCCAGTAAATGTTCAGACTCGTGCTGGTAAAAGATACACCCTGGTGATCGTAGATGAATTCAGATATTGTTGGGTTATCTTTCTCAGGTCTAAAAATGAAGTTGCTGAAATCATCAGTCTTATCAAGCAAATTGAGCTCAAGTACAATCGAAAGGTGTGTCAGTTAAGAAGTGACAATGGAACAGAATTCCAGAATGCAACTCTGGAGTCATTCTGTACTGACACTGGCATCTCCCAGAATTTCTCATCAGCCCGCTCTCCAGAACAGAATGGAGTGGTGGAAAGGAAGAATCGAACGCTGATAGAAGCTGCCAGGAGTATGCTTGCTGAATCTGGTCTTTCTACCAGTTTCTGGGCTGAAGCAATTGCTACTGCTTGTCACACCCAGAACCGGTCTGTGTACATCAAAAGACACAAAAAGACAGCCTATGAAGTCTTAAGAAATAGAAAACCAAATATTGGTTATTTTCACGTTTTTGGATGTCCAGTTTACATCCTGAACGACTCCAGTCTGTTAGGCAAATTTGATGCCAAAGCTGATGAAGGATATTTCTTAGGTTATTCAGCCATTCGCAAGGCCTTCAGAGTCTATAACAAGAGACTGGAGAAGGTCCATGAGTCAATACATGTCACATTTGATGAATCAAATGCTGCAATCAATAAAAATCCAACCCTTGATACTCCCCCAGTAACTCCAATTGTCTTCTGTGAATCTGATCCTATCAACTACAATAAAGATTCACCTGAAGAAGTTTCCAGTCATCCTGATCTGGAACCTGTTCAGACTAAGAAACCCTCCAGTAGTACTCCATTCTATCCTTCAATTATTTTCAAGCTACCCTCTGAAATTATTATTGGATCAAATGTTCGTACTACTCCCCCAGTATCAGTCCCAGTTGAGACTGAACCAATACTTCAAGAAATGCCTTCAAATGAAGAATTTCATGATGCAAATCGTGATTTAAATGACTCAGATGAAGATGTTGAAGTAGTCTGGCAAGATCCTCCTCCTGAAGCAACACCAGAGGAGACTCAACTGAACTCTTGCACTGATATTGTTGTTAGTAACAATCCTGGTCAGTACTCCAGATGGACAAAAGCTCATACTATCGATCAGATCATAGGTGACTCCAGTAGAGGAGTTCAGACCAGAAGAGCCTCCAGTAATCAATGCTTATATGTCAGTTTCTTATCACTGATAGAACCAAAGAAGATTGACGAGGCTATGGAAGATCCAAGCTGGGTGACTGCTATGCAAGAAGAGCTTCACCAGTTTGAAAGGAACAAGGTTTGGTACCTGGTTCCTTTCCCAGTTGGAAAGAAAGAACCAATTGGAACCAGATGGGTCTTCAGGAATAAGGTAGATGAAGATGGCCACGTCATCAGAAACAAGGCCAGACTGGTAGCACAAGGGTACTGCCAGTCAGATATCAATTTTGATGAATCATTTGCTCCAGTGGCTAGACTTGAAGCGATCAGAATATTCTTAGCATTTGCTGCTCATCATCAATTCAAGGTCTACCAGATGGACGTTAAAAGTGCATTTTTGAATGGAAAACTTGAAGAAGAAGTTTATGTCAGACAACCACCAGGTTTCATTGATGAAAAACATCCCCACTGGGTATATCGTCTGGACAAAGCACTTTATGGTCTCAGACAAGCTCCACGTGCCTGGTATGATACTCTGACTAAACATTTATTGAAAAACGGTTTTAAAAGAGGTGCAATTGACAATACCTTATTTATTCTACATGAAAAAGGTAATCTTCTGATGGTACAAATTTATGTTGATGATATTATTTTTGGGTCTACTGATGAAAAAATGTGCAAGAAATTTTCGAAAATAATGTCGACTGAATATGAGATGAGTTTAATGGGTGAATTAACATATTTTCTAGGACTCCAGATTAAACAGACCAGAGATGGTATTTTTATTAATCAAGAGAAATATGTTAGAGATCTTTAAAGAAATATGATATGAACTCTTCACCATCTAAACCCACTCCAATTTCTGCACCACTGACACTGGACTCCGATCCAGATAGTAAACCAGTGAACACCACTGTCTATAGAGGCATGGTTGGTTCACTGATGTATTTAACTGCCAGTAGACCAGATATTATGTTTTCAACATGTTTATGTGCCAGCTATCAGTCTAATCCAAAAGAATCTCATATGCTTGCTGTAAAGCGCATACTGAAATACCTTAAGGGTTTCCCCAGTTTGGGTCTTTGGTATCCCAAAGGCTCAGGCATGGATCTAATGGGTTATTCAGATTCAGATCATCAGGTTGTAAGATAGACAGGAAATCCACTACTGGTGGATGTCATTTCCTTGGTGGCAAACTGGTCACTGGACCAGTAAGAAGCAAACTTCAGTTTCATTGTCCACTGCTGAAGCTGAATACGTGTCTGCAGCCAGTTTTGTGCTCAGATACTCTGGATGAAGAACCAGTTGCTTGATTATGGTATTAAATATTCAAAAGACTCCAATCTTTTGTGATAATACCAGTGCCATTGCTATCTCGAACAATCCAGTCATGCACTCAAAGACGAAGCACATTGATCTCAGGTATCATTTTATTCGTGATCATATTATGAAAAATAATATTGAACTCCATTTTATTCCCACTGACAAACAACTCGCTGACATTTTTACCAAACCTCTAGAAGTTAAAACTTTTGAATATCTTGTTGGTGAGTTGGGAATGTTAAACCCTTAAATCTGGAACCTTGGTATTGAACGCCTTTGTGTACTATTAGGGATCCTTGATTTAAAAGATTTATAAATCTATAACTGCTTAGATATTGAACGCCTTTGTGTACTATCTCTGCATGAATAGATTTCTGGATCAACATTCTAGGGGGAAGACTGAAAGATATATTTTTGTCCTTAAATTGTTTTAATTTCAGGGGGAATTTATTAATTTATTTTCTCACTGGACAAAATTTTCCGGAAAATATCACTGGTACCTTGTAAATGTGTCCCTCTCACTGGTAATTAGATAGGTTGAAGTGCATGTTTGAGGTAACTTCTGTCTCCTTGTAAATGTGTCCTCTCACTTGTCTGTATTAGTTGATGTGCATGTTTGAGGTTGCCAGTCTCTTTCAAATGGTTATCATTGGTACTTTACTGGAGTGTCCCTCCAGTGTACCATCAGTGCATGCATCACTGGCCTAATCCACCAGTGATACTGGAGTGTCCAGTCAACCTCCAGATGCACTGAAATAAGTCATAGTTTGTCATAATATTTTAATACTTGGTCATTGTGCGTGCGACGTATGCAAACTCTTTGAAAAGATATTTATCTTATTATCCTACGTGGCATGTATTTTTTCAAACCTAATGATTGTATTTTTACCTTGGGAAGACAAAAATGCAAGTTGGTTACTGTTTGTGGGCTGTAAACCGTCACACATTTATGTGTGATGTGATGTACTTAATGCGGATCTCAAAACCCGATCAAAAATTTATTTGATAATCAAAATAACCGTTTGAGTTCCACACTCTCTCTCCTATATATACCCACTTTCACTTTCATTTGCATTTACTTCGAACATATTTACTCCCAAAATTCTTCATTTACTCCATTCTTCATTCAATTTCCAATCATCAATCTCTCTCATATTTAATTCATCATATCTTTATAAACCCTAATTTTCAGTTTCATCATCAATCTACCAAATACAATGGCACCAAGACAATCAAACTCACCCAAAAATCTGCTCGCTGCTGAATATGCTCCCGTTGCCAATGTAGTAAAGGCACCTCATATTACTTTAGAGGCAAAGGCGATCAGAATAAACATGAATAATTGGATGGCTAGACTCACTAGCACCACTCATGCTCCAACTTCTCTCATTGGACGACTGAATGCCTTTTTCCTCAGTTGTCCACTCTACGGTGCTCTTACTCTCAATCCCGGAAAAATGTATCATGATTACTTATGTGAATTTTGGTACACTGCTGTGTATGTTGAAAATACTCAATCCATCAACTACACATTGCAACAAGGCACCAGGGCCTTTACTCTCACTGCTGACTCTCTTAGAGATATTCTTCATTTGAATTATCTGGCTGAAAATGAGATGGCAATTACTCTCCCTACTGGTCTTAATTACAGGGATGTGTGTAGACTGATGGGACACACTGATATACTGGATGAGCATGGCCAGTTATCAAGAAAAGGCACCATCTACATGAGCAAGCTTTCAGACTCATTGAGATACTTCTTCACTCATCTTGTTGAGTGTTTGGGTGGCAGTTCTGGAGGGTTGGACCAGATAAATCAAATGCAACTCCAGATTGCCTACTGTCTCTGGTTCGGATACAGAGTAGATTTTGCTCAGATTTTCTTTGATGATCTGGTAGAGCGTCTAAAGTGAAAGGTAGAAAACCTCATATTCCATATATTCGTTTTCTGTCACTTGTATTTTTAAGAGCTTTAGGTGATTAGTATGATTACGATACAAACCATTTTTCTGTGTGTGAATATCTGAGGGAGTTAAGTTCATTAAAATCAAGAGCTGGTGAGGTTGAAATTCCAGTAAATATGCTGAACCACTTTAGAAATGATGCACTTGATGCATCATCATCAGATGAGCAGGAAGAGGCTCCAGGTGGGAACCAGATTGGTGAAGGACCCTCTGGAGTCCTCAATGCTGAATTAGTGCAACCAGTAACCCATGTGGCTCCTCCTATTCAGCAGACTGAAATTGTTACTCGACCCAGAACTTCCAGACGTCTTAGGAAGGATGGAGTTCAGGTCAATCCTAAAAGAGCAGAATCGAGCCATCCAGGTGATATCATGAATGAAGATCGGTCTCTGATTGTTGAGCAAGTAGAAAATGTTGTACAGATTGATGAGCAGGTGACTGGTGAGCAAGATGCTCGGTTGGATTTAAACAGAGAAGTGGATGATCAGACAGTTGGGACGGCTCCAGATTGGGATGAGGTAGATTCCCCAATGTCTGAAGGTAATATGTTTGATGTGAATATGAATTTCCTGGGTGATGAAGTAGAAAATGTGGTTACTTCTGTTATTGCTTCAGTCACCCAACCACTTATCTCTACTGAAATGCCACCACCACCAGAATCCATTATTGCACCACCACCACCACCATTTACAATTCCACTAAACACTCCTTATTTCAATCCACCCTCACTTCAAATTTCACAACATCAACCCCCACCACTTGAAACACCACTAGACTTTCCTCGTGTGCTGGACTCGACTGTTACAATAACTGAAACATCTATTGAAGCAGTCCAGACACAAGTTCCATTGGTATTCAGAAGGGAATCTGAACTTACTCCTCCTGGTGGTCTCTCTGCTTCTTCTTCCACCGAGGTCCAAGGCCTTTTAAGTAAGGTAGCAGACCTGGAGAGATCACTCCAGTCATCTTCTCAAGTTGTTTCTGACTTTAAATCACTTTTATCCAATAATCTTTCATCCGAAATGAACCTCTTTGCTTGTAATGAAAAACTTGTGTTTGAGAAGATGAATGAATTGGTACTGGCTACAAATAAAAATTCTGAAAATATCAAAGTGGCAGTCCAGGGCTTGGAGGCAAGGCTGGTGAATTCTGTTCAGACTGCAGTGAAAGCTGAAGTTGTTCAACCACTGGCAGGTCTGACAGATGAGGTTCAGAAATTGACCACCAGGATTAGTAATCTGGAAAGCAGGCCAACCCTTGACCAGAATTCTGTTGTAAGCACCCTCAGTGATGAAGTTGTACGCAAATTTAGAGGGGAAATGCTGAAAGAAATTACTTCGAAAATTTCTGGGTCAGTTCTTAGAACCATTCAAGATGGTTTATTGCCCCAGGTGGTGAAGATGATTAATACTGAGCTGCCCAGTCACTTGCCTCAAGAACTTGAAATTGTTAAGAAGGAAGTGATGACTCTCAGAAACACTGTGAATCTCATAACTCCAGTGGCAGGAAGAACATTTGGTGCTTCTGACAGACACATGCTTGAACAGCTATGGAATGCCCATAAGTCTCAAACTGGTGGACATTCCGAGGGGGAAAAGTCTGTTGCCACTTAGTCCGTTCCAGAAAAGTTGGTGATTGAAAAGAACAAGGATTTGGCTGCTGTTATTGAGAAAGCCTTTGCAGTTGAAAAAGTGACTGGTACTGATGCCAGTGCACAAGAAGTAGTTGGTACTGAAGCTAATGTACAAGAAAAAGAGGCTGCTGGTACTGATGCCAGTGAGCCCCAGTTTGAATCATTCCCTGATATCTAAAGTCAGTAAAAAGAAAGCAACATGTGGTATCTGGAGGAGAAATTGAAATTGCTGGAAGTTCATCAGAATTTCCTACTGCTGATGATGACACTTCAAAGAGACTGGAGCAGGAGTGCATAATGATTGAAATTTTTAAGAAAAGACAAAAAGATGAACTTCAGGCCCACAAGATGGAAATGGCAAAGATGGGGACTCTTGATTCGTATAATGCTGGCAGGTTGGGCATTCATATTGATGTATACAAAAAGATGAAGGAAGACCCCAGAGTTCATCAATGTCTGGATGCATTGGATGAGATCGTCGCCGGAAAAACGGGGGAGAGAGAGAGAGTCAGATTGTGTGTTTAGTGTGTGTGTGTGTGTGTGTGGTGGGGGGAAGGAGACGACGGGAAGGGAGGGAATATAAAGGGTTGGGATTTATTTTTGAGGGGATAATCCAATGGCCAAGATTTGTCCCCTAGTTTCCAAGGAAAATTTAAGACTCAAATGAACAAAACTCTTATAATAGTTTAAATTTATTGGTTTCTTTATATTTTTGATGTTTTAATACTTTAAAATTAAGTCATCTCCCGATTTTGAAACATACATAATTAAAAAACATACGTGGGTTGTAATGCTTAGTTTTTTGCGGAAGTTCTTATAAGGACTTGATTTTCTATCGTTGTACTTGTAGTCTTGAAAGAAGCTCAAGATTAACACTTCAAATATCAATTCTGATCAACAATTAAACAAGGGCAGTCAGCCCGATTCGTTGCTTTCATTATTATGAGAGTTATTATTACAATAATAAAGTTATCTAGATGATCTCATCTCATCTTCAAGAGATCAATTACAGAAATATAGAAAGAAAGAAAGGAATTTTATTAAAGACAGTACAGAGAGTTAAACGGCTACATTGTTGATACTGTCTCAAATCACTTTCCTTGGCTGCAATAAGTATGTATATATGCAGAGACAAGATAGAGCCGTTGTTATCGTGAAGGGCCTATGTGCCATCCTTTGTTGTAAAGTGTTAACCTTAGGCCCATCAACATGTTTTGACCCATAAGATGTTTTGGCCCATCAATCTTTCAAACTAGCCCATATCAATATTAGCTGCAATATTAGTACCATGAACATACAAAGCTAACATTGATAATCAACTCATTTCTCAACACCCCCCACAATCTTAGCGGCTGGTATGTTCCCACCAAATGTAGAATGCCACACTAACGAAGCTCGACCCAATAGAACAAAAAAGATGGGTCAAGAATAACCTAAAACAATAAGGAAACCAAGAAACAAAATCCCCGCAAACAAATAATGGTTTACAAAGCCGGAACACTCAGTCACACCGAAAGTCTTGCACCCCAAGTGCACTGAATGTGGGCAGCCGAAATGTTAGTCACACCGAAGGTCTTTCACCCCAAGTGCACTAACATGGGCTAAAACCGAATAACAATAGTGTAAGATATACACGGCCACTCAAAGAATATAGTATCAAAAACTTTTATGAACCCATTCAGTTCTTAAACCTTACCAATCATCATCACTCTATCGTGCTTTAAATCACCCAAAAGTCAAGTAGATTTCTAAAAGCACATATCTTTTAGGACTACTTCTCCTTAATTCCACAAGATTTCTGAGATATTTACTACACCCAAGACGACCCAAGACGGCCAGTAGTACTTCAGGCTCTATCTCCTTTAAATTTAGCTAAGTCAGTTTCAAAAACATCATCAAAGCCCAACAAACTCTTTTCTTCATTGCATGTGACTCATATCCTTTTAATACTATTAAGCTCAAACCAAAAAAGATCTTTGGGCCTAAAACAATTCATAATTTCCATGTCTCTTATGACACTAAATTCTAAAAAATTACCCCCACAACTCAGATATCAACCATCAATCTCATGGCTACTCTATTTGAACCTCATTTACTTTCCCTTTAATCTTGGTTCTAACAGCCCGAATCACACATAAACCAGAACATTTATGACGCATTAATTGTGGCAAAGGCTCGAGAATCAAGCAAACAACTGTGAGCCTTATGGAACCCAATAGGAGAATGTAAATGCAAAGCGTTCCTAAAAGAATAAGCAGCATCAACACGCACCATAGGAGTCATCATAATCAAGCATCATGAACAACTATAAACCAGTTACAACCATCACTTATGCACATGAAGAATCAGAAAATGTGATAGTAAGAATAAGTGAATTATGAGCACAACTAACCAAGAGTATGACACAAACAGCCAACTAATTGAAAACGAACAAAGTAGAAAGAGCAAGATAAAGGAAAAGGTTTTAAGAAGATTTAAAATCATATAAAAAAACTTGAGACTCAAGAATAAAAAAGACCTCCTCTTTTTATATCTAGAAATTACCCAAACACCTTTTTGTAGAAATGACTCACTCTTTTCTACTCGCATCAAACCAAACAAACAAAAAAAGACCTCCTCTTTTTATATCTAGAAATTACCCAAACACCTTTTTGTAGAAATGACTCACTCTTTTCTACTCGCATCAAACCAAACAAATCCCCCCTTCAATCTTGTAGTTAAGTACCATAAAATATTGTAACATTTGCAAAATTTGACTCGTTTGACTATGTGATTATATGTATGATTTTATTGACTAAGTTAGTTAATAATAAATGATCGAGTTTAAGTGTGATTAAAATTGTGTTCTTGGTACTTGTCGTGTATGGAATGATCGTTCAATTCGATGTTTGAAATTAATCAAGGCTTATTTTACTTAGTAATGTGAGTTGGGTAGTCCACGGGTCAACCCAAGATCCATGACCCAAACCCATCAACCCAACCCTATCTCTTACACCCTCTCATCCACCCATTCATTTTCTATCTCTCTTTCTCTCTCTATATTCATTGCAAGAACAATTCTTGCAACTCTCTCTCTCTCTAAATTTATTACATCAAAATTCATGTTTCAAGCAAGAATTTGTTAGGGGTTTTCATCATCATCTTAACATTATATCAAAAGTTTGAGTTTTAAGAGTGCAAGAATCTTTGAATTCGGGTCAAATTCGGATCCAACACCTTGGAGGAAAGATTTGGTAAGCTAAATTCATCTTTTTATGTTTATGAATATGTATTTGAGTCAAACACTTGAGCTTCTTGGTCAATTGCAGGTCAAAAATCCGGTTTGTGTCATCTAGGGTTTCTTAGGGTTTCCAAAACGGGTCAAATGAATCTTTGGCAAGAGATTGAAGTTGTGAGTCGAAATTGTGATGTGTGTTATGCTTTTTCATGTCAAAATATATCATTCATACTCCAAATGAGTTAAAAATCCTTTCAAAACGATTTCTAAGTTTATTTAGGGTTCTTGAGGTTCGAAATGGGTCACACACGAATTTGAAGTTGTTAAAACTGTTATGAACCAATTTTGTTAGGAGAAATCGGTTTGTTTATGTTTGTTTATACTCACTCAGTCATAAAAACGAGTGGTAAACCTTTAGTTAACGTCTTGATGACTAAATTAGGGTTTCAAACCAATTTGGGTCGTGTTCTTCTTGCATTTCTGCTGCTGCTCGACCTGTGCAGCTCCTACCATCTGGAACGGCCACTTCTAGCGTCTCGGACGCTCTTGTTTTGGTTTGGCGTCTCATACGGTGCAACCACCGTATGAGACGGTGGTCTCCTTGTGCAAACAACTTTACGCCACCAAGACGCTAAAATCTCCTGACCTACGGTGGAATTAAGAAGCAAGAGCTAAAACTCAAACTAGGGCACCGTAAGAGACGGTGGTGCCCACCGTCTGAGACGCTAGGCCAACCCACCCACCGTCTGGTACGCCGCTGCCTACCGTCTTTACGCTGGGCTAACCTTGAGCCACCGTGTGGGACGCTTCTTGGGCGTGTAAGACGCTGGCTTGTATTGTTCGTTTTCCTGGTTATACTAGTTGTGTAGTCGTGGTCCTAGGGTCGAGCTAACCTTCCTTTTTAGCCCCCACTCGCCTTCTATAATGTCATGTTCTGGTATAGATTGTCAATTGAAGTCGAGTATTCCATCTACCCATTAATTTACATCTAAATACAAAGAGAAACCATGATAGGAAGTATTAATATGGATGTATGTAAATATGTGATAGGTCGAGGGCACGTGGCGATCGGTGAACACTTATAACCCATTCATAACTTGACATTGCCCGGCAAAGGTGAGTTCGTAGCCCCTTTACTTTACGTGATTTTGGGGTGAAAAGTGTACAACGTGTTATTTGGTTTATTTGATCGTTATGTGATCGTTTAATTAAGTAATCAAGGTTATATGATCGTTTGGCTACTTTATCAAGGTTATATGTTCGTTTAATCGTTTTATCAAGGTTATATGCTCGTTTAATTGTTGAATCAAGGTTGTGTGATCGTTATATATTCGTATCAAGGTTAAATGATCATTTATTGATCAAATCAAGGTTATGTGATCGCTTATCGATCCAAATCAAGGTTTCAAGGTTATATGATCATTTAATAATCCAAATCAAGGTTTCAAGGTTATGTGATCATTTAATGATCCAATCATGGTTATATGTTCATATCAAGGTTATGTGATCGTTATGATTTTAATCAAGGTTAAAGGGTTGTTATCCCGACACTTATTTCTTATTGTCAAAACCTACGAACTCACCAACTTTATGTTAACGCATTTAGTACACTTTTCAGATCAAGTGAACCAAAGACGTGATGGATGATTGCTTTGCATGTGATAGGATTAAGCTTGGACTTTTTTGGATCCGTGATTCATTGCACCCGTTTATGGGTTATATCGTTAGCCATCATTTGATCTATTTTTGTAAACTATTGATGGTGTTGTGCTCCTTGTGCATTTATTGATCCGATACTTGTATTTTGAATTGATTTGTGAATGGAAATGTCCAATCCTTATTGCATATAGTGTCGTCTCTACATAATTCCCATGTCGTGCTGAACTTTCCTTTAATGCCCCATATTTCCGCCTTGTTAGGGTGTTACAGAATAGTATCAGAGCCGTGGTTGTAGAGAATTAGGTGGAATGATCTAGACTATAACCATTGCATAAACACTTCATATTTAGCTTGCATGATAGGGAAATTATGTGTGCAATGTAATTTGCATGGAATGTGAAAGTTTTTGATCGGAGTTCGTAGGGTTTTGATGAACTTATTAATTGATGTTCGTAATAGTGTCGGGATACACCGTGAATTGTTGGATCGTTGTGATGAATGTTGCTGTGTGGAATCTTGGAACCATTTATTGTTTGTCCCTAGCAAACTGAAACGATGGCACTAGCGGAGTATGACACTCGGTAACCCTAGAGGAGCCTGATCAACGAATCTATGGTTACCCTATGTCATATGAAAGCTAATGATCTCGTGGATTGCGCATTGCGGATGAGGTATAGTAGGTAACCCGGTGTGTCTAATGGGTGTTGGTTGGGTGGAGGGTTAGCCGCTGGTACACCCTGTATACATACCCGACCAATACTTAGAGGGCATAACGGAACCGAGTTCCGACATCCATTCAATATATTAACGGTGTGAAGGGAAAGCCGCTGGTATCACCTGTATACAAACACCTTTAATGTATTGAATGTTGAAGTTAGATTCGGACTATGCTTTACCCGCCTTGTTATGACTTGACCCCTTTTATATGATGTTCATTGATTTGTGATTGTGTTGTTGATTATAAATTGTATAATCGATGAATCCTTAGATTATTGCCATGATAATATCCCCGTAGATATTATCATATTCTTGCAATGACTTAGAAGGAATTAAGTAGGAATTGTGTTACTTGAAGGTCGATTTTTGATATTCGTGTGTGAATTGTGAGAATTAACTTGTTAATCTAAAACGTGTGTTCAAGAAAGATGGTTAGATCAAGGAGAGCTAACACTAACTATAGGCGTCAAAATGAGCAAGAAGAGCCGGTTGATCAAGAGAATCAAGGAGGGAATCGTGGCGGTAGAGGTGGTCGAGGAGGTAGGGGTAATGAGGGGGTCGTGGTGGTCGTGGTGGCCGAGGTGGCCGAGGTGGCCAGGGTGGTGCAAATCCCCCGGTAAGAATCGAGGTTATCACTCAAGATCTTAATGAGCTTATGCTGGAACTTGTGGCCCGAATCTCGGCAGCCATGGATAGGGGTGCACAAGAAGAACCGGAAGATGAAGCGGTTCATGATGAAAATGAAGATGAAAATGTAAATGTGAATGGTGATGGGAATGGGGGAGAAGCTTTTGTTGGTCCAAGAATCAACATATAAGAAAATGGTCATGTAAAACATCACAAATAATAAGAGACTCATAACAAGCATGCAGCATACCAGAGAAACATAACAATATTACAACGCTGCAAATCAACAATTTAATAAATAGCTCAAACAAGTCATACCAAGATAGAGATGTCAACACTACAAGAAATCAAAAGACGTCAACTCAGATTTATATCAAACACTCACCATGCGAAGAAAACAACTTTGCAACTAGCCGCATCAAATCAAGCAAGGCATATCAAGCATAATCAAACACAAATATGTCATTAACAGCAGGATAAAATGTGATCAAATACTTAAGCTTTGCTTCCAGCTTTAACATGTATAAGAAACAAGAACAAGAGTATCCATGTGACCAAATATATGACTTGTAACACCTACCAAACATGCATACAAGTATCCAACAAAAATGACATTAGTTCAATCATATTAAATAACAAAAGCATATAGTAGTTAACAACCAGACCAAGAACCACCAAAGAAAAGCACAAATGACAGTCAAATAAACAGTGAAGATGAAAACTAAAAGCATACCACATAAGCAGAGACTATCAACACGAAGAAATAAGCAGCAAAGCCAAAAGAAAGAACATAGCAGACTAAAGCAGCAGCGGAAGAAGCAATATGAGTGACGAGAACAAGAAACCCAAAGAGTAACACCAAGAGCAAGAAACAGACCAGATCTGAATATGCAAATGTAAAGCCTAGATGCCTAAATGCAACAGTTAAAACAAGCAAACAGGGGATGACTCTCCCTGTATTTCTCCCTGTCTCACGCTCAACAAATGCTGGTACTCCTAACCCAGCCAAATATGCCTAATGTGAAAAGATAAAAAGAAACGGTTTAGATAAACTCACAGTGGATGTGCCCTAAAGAGGGTTACCTGGGCGATATGGTCACGTAACCTTCTAAGTGTTTCAAAATTTGTTGAAGAAAAGAACCTGAGTGGCAATAAGATAACAAGATTGACTCCAATAACTTGTAATCTTCACTTAGGATTACATAACTCGGCAACGAACCAGACTACACCGATCAAAGAAGTCACCTTAGTCAGAAAATGCAGCAAGATGTACTCTCCAATCCAACAATATCCTTTTACTATTTAATATTCAAATTTGGTTCCCCACAGTAATTCCAAGGTACCAATAAGGGTCATAAAAAGATGATAGACAATAATCTTGAACCAGCTAAGAACTAAAGGTATTTGCTAATACGGTTCTTCAATGATCAAAACTCAAATCTCTATCAAAAAGCATCCAACACAGAGAACCAAAAAACCAGAGTCTAAAGGAATCGATTTCAGGAATAAAGAGATAAGAAACCACTTCAAGTGTAGAGGCCAGAAATTACTTACGGGAGTTTAACCCAAACACGAGCATATAATAATGATATAAAACTCTATCAATCAGAACCCGAATCCTAACAAGAATTGAGCCTAATCGAAGTAAGATAAAGACAGATCATGATTAGTAAGAAGAGAAAATGAAACTGCTTTCAGTGGTCGGATTTAAAAAACCCTGATTTGGATTCAACCCAACACACGAGCAGTAGTGTGTGTGTGTGTATATATATATATATATATAGAGGTTAGGTTTATGTGGCTGTTAGACACCCAAGCTTGGGTGTAGAACCCCTCACATCTTGTTTTTTTAATCCATAAAAAGCATGGGGGCCAAGCATTTATATATATATTAAAAAATTAGTATGTGAGGGGTTCTACACCCAAGCTTGGGTGTAGAACAGCCACATACTCCACATACTTCATATATATATAAGACCGTCAATCACAACTTAGGGTCTAAACAAAAAAATACAATAAAAGATAATCAAAGCTTCAAGATGTCAGGATATTATAGATAAAGATTAGACACAAAGAAAAAGGATAAAGAACAGAAGAATATTTTAATTTTTGAAAGGGCCTTTTTTTTAATAAAAAAATAAGGAAAAACACAATACTAATAAGAATGGAAAGAAAGAGTTTTAATCAAAACAGAAAGAAGACGAGAAACTTTGATAAGAACCAGCAAATTCGAACCAGGAAGCTCAAGAAAGCCACACAGACATAACCCCTAATTTGGAAATCCCCAAATCAGAAAAAAATGAAACCCTAGAATCTGAAACCTTCAATATCGAAAACCCAATCAAAGTGAACCTGGCTCTGGTACCATGAAAGAATTTCAAGATTAACACTTCAAATATCAATTCTGGTCAACAATTAAACAAGGGCAGTCGGCCCGGCCCGATTCGTTGCTTTCATTATTATGAGAGTTATTATTACAATAATAAAATTATCTAGATCATCTCATCTCATCTTCAAGAGATCAATTACAGAAATATAGAAAGAAAGAAAGGAATTTTATTAAAGACAATACAGAGAGTTAAACGGCTACATTGTTGATACTGTCTCAAATCACTTTCCTTGGCTGCAATAAGTACGTATATATGCAGAGACAAGATAGAGCCGTTGTTATCGTGAAGGGCCTATGTGTCATCCTTTGTTGTAAAGTGTTAACCTTAGACCCATCAACATGTTTTGACCCATAAGATGTTTTGGCCCATCAATCTTTCAAACTAGCTCATATCAATATTAGCTGCAATATTAGTACCATGAACATACAAAGCTAAGATTGATAATCAACTCATTTCTCAACAAGTCTTGTACACACTCAACAATAAAAGAACAATTACATTATCACATTAACTGTTGGGTTATATAACAAATTATCTAATTAAATCACAAAGCACGCAGCGGAAAATTAATCTATGTAATTAATTAATTAACCAAGGATAGAAAACATGTACCTTTGATTGAAGAAAAAAAATAAAGTAAGAAACTTTTTGAGGATTTGAAGTAAATCCCTCTACGTTTGCACACACGACACACGGATGTACGTATGCTAGTACTTGATCACGAACCAAACAACCTTTGTTATTATCCCTAATAATCGAACCAACCAAAACCCGAAACCCTTTGCTTTTGGGGAGTTCGGACGAAGCCAAGAGAAGAGGGAGGAGGAGAGAATGGAGAGGGTTTTGTTTTTCCTTGAATTGTATATCTAAACCCTTAACCTAAGCCTTGTATTTATAGGTGTAGATTAGGGTTAATATTCTTGAAAAACAAGTTAAGTTAATGGGTTAAAACCCATTAACAAAAACCGGCCCCCCCACTTTAGGTATAATTAGGAAACTTCTAGAATCTCCTAATTACAAATTAAGTCCTCTTTAACTAACGCCGTTAGCTAGTAACCGTTAGTTTTTAACGACCATTCGTTAATTGAAATCGTGATCATATTAATTAAATACATTAAATATATTAATTAATATTAAATACATTTGTGTCGAGACGTGTGACCCCGTAGGCTTAAATCATTTCCGGACATACGTTCATTTTTACGTGATCATATACTAACAGCTCCCACTTGAGCTCGTAACAAATGAAGGTAATAACATTGGTTAGCGTCTAGCAACACGCCAATGCTCCCAGAAATATTTAAGTATAGTTTCTTAAAGTATATTTAAATGGTTGAGGCATTTATTATCCCTTTGTTCAGATACCGTGTTAAACATGAATATGGATCAATGTCATTTCATGATTTAACGATTCTGTTTCTCATTCCATAACTAATTAATGATTACCAAATATAATCGAGAACCATCTGGATTTATTTGGGCACGGCCATGCAAACATCTTAATTAGTCCTAATGAGGGCGCCAATGGTATCATTTTGCAACCATTAGTTGGAGGAACAAATCCTGTATTGACTACATGTGTCAGTCATCATACTTCACTACACTTTCTGAAAATAGCCCTTTATTTACTCCCTTATTCAGGAGAGTTAGAACTATATCAAGTAAGTGCAATCCATACATGTTGACCTGCTTGTATCTCAAGTCAAAGGATCAATAAAGTAACCATTTACGAATTTTACTTAATGACGCCGATCCATAAAGTAATAATTCGTTTGTGGGGTAGTCCGATATGCATCAACTATGGATATCATGTGAGTTTGGTGGGACCATCCATTATATATTCCATGAATATAACCAATCGCTCAGATTTGTCTTAGTTTAATTATATTCCCATATAATTAATCGATAATGGACAATTTAGAATATTTGATAAAATATTCAAGGATTAAACATGCAAATATAGGATACAATTAATATTAAATGAAGTCAAACATATCAAGTACTTTATTTTATTATGAAAAATATAAATTGTTTAACATCCCTTATCCAAATACCGAAACAACAGATTTACATGAAATAACTAGCTAATTTAAGTCCTATGCCCTCGGCATGCCTTTCAAGCTTGGGCCTAGACAAAGCTTTTTGTGAAAGGATCAGCTAAGTTAAAATCTGTGTGAACTTTGAGTAATTTGATTTCTCCTAGTTCGATCTGCTCACGAACATAGTGATATCGTCTAGCATAATGTCTGGCACCTTTCTGAACTCCGGGTTCGTTGGCAATGATTAATGCACCAGTATTATCACAGTACATATCAGTGGGTAAGTCACTTGAGGGGATCACGTCAAGCCCGCTAATGAACTTCCTTATCCAGACTGCTTCCATTGCGGCTTCTGAGGCGGCAATGTACTCAGACTCTGTTGCAAACATGGCAACTGTAGTTTGCTTCTTGCTTTTCCAATCCACAGCACCTCCGTTAAGAACGAAGACGAATCCTGACTGAGACTTCGTGTCATCTCTATCAGTTTGAAATCCAGCATCACAGTATCCGGTCACTTTGAGCTCTAGTCTGGATTTCCTCCATACACCAAAAACATATCTTTAGTAGCCCGTAGGTACTTCAGAATGTTCTTAACAGCAGTCCAGTGGCTTTCACCTGGATTCTGTTGATATCGGCTAACGACGTTTTGCGCGAACGCCACATCGGGTCTAGTGCATCTAACCGCATACATAATAGATCCCACAGCCGAAGCATAAGGAACTCTTTGCATACGCTCCACCTCATTAGGTGTAGTAGCACCGTGTTTGACAGATAAACTAAGTCCTTCTTGCATAGGTGTAAACCCACGCTTAGAATTCTCCATCTTGAATCGCTTCAAGACCTTATCAATATAAGCACTTTGACTTAGTCCAATTAACCGCTTTGATCTATCTCGGTAGATCTTGATTCCAAGAATAAATGCCGCTTCTCCTAAATCTTTCATGGCAAAACACTTTCCAAGATGGGATTTAACATCTTGCAACATTGGAATGTGTTTTCCTATGATCAATATGTCATCAACATATAAGACAAGGAAAGTAACATTACTCCCACTAGCTTTGCGATATACACATGGCTCATCGGGATTTTGAACGAAACCAAACTTTTTGATTTCTTCATCAAACCGCTTGTTCCAACTTCTTGATGCTTGCTTTAGTCCAGAAATGGACCTTTGAAGTTTGCATACTTTGTTGGGATGTTTTGGATCAATAAAACCTTCAGGTTGATCCATATAGACTTCTTCATCCAAGTAACCATTTAAGAAGGCAGTCTTAACATCCATTTGCCATATCTCAAAGTCAATAGTACGCAGCTATGGCTAAGAGAATCCTAATAGCTCTTATGTCCGCAACTCGAGAAAAGGTCTCATCATAGTCAACACCGAAACGTTGAGTATAACCTTTCGCCACGAGACGAGCTTTATAGGTGTGTATATTTCCATCCATGTCCGTCTTCTTCTTGAAGATCCACTTACACCCAACAGTTTGAGCATTTTGTGGAAGATCAACCAAGCTCCAGACTTGATTGTCTTTCATGGATTTCATTTCCACCTTCATAGCTTCAAGCCATTTGTCAGATTCCGGATCTGATAATGCAGCTTTGAAATTCGGAGGCTCATCGAGATCTCCTAAAATGTTTTCTTCTACCATCAGACATAATCTGTCAGTATGACGTCTTGTCCTTTCGGACCTACGAAGTGGAATCGCTTCATCATCATCGACTTGAGGTTCATCACTTTGAACATTTTCCCCCCCAAGTTGATGATTTCTAGGAGCTTCAGAAGGTGACACATCTTCCTCTTGAGTCTCATCAAGTTCTACAACCCTCCCACTGTTCTCTGGAACTAATTTCTTTTCAAAGAATTCAGCATATCGAGCAACGCGAACAGTTTTTTTGACGGGATCATAGAAGTCGTAACCCATCGTTTCCTTAGGGTATCCGACAAAGATGCACTTAGTAGTTCTGGGTTCAAGTTTGTCAGGCGTATCGCGCTTCACAAGTGCCTCACATCCCCAGACTCTTAAGTAAGACAGATTAGGAACATTTCCATGCCATAATTCATATGGTGTCTTGTCAACCTTCTTGTTGGAACCATATTGAGAATGCGTACAGCAGTCTCAAGAGCATAATCCCAAAACGAAAATGGGAGAGTCGTAGGCTCATCATAGATCTCACCATGTCTAGCAAGGTTCGATTTCTCCTTTCAGACACTCCATTATGTTGAGGAGTGTATGGAGGAGTAAGCTGTTGGACAATTCCACATGCTTTCAGATAATCCTTAAACTCTTGGCTTAAGTATTCACCACCTCGATCCGAACGAAGAATCTTGATGGTTTTGCCGAGTTGATTTTCTACTTCATTTTTAAACTCTTTGAATGTTTCAAACACTTCATGTTTATGTTTAAGCAAGTAAACATAACCATAACGACTGAAATCATCCGTAAAAGTTATAAAGTAGCTAGCTCCTTTTCTTGACACATGTCTAAATGGGCCGCAAACATCAGTATGAATGAGTCCAAGAAGATCTTTAGCCCTCTCCGGTTTATGCGAAAAAGATTTTCTTGTCATTTTGCCGGAAACACATGACTCGTATTTATCAAATGATTCATCATTTAATTTTAAGATCCCTTCACGTTGAAGTCTTTCAATGCGATTTTTGCCAATGTGTGCAAGACGACAGTGCCAAAGATAGGTAGAGTCCAAGTTAGTCTTGCTCTTTTGCTAACATTATACATTGAATTATCATTTAGTGAATCACAACCACGCATATCAATTTCATAAATACCATCACAAGCAATAGCATCAAAATAATGAACATTATTTTTAGAAACTGAAATACCATAATCATTAAAAATATTAATGAATCCGTTGTCTTTCAACAAAGAAACTGAAACTACACCTCTAGTAATAGAAGGTGCATAATGACAATTGTCTAAAACAATAATTAAACCGGAAGGAAGAACTAAATGATATTCTCCAATAGCTTCAACAGGTGCTGGTAGACCATTGCCCACGAACAGCTGCAAAGCTCTGGGCTTCAGCTTCCTCCTTTTCCTAAGTGCCTGTAATTCATTACAGATATGAGTTCCACAGCCAGTGTCATAAACCCATGATTTACGCTTAGTAAAGGAAAATAATTCAATAGTGAAGATACCTGAAGTACTAGCAACGCTAGCTTGCTTCTTCTTCACATTCAACTCGGCAAGATACTTGGGACAGTTCCTCTTCCAGTGCCCGACTTCATTACAATGATGACAGGTCTGGTCTTTAGTCGGATGCTCTTTCTTAGCCGGATGGGTTTTCTTTGGTTTGGGGGGATTAGCAGCTTGCTTACCCTTGCCTTTACCATCAAACTTGCCTTTAGCTTGGTGCGATTTCTTAGCTTTCTGGATCCGACCCCCCTTTATCATAAGGAATTTTGGGTCATTGGCCTTCTTTGGAATCGTCTTCTCATATTCAATGAGCATAGCATGAAGTTCATTGACGCTTTTTTCATAGAGTGCATGGTATAGTTTTGCACAAAACCCTCATATTCCTTCGTAAGGTATTTGAGAATCATGCCAACTTTTACCTCTTTATGATAAGCGTACTCCATCGAATCCAATTTGTCAAAAATGCTCTTCATCTTGAGCACATGACTGCTTTTCCAGATTCAAGTTTCATGTCATGGAGTTCCACGACTAAGTCGAACAGTTCCACTCCAGCTTGTTTTTCATACAAGGATTTAAGTTCTGTGATCATATCATATGGAGTGTAGAGCTCGAATTGTTTTTGAAGCGCGGGAGACATGCTCGCAAGCATCAAACAACAAACTTCATTGAATCTAGTGTACTGAATCCTATATTCAGCTTTTTCAGCTGCTGTGGATTAAGCACTTGGTTCGGTTGGTCATTGCCTTTCAATGACATCCATGCGTTCCTCAACTCTTAGAACAATTCTCAGTTGACGATACCAGTCATTGAAATTTGATCATTAAGCTTTTCTCTTTCAAACATTTGCCGAAAAGCATTGGTGTTTGTGGAAGGATTCATTGCCATCTACAAAACAGATTAAGTTCAAAAATCAGTATTTTCGATAATAAATCCTTAAGAAATCAATTACCCAATGTTTATAAAATAAACAATTAATTTCATTAAGGCTAGGATCCAATTGACATACAATCATTTCATCAGTTGATCTGCTAGAAATGATTGTACTCAAAAGGTAAGTGACGAGCAGTAATTGCATTACATGTGCAATTCCTAGTAAGAATGGGACTTACAAATAACACTCGATTCATCAAGTGATTTGTAGTCATGTTTTGTCCCATCTTTTGCCACGGGTCAAGGTCTCACCGCTTAACTCGCTTTAAGTCGTCCAACCAAGAACGCGCAAATTTGTCCACCACTGTGTACCAGTGAGTGGGATTTGCCATGCAACTGCCATTTCACCACTGTGTACCAGTGAGTAAAACAACAGCCACAAGTGTCCTTTACTAGTTGGGTGGCAATGACTTAAGTTTATTGGGTCAATCAATTTGATGTGTGATCAAAAGGTTATGTTTGAAGATTCATGCATATCTTCTAAACATAATATGTTTATAAAACTCATTTTTATTGCCTTTAAATACAAAAGAGTTCGGTAGCTCCATTTGAACTCACAAAGAAGCGCAAGGGCAAAGGTATGCGATAAACGCGATTTAAAAACCCGCCCTTTTAGGAGGCTAGCGCACTCCGACTTATACCTCTTTTAGAGTTTGTTCAAATGGGTGAGCCGGTGTATCTTTTGATTTTAGGGCACCAATTTTATAAACAAAATCTTATTTCGATATATTTAGTCAAGTTTATTTTTCCAAAAACAATTTTGCACACAATTTTCATAAAATGCAAAATTAAACTTACTAAATTTACAACTTAACAATTAAGGTAATCAACCTAATTTGGTCACTATGGTATAAGATTGGCTCCTCTTTCATATGGAAAAAGACCACATTCATCAAGTTGCCTTGATTGCGTAAGCCAAAATTTCTATAACAAATTATCTACCATAAATAACAAGGTGCTGATCTGGAAAATCCAGCAGCTTCACGACCAAATCTGGCACTGAAGAAGGCCGAACTGGGATTAGCACAAAACACAAAAGTTGTAGCCCTATGAGTCAAGCACCTACTGTAAAGAATTTGGCTTCCAACTCCTTACGGTTGATAAGTTATGATTTTTTTAGTGAACTGGTGTCAAACAGGAACTTTCACAAAACATAATCACATTGTCACACAATTAATTATTCAATTATCTAGCATAATTAACCCTAATGATCAAGATTTCATATCAATATATCTAAGTAATAATCATGAATAATTTGCATGAAAAATTCATGATTTTTACTTCTTTTTAACAATTAAATAATTAAAAGGTACATCATAAACGCATGCAATTATCATATAATAATGCTTAAAGATCAAAACTTGGAATTAGGGTTAAAAAAAAATTTTTTTTTTTTTATTTCAGATCTGATTTCGAAAATAAAAAAAAATTATATATATTTTTTTCATTATTTTATTACAATTAAACAAATTAATTAATAAAATAATCAAAAGAATTACATAAAATTCTAAAAAATATAAAACCCTAACCCCCCTTCAAATTTTGATCTTTTTGGTAATTAATCATCACATAGTAGGCTCGTGATACCACTGTTGGGTTATATAACAAATTATCTAATTAAATCACAAAGCACGCAGCGGAAAATTAATCTATGTAATTAATTAATTAACCAAGGATAGAAAACATGTACCTTTGATTGAAGAAAAAATAAAGTAAGAAACTTTATGAGGATTTGAAGTAAATCCCTCTACGTTTGCACACACGACACACGGATGTACGTATGCTAGTACTTGATCACGAACCAAACAACCTTTGTTATTATCCCTAATAATCGAACCAACCAAAACCCGAAACCCTTTGCTTTTGGGGAGTTCGGCCGAAAGCCAAGAGAAGAGGGAGGAGGAGAGAATGGAGAGGGTTTTGTTTTTCCTTGTATATTATCTAAACCTTAAAACCTCCTTGTATTTATAGGTGTAGATTAGGGATTTAATATTCTTGAAAAACAAGTTAAGTTAATGGGTTAAAACCATTAACAAAAACCGGCCCCCATTTGGCATAATTAGGAAACTTCTAGAATCTCCTAATTACAAATTAAGTCCTCTTAACTAACGCCGTTAGCTAGTAACCGTTAGTTTTTAACGACCATTCGTTAATTGAAATCGTGATCATATTAATTAAATACATTAAATATATTAATTAATATTAAATACATTTGTGTCGAGACGTGTGACCCCGTAGGCTTAAATCATTTCCGGACATACGTTCATTTTTACGTGATCATATACTAACATTAACAACTCACAACTCAACAATACATGAACAATTTCAATTCTATGTAAATTTATTATTAACATAAATTAGCAGCAAGCCATCAACAAACTCGCATAAATCTTTGATAATTCTACCTTGATATTGAACACATAATCCAAATCCCTAATGTTACCGAGAAGGCTGACTACTTTCATATCATAGATGATAATGATGATATGTATATATCATATATGTATTATGTATAGCCTATGGCTTCTATCTTTTTGGATACATTTTATTTGGCTGTTTTCTTTTTGGACAAATATGTTTCATGTTGGGGCTTTCCTTTAGTGTTCCCAGCATGCTTATTTGCATTGTATACTTCTATATTTTGGAATAATTTAATAAAATTCTCTTTTTGTTCTTCAAAAGCTTATTTTGTCAAACACTATAATAATACTATAATAGTATCTTTAAATAAAACTATAACTTTCAACCCGAATACCAGCTTCGACTAATGAAGATAAAGATAGTATCTTTTTCAAATAACACCTCTTATTTACCACAATTAACACCCATTATCTTTTATGATCGACAAACTTGCAACCTATCCACCCCATACAAATCTATCTACTTAAACAATACATATATATCCATCAAGATTAACAAATACGTTTGAGGCTTCGAATAGGATATCAAAGGTAATCCCAATGTGTGCTTAAAAACAGTTTATCATTTTGTTCCAATCATATCATTAAAAACCTTTTCTGTCTTAGTATTGAGTAGTCTTCTTCACCATAAGATAAAGGGGCATTCAGATTCCAATTCCCAATTGAAATGGAGTTAAATATTTGGCTTTAAATACTTGGTTTCCTTGTTTGCCTTTTTGTCTCTTGTTTTATTCTTTTTGTTTACTCCACAAGGCACAAACTCTTTCACAATGACAACTATTATCTATATCTATACTCTTTTATAAAAATTATCACACCCCCCATTTTTAGAAATAGTTACACAATAGTTACATACGGAATTACTAAATTACTCTTAATAAACACCACTATGGAAAGAGTTTTTATAAAATACCAAATTTGCCCTTAATGAATTAATTTACACTCTAAACCTTTATTTTAATAATTAACACTTTAAGCCCTTATCTTTTAAAAATTTCCACTATCACAATTACATCAACCTACACCACTCAACACCACCACCACCACCAATAGTACCATCACCGACACCACTAGACCGCTTTCCCCACCACCGCCGCCGCATTGCGCGGGTATCATGCTCGTATACTCTAATAAAAATTGAATAGCATGTGAATAGTAACTCGCCTGCGTGGCGAGCTACTATTCGTCCATGTTACAACCCGCACCATTATTCGGATTTTTCCAAATCGCATTCGGTTTGGGTTTTCTAATATGAGTTACTTCCTGGTTTTTTCCATATGTTTTTTCCTTTCGGGTTTTCAAATAATTATATTGAAAACGTTTATTCTTTTTTTGTAACAATATTCAGATTTTACCACATTAGATCCCTTTCAAGTTTAAAATTACGGGTTACTTCTTGGTTTCTTACATTTTTTTTTCTTTTGGGTTTTCAAATAATATATCAAAACTACTTTTTTTGTAATTATATTGAAAACGTTTATTCTTTTTTTGTAACAATATTCAGATTTTACCACATTAGATCCCTTTGAGGTTTAAAATTACGGGTTATTTCTTGGTTTCTTACTTTTTTTTTTCTTTTGGGTTTCAAATAATATATCAAAACTACTTTTTTTTGCTATTGGCTTTGAATAAATATCATTTCATATGTCAAATAATTTAACAAACATATATAGCGACACATCATCAATAACAAAACATAATCGTTTTCATGTTTCCAAACAATATATTAAAAACTTTTATTAATTTTTTTGTGGTATTGTCTTTGAATAAGTATATATTTTATATGTCAAAGTTTTTAGAAACATAAATCATCAATAACAAAACCAATCGAACTAATTGAAACCACGCAACACGCAGACGAAAACTATTGTGCTTTTGCCTTTAAATAAATATATTAAATATATATTTGATATGATAAATTTAAACAAACCTATCCATGCCAGAATGGTTGTTCATTCAATGCAAGTAATACTAAATAACCAACAAGGAATTAGCTTAGTGGTAAGGCAAACACTTTGTGACCTTAAGGTCTCAAGTTCGATCCTCGCTGAGCACAAAAAAATAATTCCTTTAAGGTACCCGTTACCAATGAAGCCTATACCCATATGTGAAGTTTAAATACGCGGGTTCGATCCTTCGGGGTGCCCAGATCATGTGGGGATTAGGATGGAGGTATTTTACCGGCATCATATGGCTCATACGGGTGGGTGGATGGGTATCCAATTGTGGTACCGGGGTTAGGGTTCCTGTAAGCACCCAAACTCATTTTAGGAAAATAAGAGAAATTTTTTTTTTTTTTTTTTATCCCCACTGCGGCGCAGTGGGGCTAAACCTGCCCACTGCGGCGCAGTGGGTACCTGCTGCCCAGATTTTCCAAAACTCCATCTTGACACTTAAAATCAACTTTAACTTCCTAACTCAAAACCAAACTTCATAATACCACATTTCTAAGTTCAAATAAGTTTTAGACTCGGAAATAAGCATGACAAAAGTATCTTTGACCAAACATTCATTTTACAACCAAAATGAAGTAAACTTACAGAACCAAGATGAAGTAAAATTTCAGAACCAAGATGAACACTTAAAAGACTTGAAATCTTTCACCAATAATTCTTGTACTTCAAAAATAGATTAAAGACACATCAAAAATTCCGAAAGCTTTCATTTGACCAAGTGTAACATTTACAACGAAACGGGTCATTTTACCCAAGTTGACACATTACAAAAGACGACGTACAAAATTAGAAATTTCGGCATGACCCGTTCGTAAAATCGTCATCCAAACCTGTTACGGATTATTAGATTTTCCAAAACACATTTAATTGTGATCAATACGTCACTACTACAAAACGACCCATTAAATGACCAAAACTCGAGTCTAACACTAGACATCATAATAACTTTACAAAAATGACATAACAAGAGCACAATGAGCCGATAGTTCCAAAGGGGTCACTAAGGTCCTATTACCAATACCATTATCCGCATATAGCTAAAACAATCAATATCCATAAAGCATCTTCAACTTCAAACTTTATATTACTTAACTTTCTTTCGCATCCGGGACAACCTATAAAAAGGTAAACAACTAAAAGGATAAGCTAAACGCTTAGTGAATGCATACACATACAATCATAAACAAGTTACCATACAAAGGTGCATCAATTATAGCCTATCATTTGATAGTCATTTCATCCCTATCAATCATAATGCTAGTAGGACTTTACCCACCTACTAGTCTTAATCAACAATTTGGCTAGTAGGAATTTACCCACCTACTAGCTCTCACAAATAATTTGGCTAGTAGGAATTTACCCACCTACTAGTTCACACAATCAATTTGGCTAGTAGGAATTTACCCGTCTACTAGCTCACACAATCATTTTCAACATGGCCATGGAAATTGGCTAGTAGGAATTTACCCACCTACTAGCTCTTACAACAAATTGGTTAGTAGGAATTTACCCACCTACTAACTCTTACAACAAATTGGTTAGTAGGAATTTACCCACCTACTAACTCTTAATCACAATTTGGCTAATAGGAATTTACCCACCTACTAGCTCTTACAACAAATTGGTTAGTAGGAATTTACCCACCTACTAACTCTTACAACAAATTGGTTAGTAGGAATTTACCCACCTACTAACTCTTAATCACAATTTGGCTAGTAGGAATTTACCCACCTACTAGCTCTTACAACAAATTGGTTAGTAGGAATTTACCCACCTATGACCCCTAATAACAAGAACATGATCAAATGCATATACACTCACCTTATTTGCGACCACAATTGCAAGATGACCATAAAACAACGTATTTGCAATCAACCTATCATTCACATTAAAAACACACATATGGTCATTCATCACGTATAAGGTCACCTAGCCATAATCACTAGCATTTCAACACCCAACCCATCATTTACAATCTTATATTAATCTTGAGTTGGTTCACATAACATGTATCTCTTATATCATTTTCAATGGCCAAAAGTTACTTTCGTATCAAAACCATCGTTTTCATATTTGACCTAGCAGACTTCAAACAAGCATAACTCAAGTTCTACTTACTCTTTTAACATGATTCCAGTGGCCAAGTTTACATGACACATATACCTACCTTTTATCTTTAGTGACCAATATGTGAATTGTCCTTCAAAGGTGACTTCTGGTCGTTTTAAAAACCAAAACTGCTGCTGTTAAACAGCTTTGACCTTACTGACTTCAAATGACCATAACTTGAGTTCTACACAATATTTTGACCTCATTCCAGTGGCCACTTCTTTTTAACACATTTTAGCACATTTTATCTTCAGTGACCAACACAAGATTTGACTCATATACGTGAGTTTTACTCGTTTTAAAAACTGACACAGAATCATTTTTGCTGAAAGATCACCATGACGCTACTGAATTCAAAAATTCATAACTGGAGTTCTACTTCGTATTTTCAACCCATTCCAGTGGCAAAATTTGCTTAACACAATAACCTACATTTTCTTTTTAGGACTCAACAAGTGAAAACTCTGACATGGGGGTGTTTTACACGTTACAAATACAGAGACAGAATCTGTCCAGTTTTGTTCTTACTACCATTCATCAAAATCTATCATGCAACCCTATTAAACCCTAAATTTGATTAAATTACAAGAACCCTAACTTGTATAGAAGCAATTTAACTCAATTCAATAAAACCCCCAATTTCCCAAATACAATTGATTGCATGAACCCTAATTTAAATAATAATGAAATAAAATTATACCTTTAATCTATAACAACTAGAGTGGAAGAATTACAAGCTTCCATTTTCTCCTTTTTCCCCTTGTGGAAATCGACCCACACACATACATAACCTCAACCCAACAATTTGATTGCTAGAAAACTTGGAGATTATTATTATTATTATTGTCATAAAATTTACTAATAGATTGAGGGATTAATTCTTCTAATGATGCATGAACTCTTTAGTTGTTGGAGTAAGAATGAGGTGACGAAGAAAATAAAGAAGAAGGTTGGTGTAGTGGTGGAATTATGATTCAACAAAGAAGGAAGTGGCTGGCACTCCTATGAGATGCCACGCCCCTTACAAATTTTAATGGGTATAATACCCGCTATCCGCTAAAGTTCCAACTAAATTAACCCCGAATCTAAAAATAAAATACTAGGAAACTATTTTAATGTTAAAACTATAATAAATGTTTATTTTATTTGCCTTAAAATTTCGGGATGTTACAGTTCCCCCATTACCCTTTTTTTTTCAAGTAATACTAAATAACACAATCGTTTCGACACGACAATTAATGCCCCGCAACGCGGGGCCAGAAATTCCTAGTTATAACTATTTTATATTTCTTTATTATCTATGCCTCCTCATATGTATATTTGTTTTTTTTCTATTTTCTAATGTTATGTGACTTGTGAAAGACTAGTGAAAAGTGAAAACTACATTAGAGCACCCCCAATGTATCAATGTATTGGGCGTATTTGACTTCCAATACGGTGCACACCATTGGGTGTGGGCCGTATTGGTCCGTATTCGGCCGCGTATTGGGATGCTCCGTGGTGGGAAATACGGAGGAGGGAGCTGAAATTGTTTTTTTTTATACTCCAACGGCTAGTTCAATTAAAAAAAATTGAATTTATTCAAAGTTTCCAAACGGCCATATTTCAAAATTTTCAAAAAATCAAACATTTTCCACCATTTATTCACTTATTTAACCCACTCATTTCATTCATTCAACCAAAACTCAAACACATACTTTCCAAATCCAATCCATTCTTCAAAATAAAATCACCATGTCTTTCATATCGAGCATCAATACATACACGGGTCCATTGCTTAGCGATGACGATAGTGATGACGAGCTCATGGATATCATGAAAGATTGTGTCGAGCTCAATGATGGTGCCGAACCGTCACAAGTTTTAACTCGTGAACGGTTTTATCGAGATCGGTATGGGACTGCCGACCGACTCATGATAGATTATTTCATTGAAGACTCAACGTTTGTGCCACACCATTTTAGGCGGCGTTTTCGAATGTCAAAAAACTTGTTCATGCGCATCATTCGCGATATACAAAGCTACTCTTTTACTCCAAAACCAATCCATTTTACCCGTATGGAAGACTTACGTGTCGATGCAAGAAAAAAGGGTTGGTTTTACTACCATCTAAAAATGTGTATCTGCCGTACGACAACTGGCGTTTGGCAAATGTCCGGACTCACTTGATGAATATTTGCATATGGGGGAGGAAACAGCTAGATTATGTCTAGAAGATTTTTGTAAGTGTGTTTTTGAGCTTTATGCAGCCGAGTATTTGCGAAGACCCACGCCTGATGACATACAACGTTTGCTAAGCAAACACGAAGAACTTCATGGGTTTCCGGGGATGTTAGGAAGCATCGATTGTATGCATTGGCCATGGAAAAATTGCCCAAAAGCATGGCAAGGGCAATACACTCGTGGTGATAAAGGACGTCCAACCATCATGCTTGAAGCGGTGGCATCTTATGATTTATGGATATGTCATGCATATTTTGGCGATGCAGGATCTAACAACGACATAAACGTCCTGAATCAGTGGAATCTGTTTAGGTATTTTAATATAATTTCTCGCTTTTTAATATAATTTCTCGCTTTATTTATAAAATGTAACATATTTATTAAATATAGGGAAATAATTGAGGATACGGCTCCCGATACTTCATTTACCGTGAACGGGACCGAGTATAAGAAGGCGTATTACCTTGCTGACGGCATTTATCCAGAGTGGTCTATGTTTGTGAAGTCGTTCTCATGCCCGCAAGACGAGAAAAGGAAAAAGTTTAAGAAGTACCAAGAAAGTGCTCGAAAAGATGTTGAGCGGGCATTCGGAGTTCTTCAAGGTCGTTGGGAGATACTTCAGGCACCGGCAAAAGCCATGAGCGTTAATAAGATTCGCCGAACCATGTATGCGTGTGTTATATTGCATAACATGAATGTCGAGGATTCGGGAAATGCCATAACCTCTTTCGAAGAGGATTTCATTAATGAGCCACGTAACTTACCACGACGAACATTCGAGGAGAGGCTAGCGGTGCATGAGCGAACCATCAAGGAACTTCGAGACCGACACGTCCACCATTCTCTACGTCATGATCTTGTCGAGCATATTTGGAGTCTTCTGTAAACCTTGTTGCGTTTAATTCATTTTTAGGATTGTTTTTTTATTTAAATGCATTTTAATGTGTGTTTTTTAATGTATTGTACTCGTTTTTATTAATAGAATGGTATTTTATGATTTAATATAATATTTGTGTTTATTTTATGAATTATATTTGTGGTTTTATTTATTAAAAGTTTGAAAATAAATATGTTGGAGTGTATTGAAATGTATTGGATGTATTGGGTATTGGGTGTGAATTGAAGAAAATGTATTGGAAAAAGGTTTTTCTGATGTGGCGCTGATGTGTCAATGTATTGATTAGTATTCACCCCACCCATTGGGGGTGCTCTTACATACTGTATTATCTTTATACTATTTGAACTTGAAAATTACCTATTTCTCTCTTTTTTCTTATTTATCCTAGGCAAAAAAGTAAGCAATTTTAACTCCAATCCCAAAAATCTAATTTAAGAACGGGAATGTAGATATATACTCGATAATAATACAAGGCATCTTATCTTGGCCCTTGGGATTTTGTAGGACCTGAAACTTAAGCACTTGTGAAGTGAAAGCAACATGACTCTCTATATTCATTTGGTCTTCTTTTACTTTGGTCGGATGTTAACGAACCTTATTCTCTTACATTTCATAAAAAAGAAAAACCGGTTTTCAAACTTTGATCTTATTTTCCGAATTTTCTAGTTATATATCTACTGAGTAAATTACTTTTTCGTCAGTTGACAACTTTTTTATTTTCAATTTTTTAAGTAAAAAAATATCAATTTTTACCTTAAAGTTAACAAAAAAAAAATTGCAATTGTGGTTGGCTCTCACATGGCATGAGTTTTTGGCAGCTAATAAAGGCACATGAAACAAGTGTGAGAGTATGATGGTCTTTTCACAGTCCTTCCCCATCCACCATGTGAACCTAATCGGGTGGTTTGCTTTATACATATCACATACATAGTTCTCGTGAGAAGTTTTTTAATTACAAGAACCGTGAGAACTTTAAGGTTAAGATCATTTGTGCTAATTTATCCGGTTAACATTAACATGACTTACAATGATCAAATAACGTCACATGTATATGTTAAGATACGATAAGAGATGTTTGACAAAAAAAACGAAACAAAAAAAACACTATGCAATTTTATACTTTATAAAAAAAAAAAATTAGGATTCATTATTTAACTTTTTTGATACACAAAACATATAACTGTCACGCTCATACCACTGAAACCAAGTGTTAAACGAATCATTTTCATGTTTGATACTCACGTTAATCGCGTCATTTCTAACCTCTTAAACATTATAAATCATGATTTGTCAGCTCTAACTGAAATGCCATAGCCTTGATTACAAAAATATATATTCCTTCTATCTCAATATCAAGGTGTACTAGATAAAAAGAAACACATCTACCAATATACGAAAACAGGATTGAAGGGTTAATTGAAGCAACTCGCGACGTAATCCTTGATTGACACATATTTTTTTATCAATTTATTAATGTATTTTTTCTTTTCAAATATGTGATAATCTTTACCTAATATATTATAATATTATATTTTTAAAATATATCTAGAAAAAAGACCTAATTAAAATTATGTTTTCAATTATTATTATTAGTTAAGTTATTTAATATTATTTATATGAAAATAAAAACGCTAAACAATATATCTAATTTAAAATTTAGGCTAATATGATTATGTGTATATATTATCATGAAAATATTTTATAGTTAAGTTTCTTTATAAGAAAAATCCTTTTTTGAGGTATATATCTCACATGCATAACGTCAATCTGCACATCAAACGAATATTAATTAGTTATAATAGTTTAATAAAATTTTCTTTTTTACTGTTTTGAATTTTGCAAAATCCATAAAAACACAGTTGTACCTTTTGACCATTACTAGCACGGTACCCGCACAATGCGGCGGTAGTCATGGCGACGATGGTGTGGTGGTGGGGGCGACGTTAAGTGGTGTAGATAATGTAAAAGATAAAGGACTGATAATGTAATTTAATCATTAAGGGCATTGTATACAATTCCCTTTATAATGAAAATATTAGTATAAAAGTATAAACATAATCCTTTCATTTAATTTTGTAAATAATAATTTTAACTAAGTTAATACGATAAGTTTGAACAATTCCAACTCTTTATAATTTTCTATTCTAGTGGATAATGTATTTGGGATACCCAAAAAGTAAAGGTAGACTAATAATTTGATACGGAGTGTGTAGATGTTATTGAAATGTCATAACGTTTGTAGGTGAACGCATTTTCAACCCAACGGACCAAATGAAGTATTGAAATTTGAAATCCGAAATAATCCATGAGAAACAACAACAAACAACCAATATCTTCCCTTTCCCCATAAACAAAGAAATTGACTATACGGATGTATATTTATTTACTAATATTTTGTAGTTTTCTCAAATGAATATTGTTACTACGAATGATCGATATAAAATTTGGTTGTCATAATATACAACAAACAAAATCTAAATCTTACATGAAAGAGAAAATGTTATCTATTTTTACATGACGAAAAAGAAGAGACAGCATGAAACACTTATATCTTTTGAACCAATATGCTTACAAAAGCATATAACTTAGGTGCTTCCAAAGGCAAATGAGAGATCATATATGTATATTTAAAATAGTTAGAAGTCCGAAAATGTAATTTTATTTTTAAAATTTGTTTTGGAAGCACTTAGTTATATGCTACTAGAAGCATATATGTTATCCCCTATTTTTAATATGAAAACTGATAAACAAAATACGATCCTTATTTAGGCTATCGTGATATATGTTAAGAAACGTGATTAAACGTAATAAAACTTGTTATAAAAAAATAAAAAGATAAAGTTAGTTAATAACATCAATAATAGACAAAATAATCACATCTAACTAATAATCCTTTGATAGAGAAGTTTATAATTTTTTAAAACAAACCCCTAATCAATTTTCACTGTTCTCTCACGCCCCTTGGAATTTTGTGGGTTGTCATTTCCCTACAGTCCTATTGATACCCCCAATTATAAGTTTCCCAAATATTACAAATATTCACTAGTCAAGTCCACTTCCTATATATCACAACCCATAATTCCAAAATTCCCTTCGTATCATAATCATAACTAATAACAATTCACCAATGCTGCAAAATTATAAAAACAACAAATATGACCGATATATACCAAGCCAAACCAAACTACGAAAACAAAAATTTCCTATAAACGATCACGTCGATATACTAATCGAAATATTACAATTGTTGGATGGTAAGTCATTAGGCACGGCCGCATGTGTGTGCAAACAATGGTGTTCCATTGTTCGCAACGATTCATTATGGGAACATTTATGTTTTAGGAACTTGTCTCCCCCTCGTGTTCGTTCGGTTGTTGTGGCACTTGGCGGGTATCGAAGGCTCTACATGGTTTGTATACGTCCCGTGGTAAGTAGACTCAAGATAAATAGAGTTGGCGAGTCGTTGGTGTGGGACCGAAACGAGGTGGAAGTATTTTTGTCTTTGTTTTGTGTCGAGTATTATGAGAGATTGTTGGGGGGTGGGGTGATTGGATATGAGTCGCAAGAAAAGTCACTCAAGTTTTTATGCGAGGCTGTGAATGTTGTTGGTACGTAAGAAAATTGAATATGATGTTAATTAATTAGGCTTTTATTTTAACTTTCTAGCTTGTTTCAATGATTATATAATTTTTTTTGTCAATCTTAATAATTGTTATTTATATAGTTCGCCTCTTATAAGAATTATGACTACTAAAGAGATTATGTTACTCCACTATATAATGTAATCTTATTTATTGAATTTCTTTGTTAGATTATTAAAGATTAGTTAATCCAACTATACGTTTCTTATCTACTGAGTAATGTATTACGAGTACCAAGTAAGCAAGACGCTAGAGATATAAAAAGGTACAAACAGTCAAACAGAAACGTTTAAAAGCATAATTAGGAGAATTAGAAAGGAGCATAATTAGGAGAATTAGAAAGAGAAGGAGCACCATCGGGGCCAAGTTATCCCCAATCTGTGAGCACGGTATGAATCCAATGTTCTGTTACATTAAATACTATGCTATTGTGTCTTTTGTGCATTATCGGATCCAATATATCAAAGTTGGAAGTCTGGCCCAACAACTTGTAGGCTTGTAAGTTGTAACAGCCATGCAATGAAATTTTAATATATTTTATAATGAGATTAGTACCTCGGAATGTAAACAACTTTACACGAATTATCAGTGTGTATCGAACTTCAATCTCTTGCATTGTGTGTAATGAACTTTCAAATTCTGTGCATTGCATGTATTCGACTAGTTAAAAACTTACAAGTGGCAACTTATATGATTGTCACATATACTCGGATATATACAATGCACAAGATTTGAAAGTTTATTACATACAATGCACGAGATTGAAGTTCGATACACACTATAACAATTCGTGTAAAGTTGTTTACATTCTAAAATACTAATCCTTTTTATAATTGGATAGATCTTGACTTAAGCAGATAAAAAAAAAACTCAATCTTGAATATCTTCAAAAATAAAAAGCTATTAAAAGTTTTTTTTTATGTTATCACCTCATAAATCCATTAATTTCAACCTTTATAAAAAGTCATCTACTTCATTGATAACTTTTTCTATAACTTTTTTTTGATTAAATATCAATAATTTGACAAAAACCTTTTTTTAAATAGCTTGATCATTGTCAAACTTTTGACCAAAAACGTTGTTGCACCTAATGGTGTTAAGCTTTTGAAAGATTTTTCTTTTCCAAATTTTTTTTTCCATCAAGCTCCATTAGAGATGCTCTTACAAAGAATAAAAAATTCAACAATGTATTTTTATTTTAACCCCTTTTGACGAAATGTATATTGTTTTTATGTTATAAAATTTCATGATTCGGAGTCAATTTTCATGTGTAGGGTGTGCAATTGATCCGAAAACTCGTGATCCGTTTTTGACCCGTCTGACCCGAACCAAACCGACCCGCCCGAGAGGGTAACGAGCCGGGTCACGGTTCTCGTTTTAGTGCATCTACGGGTCACGGTTCTCGTTTTAGTGCATCTACGGGTCACGGTTTGTACGTCTCGGGCCGGATCAGGCCATTTTTTGACGCGTACACATCCCTAATCATGTGTACCCAGTCATAAACATGTAGGAGTTTTTTATAAATATTTAACAATGTTTGCTACCCCGTATTATTACATTTTATATAATAGTAATCTTAATACTAATAAAAGATAATTGTCATGAAATTCAATTAGTCAATGGATTATTTGGCTCATGTTACAAATAATTTGAAAGGTTTGTTTTGGTTCGATGAATTATTCAGATGCACTACTTCACATTTGTAGGTGTATCTTTTTGACCAAAATTTTGTTCTTCTACGTAACAACTTTATATTTTTGCCTTGCCTTTTTTGCTTGGAGGTGAACTTCTTTCTCTTTGTAAATTGATTTAAGACTGTCTTTATTTCACGTATTTATAGCCTTATAGGATGGTTTTTAACCAAGTATTTGGTTTTGAAACCACCAAGTGCTTTCTCATCATGGAATCTAGTAAATCATGTGTATCATCTATTTCCTTAAATTGTTATCAATCCAACTCCAGAAGTGACACTTGTGTTACGCTCCCATTGTAGATTACGAGTTATGCTCTTAATTCAAAAGTATCTCTACGGCTAAAGAATAAGCGTGTTCTTCGGCCTAGAACTTGTTCTTAAACGATCAATTACATGTTCACAAAACCATTTCCATGACTCACTTTCACAAGAGAAAGCTAGCGAATGAATTGATCTTTAAGAATCACTGCTAGTACCCTCTCAACAACCGCTCTTGTGTACTGCATCAATGTGAAGGCCTATGCAGCATTCAGTGGCGAAAGACATGAAGGGCAGGAGTGAGTTGTTGCCCCTTTAAAAGATCGACTTGTAGCTAACAAAATTTAAATATTTATATGTGATAAAATTTATACTTGTTCTACTAATAATTTTTTTATTATGACCATATACTTTTTGCAAGGGTGCACCCTTTATATAGGGATAAAGATCCTCTAAAGTTGAAATCAACTTTATAGGTAAAGTTGTGGGATCTTAACCTTTCGATTAAAATCAAGGGTTAAGGTTTAAAGGTGATTTTTGAATCTTAACATTTGATTTTGATCCAAAGGTTAAAATTTTCCAATATTACTTTAGAAAATCTCAATTTTTATTTAGGGTAACACATGCTTTAAGGTACCAATGTTTCAAAAAAAGATGGTACTAACGAGCTTCATGGCAACATGGAAGATTCAAAACCAGACCGTCGTCGTAACCACTACCGTTGTATTGTGCGAGTATTATGCTAGTTATCTATATCATTACATACTCCTACGGTGACTGTTTGTATCAACGCATTTTCCTCACCCTAAAATCTGTTTATTGGGCTTCGTTAAACCCCTTGCATGAGGGTATATTGGTTTGTTTGTATCTAAAACATCTTTCTCTTCTTTTTCATTATTTTTTTTATATTTAAGATAGTTTTTTATTTAAAAAAATCCCTTTATGATCTAGAAAAGAACATGAAGAAGGGGGTAGGGTGTTTAGATGCAAAAGAACCAATATGTACTTATGTGAAAGGTTTAACAAAGCCCATTAAAGAATGATAGGGTGAGAGATATGAGTTAATACAAAAAGTAATGTAGCATCTTGCTAGTTGGTCGTTTTCATTAATAATAGTCCTTTTTAGCCGTTCAAAAAAAATACAAAAAGTAATCATAGGAGAGTAATGTAATAATACAAGAAACAATGGGGGGAAAATTTGAAAATATGTCATGCATTCAGGGATATGTAAAAAAATTAATCTTATATATAATGGAACAAAAGGCTATTTGGTGCCTTGTTAATCAAAATGATTCAAAACTTAACAAAAATTTTGTGACAAAAACTATGTTACATGCCCTCAACGTTTTATATATTTCTGTGTGGCTCATTTATGCTTTGTTTATTTTATCTTATTGTATTTTATTTATGTAATATTTAACTTTTATATATCTCGGTGCATGATTCAAACTTCTGTTTACATCCCACTTCCCTATATATATCAAAATTGGACACTAAAGAAAGGTTATATTAGGAACCCAATAAACCTTTATGAACCTTCTTTAATTTAAAATTATTTACTATATGATTGATTACACATATTCATATGACTATATAATTACTTACAAATGTTCATATAACTATCATTATACATTTGATCATCACCAACCTCATTAAAACATTAATTTACAAAATACTTGCATACATATGATCGACCTGCATACATGTGATCAAAACACTATTCGTGCACATGTGATCATAAAGTTCATGTCTCAAAAAATTATATAATGGATGATAATTCATGTTTCTACATAATTGTAAAATCCAAAATTACACCTAAATAACTCAAAAACAATCAAAAAACCACCATGTAAAGAATAATCAAAAATTAAGCTTGATTTAAAAAGTTCCTGCAATTTTAGGAGTTCCTAAAATAACTCTTCACTTTGACGCTATTACTATTATGTGTGGCTTAAGGTCTTAGGTATGTAATTATCACCTAATCTAACTTAAATGTCACTTTTCATGGTGTACAAATGTAAAATTGGTAGTGCTAATGCAGTAGCGGAGGCAGGGGGCTGGCCAGTGCCCCGCCAACTTGCTGTTCTTTCCCTTTACAAGGTTCACAATTCTAAACTTGTTGCCCATTTTAGTACATTGGTATATGACATATTATGTGTTTGATTTTATTTATTACTTTTATGTCATTGTCTCGTTTTATAAATCATCATTTTGTGTTAATTAAGTATAACCTAAAATAGACATGTGTATCGTATTTTAGTACATTGGTATATGACATATTATGTGTTTGATTTTATTTATTACTTTTATGTCATTGTCTCGTTTTATAAATCATCATTTTTGTGCTTTTGCCTATTGGCTTCACTCGTTTAATAGTTTCTTTTAAGATTTGTTACTTACTATTTTACGATTTCTACACTACGGTGCAGATTCGAAATTATCAAAAAAAAATTTGAAAAGAGGGTACAAAAAGCGAACAAAAAAACCCAACAAACAACCTTAACAGAAGAAAACTAACACCGATATTCGCAGGACAAAAAGTGAAAAAAAAAAATTTACTTTTTTACTTTAGGGAAAAAAATGTAAAAACATGCCAAGTTTAGGACAAAAAATGTAATTTTCTCTCGGTTACAACATCATTTTAGTAAACTCAATTCATCAAACGATTCCATTTCTGGTTGAAATTTTGTATTAATTAATAGAAACACTGAAGTGGTGATTAAATAACATTCATAAAATTATGTCATTTAATCAGCAAAGTTTTACATGAAAAAAACTATAAAAGTCAAAATCAACATTTTCTTTCAAAAAACTGAAAAAAAAAAAGAGAGATAATTATAATTAATAATAATAAAATATAATATGTATGAAGTTCGGTAAGCAGAGTTATCGACTGAAAAAAACGACACCCGGCCAGTAAAACTTCAGATGATATAATTATTATAGCTACAGCCCACTTTGGCAATCAAGAAAAAGATATTTCAATCAATCTTTCTCTTGGTACAATATAGCAAAACGAATATATAAATAAAATAAAAAAGTTATAATTACTACATATGTTATAAAACCTGGGAAATAATGAATTAAATCGATTTTATCAGAGAGAGGGAAGCCGTGGTGGTAGACTGAAATGTGACAAACCCTATTTTGATGACTGCTTTATATAGAACCTTTCTTTTTCAACCCTAACACTATTGGGCCTTATGGGCTTCTTCGGCTTATTTTGTGCTTTTTTCACTAGCGTCATGTTTTGGGTTCTTTTTCATCTTTTTTTTTTAGTTTTTTATTTCTCTGTTCTTTTCTTTCATATAAGAGTTAATTACAGAAATCGTCCTGTCGTGGTACCCAACTTGCAGGTTTCATCCCTACCTTTCATAAATTACAGTTTTAGTCCAAAATAGTTTCCTCCGTCAACACTTTTAGTCCTTCCCTTAAACGTCCGTTTATAACCATGACACGTGATCCGCACGTGATGGTTATTTTCGTAATTTGGCATAATAAAACCCAATAAATATCCCGACCTACCACTCCATCTTCAACATTCGTCCTTCACTTCGACATTTTCCCTCTCTCTCTTTCTAAAACCTTTTCCCTCCATAAACAAAATACCCTAAATATATTGATCTGATTCAAATGCCCTAAATATATTATTGAAGAAAATGGTGGTTAGCGAGTGGCATATTCGTGATGACAAAAACCCTAAAGCTCTGGATTATGCAATGGGGGAATATGGTATGTTTTTTATTTTATTTTTTTATTTATTAAAAGTTATAATTTTTTGTATCCATTCATTAATATGACAAAAACCCTAAAGATGTGGATTATAATGAATTTTTATTTTATTTTTTTTAATTTAATCTGCAGAAGCATCAAGGGGGTTGTTTGCTTTGAAAATCCATCATGGTGGAGCATTTACTGAGTGGCCAGATAGAAGATACGTGAATGGTAAGATCTCATATGTGGACTTTGTGGATATTGATTTGTTTTCTGTATTGGAGTTAGATGCAATGATGCTTGAACTAGGTTACAAAAAGGACAGAGAATGTATTACCATTATTTAACTCCACAAGGCAATTTAGATTCTGATTTACATGAATTAAGCACAGATGAAGATGTTCGTGCATTACACAATTTAGTTGCAATGAACAGATTGTTTGAGGTTTCAGTTTACATTGAACATGGGTTTACAAACTTGAACAATCCTTATGACTCACCTAGAAGGGGGAAGGGTAGTGTAACCATTGTGGATATAACTGACACTGATATAAATGAGGAAATGGTTGTTAAGTCTAATGCTATTAGGGGTAGTTCATCTAAGTTAATGTTAGAATGGCAAAGAACTGATAATAGTGAACAAGTGAAAGTGCCAACTGACAAGGGGAAGGGTAAGACTGTTGAGAATGATATGCCATATGATAATGTGGATTTAGATAATGATATTACATTTGATGATGTGCATATAGTGGAGAATGAGACAGTTGACAAGGATAATGTGGAAGTAGAACAGGGTGGAAAGCAGTCAGTTGACAAGGGTAAGAGTGTTGAGCATGATGACAATGAGGGTAGTGGGGATGAAGAGAGTGAGGGTAGTGGGGATGATGACAGTGAAGACAGTGATTTCATGGTTGATCCAGATAATGAGATAGATGATTATGAGGTTGACATGAGGCACTATCATATGAATATTGATCCAGATGTGGAGTATATGGGTCCTCCCCCTGAGGTTAATGTGATTCCTAATGAGGATGAGCCTAATGCAGATGATGATGAGAATGATCTTGGTGTGATAAATACTGAGGAATTTTCAAGTGGTGATGAACAAGGTAGTGACATAGAATCTGCAAGAGCTAATTTCTTAAGAAGTTTAAGAAAGAAACAAAGGGAGAATGATAATGAGACATTTCAACTAGGACAGACATTTGGGACTCCCCAAGAGGTGAAAGAGTTGGTCAGGAACCATTCTGTAGAAACTAGGAGAATGTTGAAGATGGTTAAAAATGACAATAAAAGAATAACTGTTAAGTGTTTTGGTAGCACACCAATATTTGGAGATGGTGGGCCAGTTGGTGGGCTTGATGGTGGGCTTGATGCTGGGCCAGTTGGTGGGTCAGATGATGGGCCAAGTAAGGTTCAGAAGGGTTCAAATAAAAAGAGTCCAACCACACAGAGTCCAACTAGAAAGAGTCCAACCACAAAGAGTCCAGTTAAAAAGGGTCCAAGTCAAAAGAGTCCAACCTCAAGTAGTCCAAAAAAGATTCCCAAAAAACCTGCCACCAAAAAGAAAGTTGACCCAAACAGCATTCAATGTCCTTGGTATTTACATGTTAGTAAAATAAACCAATCTGCCACATGGATGGTGAAAACAATAAATTCCACCCATACTTGTATCCAATCTAGGGTAATACCAGCCTGTACTCAAAGCTATTTAGCAAAACAAGTCCACCAACAGTTGGCAACCAATCCTGAAATACCCCCAGCAGCATTACAAGAAGAATTGTCAAGGAAATTGGAAGTTGGGATTTCATGGATGAAAGCATTCAGGGCTAAGCAAAAGGCTGAGAAATCATTAAAGGGAGACTACCAAAAACAATACCTGATGCTGAGGGATTACTTACAAGAGTTGCAGAGAGCAAACCCTAACACCACAGTTAGGTTGGAGGTGGAAAGACCAACAGATCACAACTCAGTTACAAGGCAATTTAGGAGAATTTATATATGTCTGGGTGCTTGTAAAGAGGGTTACAAGGCTTGTATGAGGGAGATTATTGGGTTGGATGGATCTTTCATGAAGGGGCCATATCCTGGATGGGTTCTAACTGCTGTAGGCTTGGATCCAAACAATGGGATATATCCATTGGCTTATGGCATTGTTGAAGCTGAAACAACACTCTCTTGGACTTGGTTTTTGACATGTCTAGGTGAAGACTTGGATTTGTCTCCACAATCAAACTACACCTTCATTTCTGATAGACAAAAGGTATACTTTTCTACTTTCAATTATGTATTGCAATATTGTTTAGTATAAATCTGGTTTGGTGTAGTATAATTATGTATAACCAGGGAATCATACCAGCCATTGCAAGATTGTTCCCATCAGCTGAACATAGATATTGTCTCAAACACATCCATGAAAATATGAAGTCACAGTGGAGGGGCAAAGCTTTCAAAGACTGCCTTTGGAAGGCTGCAATTTGTACAACAGTTCCACAATTTCAGAGGGCAATGGAAGATTTGAGAAGGTTGAACCAAGAATGCTTTGA
The DNA here is from genome assembly GCA_034093135.1 of Erigeron breviscapus. Taxonomy (NCBI): domain Eukaryota; kingdom Viridiplantae; phylum Streptophyta; class Magnoliopsida; order Asterales; family Asteraceae; genus Erigeron; species Erigeron breviscapus. The sequence continues at coordinate 55,931,763 of CM067174.1, read as the reverse complement.
CTGGGTTTCAAAAATTCCTCCAAGCCATTGGTCTAGATCACATTTCACAGGTATAATTTCTTTAAGTTTTGTATAATTTCTTTAAGTATTGTATAATTTCTTTAAGTATTGTATAATTTCGTTAAGTTTTGTATAATTTCTTTAAGTTTTGTATAATTTCTTTAAGTTTTGTATAATTTCTTTAAGTTTTGTATAATTTCTTTAAGTTTTGTATAATTTCTTTAAGTTTTGTATAATTTCTTTAAGTTTTGTATAATTTCTTTAAGTTTTGTATAATTTCTTTAAGTTTTGTATAATTTCTTTAAGTTTTGTATAATTTCTTTAAGTTTTGTATAATTTCTTTAAGTTTTGTATAATTTCTTTAAGTTTTGTATAATTTCTTTAAGTTTTGTATAATTTCTTTAAGTTTTGTATAATTTCTTTAAGTTTTGTATAATTTCTTTAAGTTTTGTATAATTTCTTTAAGTTTTGTATAATTTCTTTAAGTTTTGTATAATTTCTTTAAGTTTTGTATAATTTCTTTAAGTTTTGTATAATTTCTTTAAGTTTTGTATAATTTCTTTAAGTTTTGTATAATTTCTTTAAGTTTTGTATAATTTCTTTAAGTTTTGTATAATTTCTTTAAGTTTTGTATAATTTCTTTAAGTTTTGTATAATTTCTTTAAGTTTTGTATAATTTCTTTAAGTTTTGTATAATTTCTTTAAGTTTTGTATAATTTCTTTAAGTTTTGTATAATTTCTTTAAGTTTTGTATAATTTCTTTAAGTTTTGTATAATTTCTTTAAGTTTTGTATAATTTCTTTAAGTTTTGTATAATTTCTTTAAGTTTTGTATAATTTCTTTAAGTTTTGTATAATTTCTTTAAGTTTTGTATAATTTCTTTAAGTTTTGTATAATTTCTTTAAGTTTTGTATAATTTCTTTAAGTTTTGTATAATTTCTTTAAGTTTTGTATAATTTCTTTAAGTTTTGTATAATTTCTTTAAGTTTTGTATAATTTCTTTAAGTTTTGTATAATTTCTTTAAGTTTTGTATAATTTCTTTAAGTTTTGTATAATTTCTTTAAGTTTTGTATAATTTCTTTAAGTTTTGTATAATTTCTTTAAGTTTTGTATAATTTCTTTAAGTTTTGTATAATTTCTTTAAGTTTTGTATAATTTCTTTAAGTTTTGTATAATTTCTTTAAGTTTTGTATAATTTCTTTAAGTTTTGTATAATTTCTTTAAGTTTTGTATAATTTCTTTAAGTTTTGTATAATTTCTTTAAGTTTTGTATAATTTCTTTAAGTTTTGTATAATTTCTTTAAGTTTTGTATAATTTCTTTAAGTTTTGTATAATTTCTTTAAGTTTTGTATAATTTCTTTAAGTTTTGTATAATTTCTTTAAGTTTTGTATAATTTCTTTAAGTTTTGTATAATTTCTTTAAGTTTTGTATAATTTCTTTAAGTTTTGTATAATTTCTTTAAGTTTTGTATAATTTCTTTAAGTTTTGTATAATTTCTTTAAGTTTTGTATAATTTCTTTAAGTTTTGTATAATTTCTTTAAGTTTTGTATAATTTCTTTAAGTTTTGTATAATTTCTTTAAGTTTTGTATAATTTCTTTAAGTTTTGTATAATTTCTTTAAGTTTTGTATAATTTCTTTAAGTTTTGTATAATTTCTTTAAGTTTTGTATAATTTCTTTAAGTTTTGTATAATTTCTTTAAGTTTTGTATAATTTCTTTAAGTTTTGTATAATTTCTTTAAGTTTTGTATAATTTCTTTAAGTTTTGTATAATTTCTTATAAAGTGTTTAGATTTCATTAGGGAGTACATGATGAGAAGGATAGCTTTGGTAATCAAGCTGGGAATTAACAAGTGTATTGGACCATTGACACCATCAGCAGCTAAGTTGTTAGAAGTTTCTAAGAAAGATGCATCTAAGTGTACACTAATCTGGGATGGGGCTGTTGGATATCAAGTAAGTGGTCCATGGGGTGACCAATGTGTGGTGGATGTGTCACTTAGGACATGTACTTGTAGGAAATGGGAATTAACAGGAATTCCCTGTCTACATGCTGTTGCTGCAATTTTTCATATGGGTGTCTCTGGATTGAAGCCTGGCATACCAGAAAGCTGGGTGCATCAATGTTATTGGCTTGAAACTTGGAAAAAAGTGTACTCATACAAGATAGGTGGAATCAATGGTTCAAACATGTGGGAGAAATCTAGAATTCCAACAACAATAACACCCCAGTGCATCATACTCCTGTTGGAAGACCAAAGAAAAAAAGGAAGAGATCATTCTATGAGGAAAGCATGGTTAAGACATCTGCCACTAAGGGTAGGAAACTGAAGACTCTTACTTGCTCACTCTGTGGTAATCTGGGCCATAATTCAAGAGGTTGTAAGGGTCAGGGAGGTTGTGCAGGCAGTGCAGGGAGCTCAAGAATGGGGGCTACTCAGACTCAACCATCTCAGAGTCAACCAACCCAAGGTCAAGGAGGTGGTGGTGCAGGCAGCTCAAGAGTGGGAGTAAGTCAGAGTCAACCATCTCAAAGTCAACCAACTGAAGCTCATGCTCAACCAAGTCAGGGTCAAACAAGCCAAAGTCAAAGTAATGTTAATTCCCCCTAGATTCACAAAAAGGATGGCTGCTAGATTGTCTCCAGATCAAGCATTCAGAGCTCCATTCAAAGCTCCATCCAAGAAGAAAAAGTAAACTATGATGGTTTGTGTAATATTAGGATGTTTATGTATGCTTTTGTTGTCAATTGGCAGTGTGTCAATTTGACAATTTGGATGTTTAAGTAAACTTGGATTTCTGTAATATTAGGATGGATGTTTATGTATGCTTTATCAAACAATGTTTGATCTATGGATAATGCTTTTGATGTCAATTTGGTTATGAAGTATCTTTCAATTTCTTGATGTCAATTATCTTTCAATTTAGGCAGTGTTATGTATCTTATTTGTAACCATTTTTTGGTAATTTGACTTTATATAGTCAAAACACTTGCAAAATTAACAATTTTCTGCTACTGACAAAACATTTTCTCCATTTCCATAAACAATTACATAAACAACTTCTGCTACATTTCCATAAACTTGAATACTACAATTACAATTACATGAACTTTAAAATTACATTAACTGCTTATTTTCTTATCCACTAATAAGTAGATATAACAGCAGAAACACAACCACCATTGACAAAAAAAGATACTTCCTTAATCGATTATTTTCTTGATTCTTCATTCTTACTTCATTCTCTAGTGCATTCTTAGCCCTTAACAGCCCTGGAATAATGTCCATAGATCGATCACACATAACTGGATCATACCACCCAATAAACCTAGTACAACGCGAATCCCTTTTAGGGCAACTGTAAAACCTCCTTCCAGGGTTTCGTGGTGTCCAAGATGTTCGAATCACAGCAATCGAACCACAGCTACAATGGACCATTTTTCGTGACCTATATCGTATTTGAAGAACAGATGAGGGAGAAAAGTGAGAGAAAGTAAGAGAGAGGTAAGAGAGAGAGTGAAAATAAGGTTTTTTTTGTTTAATCGGGTTATTTATTGGGTTTTATTATGCCAAATTACGAAAATAACCATCACGTGCGGATCACGTGTCATGGTTATAAACGGACGTTTAAGGGAAGGACTAAAAGTGTTGACGGAGGAAACTATTTTGGACTAAAACTGTAATTTATGAAAGGTAGGGATGAAACCTGCAAGTTGGGTACCACGACAGGGACGATTTCTGTAATTAACTCTTCATATAATGTACTTTAGTTGTAACTAGATTTTAGACCTGTGTCCAGCACTGGACATGGGGTTTACGATATTATCAATATTAGATCTTCATACATTTAATTCATAAAAGCTTATAATTTTGAAGATATACGGTTCTAAGTGTTATACTTTGCAAGTTGTAGTACAATAATCACATGTTCGTCACTGTCATTGTTAGCTGAAATATATTGATGGAATTGTTTGCCGTAGTCATTGCACAAGGCACATGCTACAATAATTTCTCTATTATAGAATTTTTTGAAAACCAGTTGTACTCATAATGTGATATTATTATGAAAGATAATTAATAATTAAAATATAAACATACTTGTGATCTTGTACTTGACATTCAAGTATATGTATTTGATCATGATGCGGGCCCATAACACGAATAGGTTTATTTTCAATCACATGTCCTATGATAATTAGATAACAATTAGGATTGTTTTCATATTCTTTGATAACAATTAGAACTCTTGATTTGAGTGACAATTGTAACTTTAAAAAACTAAATATAAATACTTTTTGTAACTTTTTTAAGAAACTTTAAAAAAATTCTCCTCAAGTTGATGGCTAAATATAAATATAAATTAACTATTCAGGGTTAAAAAGTGTAAATTATTGATGGAAAACAAAAAAGAGTCAATTTGATGAAATTGAGCGATTTGATTGGTTAATAAGTCATTAGTTCAACTGTATTATAGTATATATATATTAAGATTAAGATTAAGATCTGGTTGTTTGAACATTTATATTTGTTAGAAAGAAAATTATACCCGCACATAATTATTAAAAATTATATTTGTATATATCGTTAGTATCTGCATAAATATTTATATATAGTTGTTATTAAACTTTAAACTAGTGTATTTCTACAAGGAGACTTCTTCGATAAAATTATGTATTTGTAATCATTGACTCGTTTTAATTAGCAAAATACTAGCACAGTACTCGCGCAATGCGGCGGTGCTCGTCGTGGTGACGGTGTGGTGGTGGGGGGCGACTATTGGTGGTGGAGACGACGTCGAGTGATATAGATAATTGATATAAAAGTAATTGATTTAAAGAGTTAATGAAAATTTTAAAAGATAAATGACTGATAGTATAATTTAATATATAGACATTTTTCCCATGTAACTTTCAACATGAGACTATTTCTTTTATAATATAGTATAGAAGTATAGATAGATTTAATAACTAATAAGAAACCAATTAAGCAAAAAAAAAACAAGCCATAACACTTTTGTTGATTATTATTATTAATACAGTGATATTGATCTCAAAAATCTATCTACTTTCTTATTTATGTATTTTATGTAGCATTGTAATGGTTTCTTTAAAAAGTGTCTGTTTATGATATGTTTATTTTATGAAACTGCAAATTTCATTAACAACAAAGCTTGCAAGCTGGTAGCCACATTAGATATTACAAGCTTAAAACGAAATTACACCAGTTTTGCCATGAGAACCAAATAAACGTAGATCTATTTTTAATCCAAAGATAAAAATAAAAAAAGAGCGACTTCATTTCGACAGGAGTATCCCAACTCGAGGAAACTGTACTTCATAATTTCAATTCACCTTTGGAATTGTAATAGACTAAAACTTACGAATTAATTAAAAGAAGAAAATGATCTTGCTTGAATTGGAATCATATAATACGACGAGTGTTATACTTTCTATTTTTTGCGAATTAATTAAAAGAAAAAAATGATTTTGCTTGAATTGGAATCATATAATACGACGAGTGTTATATTTTCTATTTTTTGGAATCTGATGACTTTATATGAAAACTTTTATGTATGGTTCAATAGTTGATAAATATTGTAATTTGTTGCTTTGGTTTTTCTTAAAGAAAAAAGAAATTTTATATTTATGGTGACTGTTTTATGTGATTTGGAAAGTAAAAAAATATTATGATTCACTGAATTCATTTTTTTTTAGTTTTTCTCAATAAATTATAAAATAATCTTAAATAGTTTTATAAAACTAATCTAACGTATAATTAAATTATAATACTTTATGTATGTTCTTAATTATAAAGTTTTTTATTCTTTATAAAACATATTTGTGATTTTCATGATTAAAAAAAGTATAAGTTAAAATAAGTCAAATGAGTTAATTATAAAAAAGAAATGTTTTGATTAAATATATAAGGAATATATAGATAGATATAGAAATTTTCAATATGAGTAGGAAATTATTATAAGGGGTATATAGATAGATATAGAAAGTTAATTTTTACTTATATGTTAAAACATTAATACTTTGATAGTTGTAGGTTTATTTTTGTTAATAAATTATTTATTACATCTTAAATATAAAACAAAAACAAACTTTTATATTGTATTTATATATAACTAGATTATTTTCTCGTGTAATACGCGAGATGAATATATTAAGCTATTACAATAACATAGTTAGTAATTATCTATATAATACGTTAAAATTTAATGATATTATTATTCTAAAAAATAATTTGTATGAAAACAATTTTCTTAAGCTATGTATATATTATCCATTGAATGATGCTATATATTTAAATAGTTAGATAATTTTGATGATTTAAATAATTTTTTCTTAAAAGATAATTTATAAGATATGTCATATGCTTGTTATAACTTCATATATTATGATGATGTGAAATTATAGATAAATAAAACACGTGTATTTAATATAATAATAATATTATTATTAAACATATTTTTAGCTTATTCATACAAAATCAAATATCATCTTAATTATTAAGATATTATTATTTGAAAACGTTATTATTGTACATGATTTATAAGATCGTTTATGCATAAGATTTTGTTGAATCCTTTCGGACTTATAAATTTGTATAAAGTGTCTATATCAATAAGCGCGGACAAATTTAAAAGTGTGTATAAATATAATATTTTACACACTTATTAGTGTCTGAATTTTTTTCCACACTTTTAAATGTGAAACTTGTAATTTTTTTCGCACTTTTCAATGCTGACTATTTGTACATATTTATAAGTGCGAATAACTTAATAAAATTTCCCGCTTTTTTAAAAACTACATAAAATGAAGTGCGCACAAACTACAAATTTGTTGCAGTAATATAACATGTTTAATAAGTCTAATCATAAAATTATATAAAAACATATTATCTCCTTATTTATATAAAATCAAATATCAAATTATCAATATTAAATTACATCATTTATCTATTAATCTAATAAAGCGACATGACATTACAATGACTAAGGTCATTAAATATCAATCCCCTAGAATAAGTATTCATAATAGAAATAACACACGGTTATAGTTTTTTTTTAAAAGAGAATTTTATTAACAACCGACAACTCACATAATTGAGGAGTGTCACACCAAATTACAAGAATTACAAGAATTTACAATTACATACAAACGTTAAACGAGTTCCAATCTTGCCAACTAATAGAGCAATTCCTCGTCCTATTCTTAAACCATAAGAAACTAACGGCCTTAATGTCATGAAAGACCTTCTCAACCAAAATCGTGTCACCTTCAAATTTCTTCCCATTCCTTGCCTTCCAAAGGCTCCAACATGTCACAAACACAATTCCTTTGAAAATCTTCCTACTTTTCTTGTCAAGACCCACATGTTTATGAATATCGAAAATGTCTTTTACCGTAAAAAAGAATAGAGGACAAACCTTGCACCACCTGCTGACTTTGTACCATAACGTCATCGCAATATCACAACAACATAAAATATGATCTATAGTCTCCTCTGCTTCTTCACACAAGCCACAAGTTGTACTTTCGAAACAACAATTCCTTTCTTTTAGAGCCACCATCGTGGGCAAGCGATTCATTGAGACTCTCCACATAAACACGTTACACTTCTTCATTACCCATTTCGACCATTTGAACACGAATCTGTCATTATAGTCCATACCACTTCGCATAAATCTCTTAACACTCTTAACCGAGAACACCTCTTTTTTATCCCCAACCCACTTCCATCTATCCCTATAGTTGTTCAAACAAACCGACGACATAAGACTAGACAAGTTTTCCCACTCGTCCAGTTCATTCGCAGTAGCAAGAGCACGAGACCAGTTGCATCTATTCCCAAAACAGTTGCTGACCACATCAAATCTTTCCTTGACAGAGCACTTTTTCTCCTTTTCTAATTTAAATAAAACTGGAAATCAGTCCTTGAGTGGTTCATTGCTAACCCAAGAGTCAATCCAGAACCTAATAGCATTGCCATCCCCAATGACACCTTTGAAAAGACCATTTAGATTAACACCAGCAACTGAAATCTTATTAACAGCAACAACCATTGCCTTCCAGACCCCCGAGAGAGAACTGTTACAAGGCAAAGAATCCCAACATCTTTTGGTATCATGCAACGAATCGATGACCAATTTCCATAACGCCAAGTGTTCATTCCGAAATCTCCATATCCATTTACTAAGAAGAGCCAAATTGTTATCTTTAAGTTTGCTAAGACCAAGTCCACCTAGAGCAACAGGTGACGCCACTCAATCCCATGAAACCCAGTGTATTTTCCTGTGCTCACCCTAACCTCCCCACAAAAATCTTCTTATGATAGATTCCAAACGATTTGAAACTGTTACTGGGACTTTAAAAAGGGAAAAATAATACGTCGGGATACTCTCCATGACAGCCTTAATCAATGTGATTCTTCCAGCCATCGAAACACTACACGACTTCCATAATGAGAGACGGGACTCAAAAATATTAACTAGGAAGTCCCAATTAACCACCCTGTTCATGTTACCGCCGATCTTAATGCCTAAGTGCTCAAAAGGCATGGAACCGTCACTGCACTTCAAAATACCAGCCATGTTCCTGACCTCGTCGTCACCCAAGACAACTCCAAAAAGAGTTGACTTATTAAGATTGATACTGAGACCCGAATAGATGTGAAAACAACGAAGAAGCATTCTGATTGTTGTCATATTCTCAACATTCCAATCGCCTATAAAAGTACAATCGTCTGCATATAATAAGTGAGAAATAACAGGACCATTATTAGGAAGACGAATACCTTTAAACGACCCATTCTCACAAGCCTTACGCATCAAACTAGAGAGGCCTTCCATTACAATTAAAAAGAGAAAAGGGGAAATAGGATCTCCTTGGCGCATCCCTTTGAAGCATTGAAACTCAAAAGTAGGCGCCCCATTAACCAGGACGGCTGCCCTAGCAGAGGAAAGGATACCAAAGATCTATTTACACCATCGAGCCGGAAAACCCATTTGTTCCATCACCGACAACAAGAAAGACCAATTTACATTATCGTAAGCTTTATTGAAATCGATTTTTAATATGAAAGCCTTGCCTTTTTCTTTTTTAACCCATGAAACAATTTCATTCATTATGAGGGGTCCGTCCAATATCAATCTCTCTTTAAGGAAAGCCGTCTGTGTCTCAGAGATAAGCGGGTTCAGTACTTTTTTAAGACGATTTGCCAGAACTTTGGAGATAACCTTATTAATTATACCCACCAAAGCAATGGGCCGGAAATCATATAAACTTCCAGGATCTTTAACTTTCGGGACAAGAGTGATAAAAGAGGAGCTGCAGCCTCTACTTATTTCCCCAGTTTCAAAAAACCTATTGAAAACCCCACAAAAATCTCTTTCGAGTACATCCCAAAATTTCTTAACAAATCTAAAATTAAAACCATCGGGCCCCGGAGCCCGATCATCACCACATTCAAAAACTACTGCTCTTATTTCCTGGGCCGAAAATCTTTCCACCAGGCCCACCACTTCAGATTCCGAAAGTACATAATTAAGAGAACAGTCCAATCTCGGTCTAACTCTCCACTTTTCTTTAAATTTTTCCTTAAAAAAGTGATAGACCTTCTTTTTGATGATCGAAGGTTTAGTAACCCATTCCCCATTAATATCTAACCCTGGAATGTTGTTGCTCACTTTCCTGTTATTAATTAGGCTGTGGAAAAACCTTGAATTTTCGTCCCCGTCAACCACCCATCTACATCTAGAGCGCTGTTTTAAATCTGCAGCTTTGTGTCGCTCAAAATTATTAAGTTTCTTCTTACATTCAAGCCTAATCCACTGCTCCTCTTCCGATAATTCCTCTTCTTCCATCTTAGTATCCAGCTCCTCCATCTCCTTTTTACATATTTCGACTTCCTCTACCTCCTTTTCTTTAAATGCATCTCTCCACAGTCTTATTTTCTCCCGAAGCCATCTAAACTTTAGCATAAGAATGACATCAGGAGGTCCAACCCCATTAAACGAACTAAGAGCCTCCACAACCGTCTCCTCAAAATCCTTTCTCTCCATCCATGAGTTGAAGAACCGAAACGGTTTTGGCCCAAAGTTTAGCTCCTTCATCGTCAATAGAATTGGATTGTGATCCGAAAGTAGCTTAGGAATGGCTTGAAAACAAGCTTCAGGCCATCTATCTACCACCTCTCTACCAACCAACAATCTGTCAATCTTACTTAATTTTCCCCCCCTCTCATCATCGATCGAGAAAGTGAATTTATTTCCTTTCATCTCATATTCGTGGAGGTCAGACGCGCTGATGAAATTGTTAAAATCACGAGCACAATGTGACTTAAAAACAGAGCCTTTCCTTTCCTCCACACTCCTTACTGTATTGAAATCTCCAATAAAAAACTACAGTCCATTAACACCCCTTTTCAAGTTCTCCAATTTGCCCCAAAGCTCTCTTTTTGCCCTGTTACTTTGAGGTGCATATACATTCGTAACATATACTATATCACTAAGCCCTTTAACCCTTCCTTTTATCATAAGGAAATTCCCATCTTTAACACTATCAATTTTCTTGAACACACTGGGATCCCATATGCTTAACAAGCCACCCGATCTCCCATTAGCATCAACACTTTCATAATCAAAATCCGAACTTCCCCAATATTTCTTGATAATACTTTGAGAAAAATCCCTACCTTGAGTTTCTTGAATTGACAAAAAAGCAACCTTTTCACGAAACTTAATACCTTTAATCCATTCAGACTTCCCCACCCCTTTTAACCCCCTTATGTTTATTGAAAGAAAATTCATAGAGGGGCTGATTTCATACCTTCATTTTCAATTGATTCTCTGACCATTTTTTCCGCGCCAGCCAGATTGGTACCAACAGTTTTGCCAAAACGATGGTATGTTGTACTTCAGCTTCCATTTCCTCCATCTCCATTGAGCCTAACCTGTCCTTTTCTTTTTCAGAAGTAGTTGGGTAAAAAATCCCATTCCCTTGGTCGTCTGAAATTAGTGGCTGGGAATTAATAATATTCTGACTTGTGTTTTTATCCAACTCAGCTTCCGTTTCTATTTCTTTTGGTCCATTAGTTTTGGGCTCAACCATATTATTATTTTTATTGTAGTTGGGCTCCCAGTCTGAAAACATATGCCCATCATCATTTGGTCTGGGTCTTTTTTTTTTGACCTTGACTCTTTAATACCAAAAAGGTTTAAATTTTCCCAGTTAATAACAAACTCAGACACTCGATTGCCTTTTTTCTTGGAAACTCCTTTTGCATTAATAGTAGCCGCATGCTTCCCCTTTTTCCCATGCAATGACTCTACGTTTCCTTCTTGAGAATCCACCCATTCACCTTCTTCTTTTTCTACTTCCGACACACCGCCGGAAAAATTAACATCTCCAGATTGGCCACCGTCACAATTGTAACATCCCGAACTTTTATTGAACGTTTGACTAATGCCGTTAAGTCAATTTGGGGTGTCGTTAAGTCTTTACTTAATATTTGAATGTAGTTATGTGTGGTTAACGTAGATAAAGTAGTTAGGTTTAAAAGCCTAAATTTTAATGACGAATAAAAGTGTGATTAATGTCGCTTAAAGGCTATGTAGTGCCTTTTAATGAAGGACTAATGTTGTATATGGTCAATAATGCAGTTTGTGGCCAATAATGAAGGGTTTAGAAGTCCAGGGACTGATTTTGACATAGGTTGAAATCTAAAAACGGGATTAAGACTTTGATGGGTGTAATTAGGGTTGATTGAGCAGCCATTAGCAAATAATAACTCATACACAAAGTCTCTCTAATCTTTTCTTGATTTCTAAAGCAATTAATCTAGTTTTTGGGTCTAACGATTGAGTATTTTGGTGTTGGAATCGATCAGCCATCTAGCAAGCAGGTAATCATTGAATCGTTGGTTGTATTTTCAGGTTTAGGGGTTGGTTAATTATGAAATAGATCTGATTAAAATTGGATTATACACGTAATTAGGGCTTAGATGGTGTTTTGGTCAATTAACGTGCAAAACGATGTTAAACGAGTCTATAATCGATCTTGATGATCAAAAGGTGTTAAATTGTGTCGAAAACATGTTTTGGGAAAAGCCTAGATGAATCCAAGGTTGAAAAATCGAAGAACTTAGTCGTTTTTGAAAAACAGTCGAACCAGTGTTCGAACGAAGTTAATCTTCGTTTTATGACTATCTTCGTAAGTTATGTTAAGTTCGTTCTAATGCTATTTTCGTTGGCCAAGTTCGTAAGAAGGATTTCTGAGGTTAATTTCGTTCGAAAGAGCCAAGTACGTTTGCCATAAAAAGAAACTCAAATTCGTTTGTATAAGTGAAGCTTAAACTCGTTTTGGCCTAATGGAAGTCTAAATTCGTTTTAAGTGTTAAATTCGTTCTGGAATGCTAAATTCGTTTGAAAAACGAAGTTTAACTTCGTTCAAGCTATTTTCGTAAAGTAGATCGAACGAAGTTTAAGTTCGTACGAAGGTTATCTTCGTAAGTTATGTTAAGTTCGTTCTAATGCTATTTTCGTTGGCCAAGTTCGTAAGAAGGATTTCTGAGGTTAATTTCGTTCGAAAGAGCCAAGTACGTTTGCCATAAAAAGAAACTCAAATTCGTTTGTATAAGTGAAGCTTAAACTCGTTTTGGCCTAATGGAAGTCTAAATTCGTTTTAAGTGTTAAATTCGTTCTGGAATGCTAAATTCGTTTGAAGAACGAAGTTTAAGTTCGTACGAATTATCTTCGTAAGTTATGTTAAGTTCGTTCTAATGCTATTTTCGTTGGCCAAGTTCGTAAGAAGGATTTCTGAGGTTAATTTCGTTCGAAAGAGCCAAGTACGTTTGCCATAAAAAGAAACTCAAATTCGTTTGTATAAGTGAAGCTTAAACTCGTTTTGGCCTAATGGAAGTCTAAATTCGTTTTAAGTGTTAAATTCGTTCTGGAATGCTAAATTCGTTTAAGTTTAAGTTCGTTTGGAAGTCTAAATTCGTTTTAAGTGTTAAATTCGTTCTGGAATGCTAAATTCGTTTGAAGAACGAAGTTTAAGTTCGTACGAAGGTTATCTTCGTAAGTTATGTTAAGTTCGTTCTAATGCTATTTTCGTTGGCCAAGTTCGTAAGAAGGATTTCTGAGGTTAATTTCGTTCGAAAGAGCCAAGTACGTTTGCCATAAAAAGAAACTCAAATTCGTTTGTATAAGTGAAGCTTAAACTCGTTTTGGCCTAATGGAAGTCTAAATTCGTTTTAAGTGTTAAATTCGTTCTGGAATGCTAAATTCGTTTGAAGTGTTAAATTCGTTCTGGAATGCTAAATTCGTTTAGAGGGTTAATTCGTTTTGGAATGCTAAATTCGTTTTAAGTGTTAAATTCGTTCTGGAATGCTAAATTCGTTTGAAGAACGAAGTTTAAGTTCGTACGAAGGTTATCTTCGTAAGGTGTAAATCTGGAATTTTACGCCTAGTTCACTAGACTTGCTAGGTTGCTATGTCACTTGCACGTTTAAGGATCCAAACGTAATGAAGTTAAAGTGTGTGAATGACTAGGAATGTGTGTTACCTAGACTATATGTGTGTGAATGTTTGGGAATGCAGGGACCCAATCTATATGTGTGAAATTGAGCTCATAAAACAGATGCAGTGAAAAGTGTTAAGCTTAACCCGTACTAGCCTTAGCCGGGCAAGTGCGTAGATGCAGTTGTTGCTAGGGTGGCTCCTCGCAACGTGGTCTCTATAACGCAGGGCGAGTAATACGAGGGGTTTGACCAACTTCCATATACGGATTACTCAAGGATTGGCTTGCCATTCCTTAACGACGTAAGATGAGTAGTCTTTTGACTAATCATCCAGTCGGGTGTGATGCAGGGCACACTTATATGCAGTTAACGAAGATACGTGTGACAATGTGTGAACTAATGCAGGATAGGCACATTTAGGATGATTATCCTAATTGAAACGAAGTTGAAATGCAGTATATGTGTGAACGTGTGATGTGTGTTGTGCCTAATAAAACTTGTCTAATAATGAAGATTGTTTTAATTGGACAAATGCTTTAAATTAAGTGTTATCTTACTTAGCTATTTCTATAGCTAACACTTGCTTCTTAATGTGGTTGTTCCCTCAGGTTTAGCTTGATGGAAACTAGATGCAGGACGTGTGAGCTTGGGTAGATGCAATGCAGGAGCCTTAGCTACCCTTAGACGATGCTTCCTTTAGACATTCGTTACATTTCGTATTTAATGTCGAATTTATGTAGTGATGTGTGAACGGTTGTTTTATGTTGGGCAACCGTTGGGTTTTCATTTGAACTATTGTTTGATATGGCAAGTAACACCAAATAAATGTAGCAACCGAAATGTTTTATCGGTTTTGACTTTTACAGTCTTTACTTCCGCATTTTAACACCGTTAGGTGAAAAGTTTTTGAAAACCCATATTTTTAAACGACGGGTGTTACAACAATCGGTTGTTTGTTTCCTGTGACCAGACCACAAGGCGGGCACCAGTCGATGGATTTTTCTTCTACCCAAACCCGAAACTTTTTCTTACGCCATTTCATGGAGATTACTTCACTGACTTCTTTACCATCACCAACTAGAAGCCCAATACACTCTACGGATCTATTATCATCATCATCCTTTGCAGCTGACGGACTTACCACCTTGCCCACCTTCTCGCAAATGTAATTGACCACCTTAGCATGGGCCAAATGAAGAGGAATTCCATATATACCCACCCACGCTATACGTTCGAATGGTAGGGATTCCCCCACCCAAATCTCCAGATTACTGAACCAAGGATCCCAAACTCCACTGTCAGCCATAAAATCTTGAGCCACCTCCATGGTTGAAAAAATTACAAGCAAACATAGCCCCCCTAAATACTGGACCCTCGCACCTGTAAAACCTTTCTCACCGAGCCACCCATGGACAGAGACAAGAGCATCAAATGACTTGCATCTATCGACCAGAGCTCGATTATGGACTTCCTTCATTCCAACCACAGCATCGTCGATGACCACTTCCACTTCCTTTCTAGTTGTCTCCGCGGTGCCTCTTACGACATCACTGTAAGAAACCACCCTCTAGTATTGTTAAAATTCCTTCCAACACTCATTTGTTGAGTGTGGGCAGTAACCGAGTTGAACTGCCTTCTATCCATTCCTTTACCACCTTCTTCCCCATTCTCCATCGCATACCTGGCCTTGTTGATTCTCATACATTGTTTCCCCATCCATACATGTTTCATCTTCTTCTCCATCTCTTTCCAATCCTGGACATTTTTGAAGCTAGCGAAACCAAATCTATTTCCATCTTTGTCTCGCTTCCTCGCAATGTAGACACCAACCAACTCTCCAAATTCCTTTAGAACATTAAAGAGCTCTCCCGGTCTGCATCTTTCAGGGATATCTGCCACGAAGTACTTCACAATGGATGCTTCTTTCCGTTTTTCAGTTTGACCTTTTTGGTTTCTAGTGTTTCTGACCTCCTGCCATTGGAAATTTTGGTTTTCTCTCTCATACTCTCTCTCACTCATTCTCACTAAAAAAAAACAAAACAACACACGGTTATAGTAATATATAATTATTTATTGAATGACAATTACCATTAATTTTGTAAATACATTTAAAAATTATAATGTATTTATGTGAAATACGTATTAGGGGAATTTATAGCTTAAACATATAAAAATAGAGTATTATAGTTAATTTAACATGTTATTCTCAGGATTGAACACTATTTAGAGTATCTCGAATGAGTGATTGATGAATGAATGTTTTTGTGTTTACTATTGCAACTAAAAACTTTTTTTTGTTAGATGGGTTGATATTCTTGAATCTATCGAAAAATGACTTATTTTATAAAATAGTTATTTTATTTCTCTCTCACATGTACTTTTTACTTTTTTGTTTATAATTTTATTCTATGATATGTTAAATTAAATTTATAATTAAACCTTCGAAGACTATCTTAGTCTCTGGGTATTTATAATCTTTATCTATCTATATAACTAAGAGGATATGTTAGGCTTATGTGGCTTATCCTTTAATCTTGACAAATCATCATTTTGAATATGTGTTAAACTCTTATGTTTTTTCCATTTAATTTTTCTATTAATATAATCTAACTCATCCAATCTTAATCCTAATCACTGATAAGTTAGCAATAAATAAATGGTCAAATAATATAGTTGTCATATCATATTTTGCTTAGTTTTTACTTTCTCTTTAATTTTTGTTTTCTTTATGTATTTATATTATATTATTTTTATTTTATATTATTTTATTATTTATTTTATATTATTATTATATTATTTTATTCTTTATTGTTATTATTACTCTCACATATAAATTTTTTATAACTTAATATTACGTTTAATTAATCATGCTTTAACATATTTGACATATATCATATATTCATAAATCATAACTTATTATTTAATCAGTCGTAATCTAATAGTTTTATAATATCATAAACTATGAATAATGTTATAACTTTATATATTTTTTATTTACGTTCTGTATAACTTAATATTACGTTTAATTGATCATGCTTTAACATATTTGACATATATCATATATTCATAAATATCATAATCTTATTATTTGCATCAGTCGTAATCGATCATACTTTTTATAATATCATAAACTATAATAATGTTTAACTATATATATATTTTATTTACATTCCCGGTCAGGTCCGGACAACGTCTTAGCTTAATCTAGTAGTGTATACATAAAACTATTCGATCGATTCTAGCTTATTGATAAAAAAATCCCCACCAAGCATGCGAATTAAATATATCATTTGAAGTTCCAAACATATGCATGTTGTACGCATCATGAATTTAATATAGTTTGTGAAACAATATATTGATAGTTATTATATAAATGTTAATTATATAAAGTACAATGACTAATGTCGTGTTTCTTCAATAATAAATTTGGTAATGATACTATTATTTTGATTTAAGGGTTGTAACTAAAAGTTTGAACTCATTTAACAGTCCTTATTTTTTTATAAAAGAATTTAGGATCTTGTTGTATATATAATGTAGATGTAGATGTAGATTCACTTTCAGGTGTCTTTAACTTTTGAAAAATTTAAAAGTTTCATTTTTACTATACCATTTAATGTTTATATTATTTACTTTACATAATTGTTTTCGTATTTAGATATTTTAGCAATAACAAACGTATGTTTTAAGTACATATGTGTTATAACTTAGACCATTATCTTTAACACATCTACTAAATAAATTGACGTATTTTATGTACCCTACGATTTAAATTTATTGAATAAATCAAATGTATTACATGAGTACCAGAAATATATTTAGGATTAATTTAGATTTTTCCTTGTAAAAAGCTCCATATAATTTTGTAATTAACCAAAAAATGATATTAATATTCAAAAGATACAATATACACACATATATACTAATAAAAATGACTCATTAAAATAAAAATATAAAAACCTCATGTCTTACAAAATGATACACTACTATATATAAACAAACAATATTTTCAATATTATTTTCTAGTCATTGAAGTATTTATACTCTTACTTTCTACTTTTTGTATGTTTATACAAACTAAAAACTAGTTAAATTAGAAGAATAATGTTAAGGATTTCTTTATATACTTTTTCTAATTTCTATATGTATGGTGGAACGTTTTTTTAGTGCAACTTATCTTTGAATAAAATTATCTACCATACTTGATGTAAAAAATCTTAGGATACACATCAAATGTATCCTTAAATCACTAATCATTTATCTCCAAATAATCTCATTTATCTCCAAATAATCTTATATTGTTAACTTTACACAAATAACTTTAAAAGACTAACATCAGTAACTTACTATTAAATACAAAATAACCATACTTGTTAACATATTCACTTGTCAATGTATACATAAATAATAATTTAAATCTCTTATACAAGTATTTTATTTTACTACATTACATTACAGTACAATAATTTTAAATTTCTATCCCAAATAGTGTAATTTGACTGGAATATTCAATTCTTCCCGCCGGTTGCCGGAATTCCCACAATTTACTTATTAATTTTATTTTGTAATCTTTATTGTGTTTTTAAAAAGTAATTATCAAATCTACCCAACAATACCCTATTAATAATACTAATACTAATAAATATTTATTATTTTTATATAAATAATTAATTACAACAAAGGTAGTAGTAGTATATTTAGAAGTATTTATTATTTAAAGGTTAACAAGTTTTATTTTTATTTTTCACTTTTTCCCTAAATATTTTACAAAAAGTTATTAAGCCTTCCTCTCAATTTATCTTAGATCTAAAGCAAACACATATAAATCCATTAACAAATATTACATCTAATTCCTGTTCACTTGCTATTTGATGCTGATTCAAGTAAGTTTACTTCATTATTATGTTTATAAGATATATTGTTTATTTTTTAAATTTGATTTTTAGGGTTTTTCAATTTTAAAAATTGATTTTTTAGTTGATCTAAGCTGAGATCTTACTATTTTCTTGATGGGTTTGTTGAAATTTGAAAAGGGTTTTGTGGGTTTGGTGCTCTGATTATGAATTTGAGATAAAGTTTGAATCTTTGTTGACATATATTAACTTTCTTGAATTGGTAATATTTGTTTATTTTTGGGAATTTTTAGTTTGTGTGTTTTGTGATCATGCTGTTATTTTAAGGTTGTTTTGTGGATTAGGATAGAAATGAGTATGTTATGATCCAAGGTTGATTATTGTCATCTTGATTTGGTAATTTGGGAATTTTATGATGATAGATAGTTATAGCTATTCTGAAACATGAACATGACATGTATGGATTGTTGTTGTTTTTTATTTTGTGCAAATGTATCATGCATTTGTGTTTTTTAGTTTCCGGTGGGTGAGCTTGATTGACCTCTTATTCTATGGGTCCGGGGCCGGTTGGGGTTGCCGGGAAATCAACTTCTTGGAAATTGGAAATTTTGAAATTTTTGTGGTGGGTTTTTTACTTTTTACGGTCTTGAGTGTTACTGTAGCTCAAGTTGAAATTATGCTGTATATGCTTTGTGTTATGTAGTTGTGGTAGAGCATGAAGTTGTAATATGTTTTTTTGTCGATTATTCAGTGGCTATTGCTTTTTGTTGTAGGGTTGAAGTTCTTAGATGGATCCGAACATTGAGGAAGCTCTCAGAGCGAAAGAGAATGCAGAGAAGTTATTTGCGGTGAGAGATTTTGGAGGTGCGAGGCAGTATGCTTTGAGGGCTCAAAGTTTATGCCCTCAACTGGAGGGTATTTCTCAAATGGTAGCTACGTTTGAAATATATGCAGCTACAGAGGCGAGTATGAATCGGGAAGTTGATTTCTATTCAATTCTTGGATTGGATCCATCTGCAGAGAAGTCAGTACTGAAAAGACGCTATAAAAAGATGGCTGTTCTTCTTCACCCTGACAAGAACAAGACAGTTGGAGCTGATGAGGCTTTTAAGCTTGTGTCTGAGGCGTGGGCCGTGTTATCTGATAACGTGAAAAGAAATTTGTATGACGCGAAAAGAAATAAACAGTTATCGGCTGCAGCTTATGGTACTCCTGGTGTTTCAGGTTCGGAGAGTACTCCGAGACTCGACACGTTTTGGACTGTGTGCACCTCCTGTCGGGTTCAGTATGAATATCTTAGAAAATATGTGAACAAAAGACTTTCTTGCAAGAATTGTCGAGGGGTTTTTACAGCTGTTGAAACAGGATCAGCCCCAGTGGCTTATACTCCTTGGGCTTATACTTCTGAAAATGGATATGCGAACCACTCATACAATGCGGGTTCCTATGTGCCAAGCACCTCGGTATGTTTTACGAGCAATGGGCCCACTGTTATGCATCCTACACAAGGATATGAGTATGCAGGCACCGTAGCGTTTCAGTGGAACACTTTGGATCCTAATGGTTTACCTTCTAGATCTGTCGACAGCAGTAGATCAAAGGTAAATGGGAGACACCGCCCTGGGGATACCCAGGCTCCTAGGATGGGCAGGCCTCCTAAAAAACGAAAGATAGAAAATGGGGAAATGGGTATAAGAACTGAACAAGATTTGGTAGTTAACAACTTAAATGGAAATGGTGGTAGTGACATTCCAACTAGAGTATGCTCGGTTGCCCCTGCTTTTGATGCTAGAAAGTTGTTAATTGAGAAGGCTAGATCGGTAATTCGTGGCAAGTTAAAAGAAATGAAATTAGCTTCTGCTACAAAGCCCGAAAATAATGGAAAAATGCTCAAGAAAAGTAGTTCAATGGCAATAACGGTCCCTGACCCAGATTTCCATGATTTTGACATGGATAGATCTGAGGAGGTGTTTAAGCCAAAACAAATATGGGCTATATATGATGAAGCAGACGGGATGCCCCGCCTTTATTGTCTGGTCCGCCAGGTCATCTCTGTGAAACCATTTCAGCTTCATATCAGTTACTTAAACTCAAAACCTGACACTGAATTTGGAATCAATAAATCGTGTGGAATCTTCAAGGTTTCTCATTCTGACTTTGTTGACCAAGTCAACATCTTTTCTCATTATTTGGGCCGAGAAAAGGCTGGCAAAGGTGCGATTGTCAACATTTACCCTAAAAGAGGCGACATATGGGCGATTTTCAAGAACTGGTCAGAGAGTTGGAGTAAAAAAACATCGAAAAAAGTGAGGCAACAGTATGAAATGGTGGAGGTTCTTGATGATTATACTGAAAAACTTGGAGTCTCTGTGACACCTTTGGTCAAATTAGAAGGATACAAGACTGTGTATCAAAGAAACCCAAACAAGAATGCTGTTCGGATAATTCCAAGAAAAGAGATGGTTCGTTTTTCGCACCAGGTTCCATCTTGCTTGCTAAAAGGTCAAGGCCTGAACTTGCCAGAAGGATGTTGGGATCTTGACCCTGCTGCTACACCAGAACAACTTCTTCAGGCGAATGCGCATGAAGAGGAAAAGAAGGTCGGCGTTGCTACAACATGTGTGGAAGGTCCTTATAGTCATTTACTTTGACAAGTGTGCAAGATTGATAGTGTATAGATCCAAACACATAGTGATGGGGGACTATTGATGAGAAACTTAGGTAGCTGGAACTCGAAGGGATCATAAGGTGATCCTGGCGGCTTAAGCTCAAATTGGTTTTAGTATGGCTAAAAGAAACCTGTACTAATTACTTGTGAATCAAGATGTACTAATTACTTTTATATACCCCTGATGCGTTGACGTGCTGCACTTTTAAGCATCCCATTCCACTTTTTACCTAGTTAGTGAAAAATCGAGCTTGGGTCATCTGATAATCAAATGTATTGTTGGGTAGTACTCCTAAAACCCCCCAATCTAGGATGGACAGTTTTAATTGTTTAGAGTCTTTATAGACATTACGAGTTCTGATAAATCAATGTAGTCAGAAGTCTGATTAAGACTTGCCATATATATTTCCTTTTTAACGTTTCAAGAGTGATTTTGCTTATTAGATGTTCACATGTGGCTTTGCTTTCGTTCAAATTTATTAAAATCTCCTGTTTACGGTCTATACTTTGTTCTATGTCTCATATTTCTATTCTGCATCGTAATGTTTTTGTCTTCTCACTCTTTCTTGAAGGAAAGAGGATGTGTAGGATTCTGGTTTTTCGTAATTTCATTTGTTGGAATATGATCACGTTAAATAAACGCATGTCCGGAAAAATGTTTAAGCCTACGGGGTCACACGTAATGACACTTAGATATCCGGTAATATGTATATATTGTATCTACATATTTATAATCACCAAATTGAGAGAAATGATAATTGGACATTATTAACTAGATATGTTAATTAAAATTATTTATTAATTAATAAATATGAATTATTAATTATTAAATATTAATTAATAATTAATGTAATTATTAATTAAACCCTAGTCCAAGTCAAAAGATGTTAGCTTGAAGGTTAAGTTATTAGGGATATATTTATACCCTATATATATTCTAATAATTAACCCTAACTAATTTAATTATCTCCGTTTTCTCTCGGTCGAAGAACAAAACAACCAAAACTATACTTTGACTTTTGTTTCATCCGTAAAGCCCAAATAAATATTTGAACTAATTGCATTTTTGGTCCCTGTGTTATCACACTTTTCGCACATTTGGTCCAAACTTTTCATTTGTTGCATTTTTGGTGCCAAAAGTGTTCATTTTTCGCAAGAATGGTCTAATTTAACGATTCCGTCAGCTATCAACCGTTAATTTGATCATGTGCACCTCATGTGAGGGTCAGTATCGTCTTTTTACACAAATAGGACCAATCTTGCAATTTATATATAATTTATATATCTGTATTAACTTAATAAATAAATAAATAATATTACCTTATATAATATAATATATATATATACCATACATACAGACATATACATTACAGTATTGGCCACCACCAACCCAAATCAATCATCACACCCGGCCACCTCCAGTCACCACCTCCGGCC
>CM067174.1:55901773-55904273 GCA_034093135.1 Erigeron breviscapus | reverse complement strand
ACTGCTGTGCAGTTGGAAGCATACAATACTCAGTACGATAGACATAATGAGGTTGCTTGTTTGATGCTGGTAGCATGACTCCTGAGCTTCAAAAAGCAATTCGAATTGTAAAATTCGTATGATATGAACAGAGAACTCAAGTCTATGTACGAAAAACAAGCTGGAATTGAATTATTTGAGATAATTGAGTCACTCCATGATTGTAAACACGAGTATGGGAAACCAGTGAGTCCTCATGTACTCAAGATGAAGAGTTACTTTGAGCACTTGGAAAGGCTAAACTATGCGTATCCTCTGCCTATTGCAATTGGCATGATTCTTAAGTCTCTTTTAAGGGATTTTGAGAGTTTTGTGTGAAATTACAATATGTACAGCATGAGAAAAACCATAGCTGAACTTCATGCCATGTTAATTGAGTATGAGAAAAACTTTCCAAGAAATCTGATACACCCCAAGTTCTTATGATCAAGGGGGGAAAAGGTTCAGAAAGGAAAACAACCGAAATCTAAGGGCAAGAACGTTGGTAAGGGAAAGCAATGCTTCAGTCTCGAAACCTAAAAAGACCCCTCCGGCGAAAAAGGAGCATCCGGCTAAAGACCAGACTTGTCATCACTATGCTGAAGTGAGACACTGGAAGAGGAATTGTCCTAAGTATCTAGCTTAGTTGAATGCGAAGAAGAAGCAAGCTGGCTTAGCCAGTTCTTCAAGTATCTTCACAATTGAATTACTTGTGTTGTTGTGATTCAAATGATAATTTAATAGCAAAAGAGTCAAACTTAACTTAGACTCTACCTATATTTGGCATTGTCATCTTGCTCATATTGGCAAGAAACGCATTGAAAGACTTCAACGTGAAGGGATCTTACAATCAAATGATGAATCATTTGAAAAATGCATGTCTTGTGTTTCTGGCAAAATGATAAGAAAACATTTTCCGCATAAACCGGAGAGGGCTAAAGAGCTACTTGGACTCATGCATATCGATGTTTGTGGCCCATTTAGACATGTGTCAAGGAAAGGTGCTAGCTACTTCATCACTTTTACGGATGATTTCAGTCGTTATGGTTATGTTTACTTGCTTAAACATAAACATGAAGTCTTCGAAACATTCAAAGAGTTTAAAAATGAAGTAGAAAATCAACTCGGTAAAACCATCAAGATTCTTCGTTTCGGATCGAGGTGGAGAATACTTAAGTCAAGAGTTTAAGGATTATCTAAAAGCTTGTGGAATTATTCAACAGCTTACTCCTCCATATACTCCACAACATAATGGTGTATCTGAGAGGAGAAATCGAACCTTGTTAGACATGGTGAGATCGATGATGAACCTTACGACTCTCCATTTTCATTTTGGGATTATGCTCTAGAGACTGCTGTACGCATTCTCAATATGGTTCCAATCAAGAAGGTTGACAAGACACCACATGAATTGTGGCATGGAATTGTCCCTAATTTGTCTTACTTAAGAGTCTGGGGATGTGAAGCACTTGTGAAGCGAGATACGCCTGACAAACTTCAACCTAGATCAGTTAAGTGCATCTTTGTAGGATACCCAAAGGAAACGATGGGTTACTACTTCTACTTTCCTACCAACAACACTGTTAAAGTTGCTCGATATGCTGAGTTCTTTGAAAAGAATCTCATCACTCAAGAAAACAGTGGGAGGATTGTCGAGCTTGATGAGACTCAAGAAGAAGATGTGTCACCTTCTGAAAATACTAGCAATCATCAACTTGGGGGGGGGGGATGTTCAAAGTGATGAACCTCAAGTTGAAGATAATGCGATTCCAATTCGTAGGTCCTCAAGGACAATACGTGCTCGTGAAAGATTGAATCTTAATATTGAGTCTGAAGAACACGTATTAGGAGATTTTAATGGACCTCCTAATTTCAAAGCTGCATTATCATATCCAGAATCTGACAAATGGCTTGAAGCTGCGAATGTGGAAATGAAATCCATGAAAGATAATCAAGTCTGGAGCTTGGTTGATCTTCCACCTAATGGTAGAACCGTTGGGTGTAAATGGATCTTCAAGAAAAAGACCGACATGGATGGAAATGTACACACCTATAAAGCTCGTCTTGTGGCGAAAGGCTATACTCAACTCTATGGAGTTGACTATGAGGAAACCTTCTCTCCCGTAGCAGACATTAGAGCTATTAGGATCATCTTAGCCATAGCGGCGTACTATGACTATGAGATATGGCAAATGGATGTCAAAACTGCTTTCTTGAATGGTTATCTAGACAAGAAAGTTTATATGATACAACCAGAAGGTTTTGTCGATCCCAAATATTCCAACAAAGTGTGCAAGCTTCAAAGGTCCATTTATGGACTAAAGCAAGCATCAAGAAGTTGGAATAAAAGGTTTGATGAGGAAATCAAAAGGTTTGGTTTTGCTCAAAATCCTGATGAGCCATGTGTATATCGCAAAGCTAGTGGGAGTAATGTTACTTTCCTTGTCTTATATGTTGACGACATATTGATAATAGGAAATCA
>CM067174.1:55889357-55900773 GCA_034093135.1 Erigeron breviscapus | reverse complement strand
GAAAACACATTCCAATGTTGCAAGATGTTAAATCCCATCTTGGAAAGTGTTTTGCCATGAAAGATTTAGGAGAAGCGACATTTATTCTTGGAATCAAGATCTACCGAGATAGATCAAAGCGATTAATTGGACTAAGTCAAAGTGCTTATATTGATAAGATCTTGAAGCGATTCAAGATGGAGAATTCTAAGCGTGGTTTCGTACCTATGCAAGAAGGACTTAATTTATCTAGCAAGAACGGTGCTTCTACACCTGAAGAGGTGGAGCGTATGCAAAGAGTTCCTTATGCTTCGGCTGTGGGATCTATTATGTATGCGGTTAGATGCACTAGACCCGATGTGGCGTTCGCGCAAAACATCGTTAGCCGATATCAACAGAATCCAGGTGAAAGTCACTGGACTGCTGTTAAGAACATTCTGAAGTATCTACGGGCTACTAAAGATATGTTTTTGGTGTATGGAGGAAATCCAGACTTAGAGCTCAAAGTGACCGGATACTGTGATGCTGGATTTCAAACTGATAAAGATGACACGAATTCTCAGTCAGGATTCGTCTTCGTTCTTAACGGAGGTGCTGTGGATTGGAAACGCAAGAAGCAGACTACAGTTGCCATGTCTGCAACAGAGTCTGAGTACATTGCCGCCTCAGAAGCCGCAATGGAAGCAGTCTGGATAAGGAAGTTCATTAGCGGGCTTGACGTGATCCCCTCAAGTGACTTACCACTGATATGTACTGTGATAATACTGGTGCATTAATCATTGCCAACGAACCCGGAGTTCAGAAAGGTGCCAGGCATTATGCTAGACGATATCACTATGTTCGTGAGCAGATCGAACTAGGAGAAATCAAATTACTCAAAGTTCACACATATTTTAACTTAGCTGATCCTTTCACAAAAGCTTTGTCTAGGCCCAAGCTTGAAAGGCATGCCGAGGGCATAGGACTTAAATTAGCTAGTTATTTCATGTAAATCTATTGTTTCGGTATTTGGATAAGGGATGTTAAACAATTTATATTTTTCATAATGAAATAAAGTACTTGATATGTTTGATTTCATTTAATATTAATTGTATCCTATATTTGCATGTTTAATCCTTGAATATTTTATAAATATTCTAAATTGTCCATTGTCGATTAATTATATGGGAATATAGTTAAACTAAGACAAATCTGAGCGATTGGTTATATTCTTGGAATATATAATGGATGGTCCCACCAAACTCACATGATATCCATAGTTGATGCATATCGGACTACCCCACTAACGAATTCATCACTTTATGGATCAGCGTCATTAAGTGAAATTCGTAAATGGTTACTTTATTGATCCTTTGACTTGAGATACAAGCAGGTCAGCATGTATGGATTGCACTTACTTGATATAGTTCTAACTCTCCTGAATAAGGGAGTACATAAAGGGCTATTTTCAGAAAGTGTAGTGAAGTATGATGACTGACACGTGTAGTCAATACATGATTTGTTCCTCCAACTAATAGTTGCAGAATGATACCATTGGCGCCCTCATTAGGACTAATTAAGATGTTTGCATGGCCGTGCCCAAATAAATCCAGATGGTTCTCGATTATATTTGGTAATCATTAATTAGTTTGGAATGAGAAACAGAATCGTTAAATCATGAAATGACATTGATCCATATTCATGTTTAACACGGTATCTGAACAAGGGATAATAAATGCCTCAACCATTTAAATATACTTTAAGAAACTATACTTAAATATTTCTGGGAGCATTGGCGTGTTGCTAGACGCTAACCAATGTTATTACCTTCATTTATTACGAGCTCAAGTGGGAGCTGTTAGTATATGATCACGTAAAAATGAACGTATGTCCGAAAATGATTTAAGCCTACGGGGTCACACGTCTCGACACAAATGTATTTAATATTAATTAATATATTTAATGTATTTAATTAATATGATCACGATTTCAATTAACGAGTGGTCGTTAAAAACTAACGGTTACTAGCTAACGGCGTTAGTTAAAGAGGACTTAATTTGTAATTAGGAGATTCTAGAAGTTTCCTAATTATACCTAAAGTGGGGGGGCCGGTTTTTGTTAATGGGTTTTAACCCATTGACTTAACTTGTTTTTCAAGAAAATTAACCCTAATCTATACCTATAAATATAAGGCTTAGGTTAAGGGTTTTCACATACAATTCAAGGAAAACAAAAACCCTCACAATTCTTTCCTCCTCCCTCTTTCTTGGCTTCGGCCGAACTCCCCAAAAGCAAAGGGTTTCGGGTTTTGGTTGGTTCGATTATTAGGGATAATAACAAAGGTTGTTCGGTTCGTGATCAAGTACTAGCATACGTACATCCGTGTGTCGTGTGTGCAAACGTAGAGGGATTTACTTCAAATCCTCATAAAGTTTCTTACTTTATTTTTTTCTTCAATCAAAGGTACATGTTTCTATCTTGGTTAATTAATTAATTACATAGATTAATTTTCCGCTGCGTGCTTTGTGATTTAATTAGATAATTTGTTATATAACCCAACAGTTAATGTGATAATGTAATTGTTCTTTTATTGTTGAGTGTGTACAAGACTTGTTGAGAAATGAGTTGATTATCAATCTTAGCTTTGTATGTTCATGGTACTAATATTGCAGCTAATATTGATATGAGCTAGTTTGAAAGATTGATGGGCCAAAACATCTTATGGGTCAAAACATGTTGATGGGTCTAAGGTTAACACTTTACAACAAAGGATGACACATAGGCCCTTCACGATAACAACGGCTCTATCTTGTCTCTGCATATATACGTACTTATTGCAGCCAAGGAAAGTGATTTGAGACAGTATCAACAATGTAGCCGTTTAACTCTCTGTATTGTCTTTAATAAAATTCCTTTCTTTCTTTCTATATTTCTGTAATTGATCTCTTGAAGATGAGATGAGATGATCTAGATAATTTTATTATTGTAATAATAACTCTCATAATAATGAAAGCAACGAATCGGGCCGGGCCGACTGCCCTTGTTTAATTGTTGACCAGAATTGATATTTGAAGTGTTAATCTTGAAATTCTTTCATGGTACCAGAGCCAGGTTCACTTTGATTGGGTTTTCGATATTGAAGGTTTCAGATTCTAGGGTTTCATTTTTTTCTGATTTGGGGATTTCCAAATTAGGGGTTATGTCTGTGTGGCTTTCTTGAGCTTCCTGGTTCGAATTTGCTGGTTCTTATCAAAGTTTCTCGTCTTCTTTCTGTTTTGATTAAAACTCTTTCTTTCCATTCTTATTAGTATTGTGTTTTTCCTTATTTTTTTATTAAAAAAAAGGCCCTTTCAAAAATTAAAATATTCTTCTGTTCTTTATCCTTTTTCTTTGTGTCTAATCTTTATCTATAATATCCTGACATCTTGAAGCTTTGATTATCTTTTATTGTATTTTTTTGTTTAGACCCTAAGTTGTGATTGACGGTCTTATATATATATGAAGTATGTGGAGTATGTGGCTGTTCTACACCCAAGCTTGGGTGTAGAACCCCTCACATACTAATTTTTTAATATATATATAAATGCTTGGCCCCCATGCTTTTTATGGATTAAAAAAACAAGATGTGAGGGGTTCTACACCCAAGCTTGGGTGTCTAACAGCCACATAAACCCTAACCTCAATATATAATTAACTTACAAAGTTACATGATATATACACACACACACACTACTGCTCGTGTGTTGGGTTGAATCCAAATCAGGGTTTTTTAAATCCGACCACTGAAAGCAGTTTCATTTTCTCTTCTTACTAATCATGATCTGTCTTTATTTCTTACTCTTGATTAGGCTCAATTCTTGTTAGGATTCGGGTTCTGATTGATAGAGTTTTATATCATTATTATATGCTCGTGTTTGGGTTAAACTCCCGTAAGTAATTTCTGGCCTCTACACTTGAAGTGGTTTCTTATCTCTTTATTCCTGAAATCGATTCCTTTAGACTCTGGTTTTTTGGTTCTCTGTGTTGGATGCTTTTTGATAGAGATTTGAGTTTTGATCATTGAAGAACCGTATTAGCAAATACCTTTAGTTCTTAGCTGGTTCAAGATTATTGTCTATCATCTTTTTATGACCCTTATTGGTACCTTGGAATTACTGTGGGGAACCAAATTTGAATATTAAATAGTAAAAGGATATTGTTGGATTGGAGAGTACATCTTGCTGCATTTTCTGACTAAGGTGACTTCTTTGATCGGTGTAGTCTGGTTCGTTGCCGAGTTATGTAATCCTAAGTGAAGATTACAAGTTATTGGAGTCAATCTTGTTATCTTATTGCCACTCAGGTTCTTTTCTTCAACAAATTTTGAAACACTTAGAAGGTTACGTGACCATATCGCCCAGGTAACCCTCTTTAGGGCACATCCACTGTGAGTTTATCTAAACCGTTTCTTTTTATCTTTTCACATTAGGCATATTTGGCTGGGTTAGGAGTACCAGCATTTGTTGAGCGTGAGACAGGGAGAAATACAGGGAGAGTCATCCCCTGTTTGCTTGTTTTAACTGTTGCATTTAGGCATCTAGGCTTTACATTTGCATATTCAGATCTGGTCTGTTTCTTGCTCTTGGTGTTACTCTTTGGGTTTCTTGTTCTCGTCACTCATATTGCTTCTTCCGCTGCTGCTTTAGTCTGCTATGTTCTTTCTTTTGGCTTTGCTGCTTATTTCTTCGTGTTGATAGTCTCTGCTTATGTGGTATGCTTTTAGTTTTCATCTTCACTGTTTATTTGACTGTCATTTGTGCTTTTCTTTGGTGGTTCTTGGTCTGGTTGTTAACTACTATATGCTTTTGTTATTTAATATGATTGAACTAATGTCATTTTTGTTGGATACTTGTATGCATGTTTGGTAGGTGTTACAAGTCATATATTTGGTCACATGGATACTCTTGTTCTTGTTTCTTATACATGTTAAAGCTGGAAGCAAAGCTTAAGTATTTGATCACATTTTATCCTGCTGTTAATGACATATTTGTGTTTGATTATGCTTGATATGCCTTGCTTGATTTGATGCGGCTAGTTGCAAAGTTGTTTTCTTCGCATGGTGAGTGTTTGATATAAATCTGAGTTGACGTCTTTTGATTTCTTGTAGTGTTGACATCTCTATCTTGGTATGACTTGTTTGAGCTATTTATTAAATTGTTGATTTGCAGCGTTGTAATATTGTTATGTTTCTCTGGTATGCTGCATGCTTGTTATGAGTCTCTTATTATTTGTGATGTTTTACATGACCATTTTCTTATATGTTGATTCTTGGACCAACAAAAGCTTCTCCCCCATTCCCATCACCATTCACATTTACATTTTCATCTTCATTTTCATCATGAACCGCTTCATCTTCCGGTTCTTCTTGTGCACCCCTATCCATGGCTGCCGAGATTCGGGCCACAAGTTCCAGCATAAGCTCATTAAGATCTTGAGTGATAACCTCGATTCTTACCGGGGGATTTGCACCACCCTGGCCACCTCGGCCACCTCGGCCACCACGACCACCACGACCCCCTCATTACCCCTACCTCCTCGACCACCTCTACCGCCACGATTCCCTCCTTGATTCTCTTGATCAACCGGCTCTTCTTGCTCATTTTGACGCCTATAGTTAGTGTTAGCTCTCCTTGATCTAACCATCTTTCTTGAACACACGTTTTAGATTAACAAGTTAATTCTCACAATTCACACACGAATATCAAAAATCGACCTTCAAGTAACACAATTCCTACTTAATTCCTTCTAAGTCATTGCAAGAATATGATAATATCTACGGGGATATTATCATGGCAATAATCTAAGGATTCATCGATTATACAATTTATAATCAACAACACAATCACAAATCAATGAACATCATATAAAAGGGGTCAAGTCATAACAAGGCGGGTAAAGCATAGTCCGAATCTAACTTCAACATTCAATACATTAAAGGTGTTTGTATACAGGTGATACCAGCGGCTTTCCCTTCACACCGTTAATATATTGAATGGATGTCGGAACTCGGTTCCGTTATGCCCTCTAAGTATTGGTCGGGTATGTATACAGGGTGTACCAGCGGCTAACCCTCCACCCAACCAACACCCATTAGACACACCGGGTTACCTACTATACCTCATCCGCAATGCGCAATCCACGAGATCATTAGCTTTCATATGACATAGGGTAACCATAGATTCGTTGATCAGGCTCCTCTAGGGTTACCGAGTGTCATACTCCGCTAGTGCCATCGTTTCAGTTTGCTAGGGACAAACAATAAATGGTTCCAAGATTCCACACAGCAACATTCATCACAACGATCCAACAATTCACGGTGTATCCCGACACTATTACGAACATCAATTAATAAGTTCATCAAAACCCTACGAACTCCGATCAAAAACTTTCACATTCCATGCAAATTACATTGCACACATAATTTCCCTATCATGCAAGCTAAATATGAAGTGTTTATGCAATGGTTATAGTCTAGATCATTCCACCTAATTCTCTACAACCACGGCTCTGATACTATTCTGTAACACCCTAACAAGGCGGAAATATGGGGCATTAAAGGAAAGTTCAGCACGACATGGGAATTATGTAGAGACGACACTATATGCAATAAGGATTGGACATTTCCATTCACAAATCAATTCAAAATACAAGTATCGGATCAATAAATGCACAAGGAGCACAACACCATCAATAGTTTACAAAAATAGATCAAATGATGGCTAACGATATAACCCATAAACGGGTGCAATGAATCACGGATCCAAAAAAGTCCAAGCTTAATCCTATCACATGCAAAGCAATCATCCATCACGTCTTTGGTTCACTTGATCTGAAAAGTGTACTAAATGCGTTAACATAAAGTTGGTGAGTTCGTAGGTTTTGACAATAAGAAATAAGTGTCGGGATAACAACCCTTTAACCTTGATTAAAATCATAACGATCACATAACCTTGATATGAACATATAACCATGATTGGATCATTAAATGATCACATAACCTTGAAACCTTGATTTGGATTATTAAATGATCATATAACCTTGAAACCTTGATTTGGATCGATAAGCGATCACATAACCTTGATTTGATCAATAAATGATCACATAACCTTGAAACCTTGATTTGGATCATTAAATGATCACATAACTTTGAAACCTTGATTTGGATCATTAAATGATCACATAACCTTGATTCAACAATTAAACGAACATATAACCTTGATAAAATAGCCAAACGATCATATAACCTTGATTACTTAATTAAACGATCACTTAACGATCAAATAAACCAAATAATGCGTTGTACACTTTTCACCCCAAAATCACGTAAAGTAAAGGGGCTACGAACTCACCTTTGCCGGGCAATGTCAAGTTATGAATGGGTTATAAGTGTTCACCGATCGCCACGTGCCCTCGACCTATCACATATTTACATACATCCATATTAATACTTCCTATCATGGTTTCTCTTTGTATTTAGATGTAAATTAATGGGTAGATGGAATACTCGACTTCAATTGACAATCTATACCAGAACATGACATTATAGAAGGCGTGTGGGGGCTAAAAAGGAAGGTTAGCTCGACCCTAGGACCACGACTACACAACTAGTATAACCAGGAAAACGAACAATACAAGCCAGCGTCTCACACACCCAAGAAGCGTCCCACACGGTGGCTCAAGGTTAGCCCAGCGTAAAAGACGGTAGGCAGCGGCGTACCAGACGGTGGGTGGGGTTGGCCTAGCGTCTCAGACGGTGGGCACCACCGTCTCTTAGCGTCTTGCTTCTTAATTTCCACCGTAGGTCAGGAGATTTTAGCGTCTTGGTGGCGTAAAGTTGTTTTGACACAAGGAGACCACCGTCTCATATGGTGGTTCACCGTATGAGACTCCAAACCACAAACAAGAGCGTCCGAGACGCTAGAAGTGGCCGTTCCAGATGGTAGGAGCTGCACAGGTCGAGCAGCAGCAGAAATGCAAGAAGAACACGACCCAAATTGGTTTGAAACCCTAATTTAGTCATCAAGACGTTAACTAAAGGTTTACCACTCGTTTTTATGACTGAGTGAGTATAAACAAACATAAACAAACCGATTTCTCCTAACAAAATTGGTTCATAACAGTTTTAACAACTTCAAATTCGTGTGTGACCCATTTCGAACCTCAAGAACCCTAAATAAACTTAGAAATCGTTTTGAAAGGATTTTTAACTCATTTGGAGTATGAATGATATATTTTGACATGAAAAAGCATAACACACATCACAATTTCGACTCACAACTTCAATCTCTTGCCAAAGATTCATTTGACCCGTTTTGGAAACCCTAAGAAACCCTAGATGACACAAACCGGATTTTTGACCTGCAATTGACCAAGAAGCTCAAGTGTTTGACTCAAATACATATTCATAAACATAAAAAGATGAATTTAGCTTACCAAATCTTTCCTCCAAGGTGTTGGATCCGAATTTGACCCGAATTCAAAGATTCTTGCACTCTTAAAACTCAAACTTTTGATATAATGTTAAGATGATGATGAAAACCCCTAACAAATTCTTGCTTGAAACATGAATTTTGATGTAATAAATTTAGAGAGAGAGAGAGTTGCAAGAATTGTTCTTGCAATGAATATAGAGAGAGAAAGAGAGATAGAAAATGAATGGGTGGATGAGAGGGTGTAAGAGATAGGGTTGGGTTGATGGGTTTGGGTCATGGATCTTGGGTTGACCCGTGGACTACCCAACTCACATTACTAAGTAAAATAAGCCTTGATTAATTTCAAACATCGAATTGAACGATCATTCCACACACGACAAGTACCAAGAACACAATTTTAATCACACTTAAACTCGATCATTTATTATTAACTAACTTAGTCAATAAAATCATACATATAATCACATAGTCAAACGAGTCAAATTTTGCAAATGTTACAATATTTTATGGTACTTAACTACAAGATTGAAGGGGGGAATTTAAGTATTGGTTTGATGTGAGTAGAAAAGAGTGAGTCATTTCTACAAAAAGGTTTTTGGGTAATTTCTAGATATAAAAAGAGGAGGTCTTTTTTTGTTTGTTTGGTTTGATGCGAGTAGAAAAGAGTGAGTCATTTCTACAAAAAGGTGTTTGGGTAATTTCTAGATATAAAAAGAGGAGGTCTTTTTTATTCTTGAGTCTCAAGTTTTTTTATATGATTTTAAATCTTCTTAAAACCTTTTCCTTTATCTTGCTCTTTCTACTTTGTTCGTTTTCAATTAGTTGGCTGTTTGTGTCATACTCTTGGTTAGTTGTGCTCATAATTCACTTATTCTTACTATCACATTTTCTGATTCTTCATGTGCATAAGTGATGGTTGTAACTGGTTTATAGTTGTTCATGATGCTTGATTATGATGACTCCTATGGTGCGTGTTGATGCTGCTTATTCTTTTAGGAACGCTTTGCATTTACATTCTCCTATTGGGTTCCATAAGGCTCACAGTTGTTTGCTTGATTCTCGAGCCTTTGCCACAATTAATGCGTCATAAATGTTCTGGTTTATGTGTGATTCGGGCTGTTAGAACCAAGATTAAAGGGAAAGTAAATGAGGTTCAAATAGAGTAGCCATGAGATTGATGGTTGATATCTGAGTTGTGGGGGTAATTTTTTAGAATTTAGTGTCATAAGAGACATGGAAATTATGAATTGTTTTAGGCCCAAAGATCTTTTTTGGTTTGAGCTTAATAGTATTAAAAGGATATGAGTCACATGCAATGAAGAAAAGAGTTTGTTGGGCTTTGATGATGTTTTTGAAACTGACTTAGCTAAATTTAAAGGAGATAGAGCCTGAAGTACTACTGGCCGTCTTGGGTCGTCTTGGGTGTAGTAAATATCTCAGAAATCTTGTGGAATTAAGGAGAAGTAGTCCTAAAAGATATGTGCTTTTAGAAATCTACTTGACTTTTGGGTGATTTAAAGCACGATAGAGTGATGATGATTGGTAAGGTTTAAGAACTGAATGGGTTCATAAAAGTTTTTGATACTATATTCTTTGAGTGGCCGTGTATATCTTACACTATTGTTATTCGGTTTTAGCCCATGTTAGTGCACTTGGGGTGAAAGACCTTCGGTGTGACTAACATTTCGGCTGCCCACATTCAGTGCACTTGGGGTGCAAGACTTTCGGTGTGACTGAGTGTTCCGGCTTTGTAAACCATTATTTGTTTGCGGGGATTTTGTTTCTTGGTTTCCTTATTGTTTTAGGTTATTCTTGACCCATCTTTTTTGTTCTATTGGGTCGAGCTTCGTTAGTGTGGCATTCTACATTTGGTGGGAACATACCAGCCGCTAAGATTGTGGGGGGTGTTGAGAAATGAGTTGATTATCAATGTTAGCTTTGTATGTTCATGGTACTAATATTGCAGCTAATATTGATATGGGCTAGTTTGAAAGATTGATGGGCCAAAACATCTTATGGGTCAAAACATGTTGATGGGCCTAAGGTTAACACTTTACAACAAAGGATGGCACATAGGCCCTTCACGATAACAACGGCTCTATCTTGTCTCTGCATATATACATACTTATTGCAGCCAAGGAAAGTGATTTGAGACAGTATCAACAATGTAGCCGTTTAACTCTCTGTACTGTCTTTAATAAAATTCCTTTCTTTCTTTCTATATTTCTGTAATTGATCTCTTGAAGATGAGATGAGATCATCTAGATAACTTTATTATTGTAATAATAACTCTCATAATAATGAAAGCAACGAATCGGGCTGACTGCCCTTGTTTAATTGTTGATCAGAATTGATATTTGAAGTGTTAATCTTGAGCTTCTTTCAAGACTACAAGTACAACGATAGAAAATCAAGTCCTTATAAGAACTTCCGCAAAAAACTAAGCATTACAACCCACGTATGTTTTTTAATTATGTATGTTTCAAAATCGGGAGATGACTTAATTTTAAAGTATTAAAACATCAAAAATATAAAGAAACCAATAAATTTAGACTTAGAGAGTTTTGTTCATTTGAGTCTTAAATTTTCCTTGGAAACTAGGGGACAAATCTTGGCCATTGGATTATCCCCTCAAAAATAAATCCCAACCCTTTATATTCCCTCCCTTCCCGTCGTCTCCTTCCCCCACCACACACACACACACACACACACTAAACACACACACACACACACACACACACACACACACACACACACACACACACACACACACACACACACACACACACACACACACACACACACACACACACACACACACACACACACACACACACACACACACACACACACACACACACACACACACACACACACACACACACACACACACACACACACACACACACACACACACACACACACACACACACACACACACACACACACACACACACACACACACACACACACACACACACACACAC
>CM067174.1:55744357-55884357 GCA_034093135.1 Erigeron breviscapus | reverse complement strand
TGGTGCCATTGTATTTGGTAGATTGATGATATGAAACTGAAAATTAGGGGTTTTGATAAAGATATGATGAATTAAATATGAGAGAGATTGATGATTGGAAATTGAATGAAAAATGGAGTAAATGAAGGAATTTGAAGAATTTTGGGAGTAAATATGTTCGAAGTAAATGCAAATGAAAGTGAAAGTGGGTATATATAGGAGAGAGAGTGTGGAACTCAAACGGTTATTTTTGAATTTATCAAATATAATTTTGATCGGGTTTTGAGATCCGCATTAAATACATCACATCACACATAAATGTGTGACGGTTTACAGCCCACAAACAGTAACCAACTTGCATTTTTGTCTTCCCAAGGTAAAAATACCATCATTAGGTTTGAAAAAAAATACATGCCACGTAGGATAATAAGATAAATATCTTTTCAAAGAGTTTGCATACGTCGCACGCACAATGACCAAGTATTAAAATATTATGACAAACTATGACTTATTTCAGTGCATCTGGAGGTTGACTGGACACTCCAGTATCACTGGTGGATTAGGCCAGTGATGCATGCACTGATGGTACACTGGAGGGACACTCCAGTAAAGTACCAATGATAACCATTTGAAAGAGACTGGTAACCTCAAACATGCACATCAACTAATACAGACAAGTGAGAGGGACACATTTACAAGGAGACAGAAGTTACCTCAAACATGCACTTCAACCTATCTAATTACCAGTGAGAGGGACACATTTACAAGGTACCAGTGATATTTTCCAGAAAATTTTGTCCAGTGAGAAAATAAATTAATAAATTCCCCCTGAAATTAAAACATTTTAAGGACAAAAATATATCTTTCAGTCTTCCCCCTGGAATGTTGATCCAGAAATCTATTAATGCAGAGATAGTACACAAAGGCGTTCAATATCTAAGCAGTTATAGATTTATAAATCTTTTAAATCAAGGATCCCTGATAGTACACAAAGGCGTTCAATATCTAAGCAGTTATAGATTTATAAATCTTTTAAATCAAGGATCCCTGATAGTACACAAAGGCGTTCAATATCTAAGCAGTTATAGATTTATAAATCTTTTAAATCAAGGATCCCTGATAGTACACAAAGGCGTTCAATATCTAAGCAGTTATAGATTTATAAATCTTTTAAATCAAGGATCCCTGATAGTACACAAAGGCGTTCAATATCTAAGCAGTTATAGATTTATAAATCTTTTAAATCAAGGATCCCTGATAGTACACAAAGGCGTTCAATATCTAAGCAGTTATAGATTTATAAATCTTTTAAATCAAGGATCCCTGATAGTACACAAAGGCGTTCAATATCT
This sequence comes from Erigeron breviscapus, assembly GCA_034093135.1. NCBI lineage: Eukaryota > Viridiplantae > Streptophyta > Magnoliopsida > Asterales > Asteraceae > Erigeron > Erigeron breviscapus. The sequence continues at coordinate 55,883,026 of CM067174.1, read as the reverse complement.
AAGCAGTTATAGATTTATAAATCTTTTAAATCAAGGATCCCTGATAGTACACAAAGGCGTTCAATATCTAAGCAGTTATAGATTTATAAATCTTTTAAATCAAGGATCCCTGATAGTACACAAAGGCGTTCAATATCTAAGCAGTTATAGATTTATAAATCTTTTAAATCAAGGATCCCTGATAGTACACAAAGGCGTTCAATATCTAAGCAGTTATAGATTTATAAATCTTTTAAATCAAGGATCCCTGATAGTACACAAAGGCGTTCAATATCTAAGCAGTTATAGATTTATAAATCTTTTAAATCAAGGATCCCTGATAGTACACAAAGGCGTTCAATATCTAAGCAGTTATAGATTTATAAATCTTTTAAATCAAGGATCCCTGATAGTACACAAAGGCGTTCAATATCTAAGCAGTTATAGATTTATAAATCTTTTAAATCAAGGATCCCTGATAGTACACAAAGGCGTTCAATATCTAAGCAGTTATAGATTTATAAATCTTTTAAATCAAGGATCCCTGATAGTACACAAAGGCGTTCAATATCTAAGCAGTTATAGATTTATAAATCTTTTAAATCAAGGATCCCTGATAGTACACAAAGGCGTTCAATATCTAAGCAGTTATAGATTTATAAATCTTTTAAATCAAGGATCCCTGATAGTACACAAAGGCGTTCAATATCTAAGCAGTTATAGATTTATAAATCTTTTAAATCAAGGATCCCTGATAGTACACAAAGGCGTTCAATATCTAAGCAGTTATAGATTTATAAATCTTTTAAATCAAGGATCCCTGATAGTACACAAAGGCGTTCAATATCTAAGCAGTTATAGATTTATAAATCTTTTAAATCAAGGATCCCTGATAGTACACAAAGGCGTTCAATACCAAGGTTCCAGATTTAAGGGTTTAACATTCCCAACTCACCAACAAGATATTCAAAAGTTTTAACTTCTAGAGGTTTGGTAAAAATGTCAGCGAGTTGTTTGTCAGTGGGAATAAAATGGAGTTCAATATTATTTTTCATAATATGATCACGAATAAAATGATACCTGAGATCAATGTGCTTCGTCTTTGAGTGCATGACTGGATTGTTCGAGATAGCAATGGCACTGGTATTATCACAAAAGATTGGGGTCTTTGAATACTTAATACCATAATCAAGCAACTGGTTCTTCATCCAGAGTATCTGAGCACAACAACTGGCTGCAGACACGTATTCAGCTTCAGCAGTGGACAATGAAACTGAAGTTTGCTTCTTACTGGTCCAGCTGACCAGTTTGCCACCAAGGAAATGACATCCACCAGTAGTGGATTTCCTGTCTATCTTACAACCTGCATGATCTGAATCTGAATAACCCATTAGATCCATGCCTGAGCCTTTGGGATACCAAAGACCCAAACTGGGGACACCCTTAAGGTATTTCAGTATGCGCTTTACAGCAAGCATATGAGATTCTTTTGGATTAGACTGATATCTGGCACATAAACATGTTGAAAACATAATATCTGGTCTACTGGCAGTTAAATACATCAGTGAACCAACCATGCCTCTATAGACAGTGGTGTTCACTGGTTTACCATCTGGATCTGAGTCCAGTGTTAGTGGTGCAGAAATTGGAGTGGGTTTAGATGGTGAAGAGTTCATATCATATTTCTTTAAAAGATCTCTAACATATTTCTCTTGATTAATAAAAATACCATCTCTGGTCTGTTTAATCTGGAGTCCTAGAAAATATGTTAATTCACCCATTAAACTCATCTCATATTCAGTCGACATTATTTTCGAAAATTTCTTGCACATTTTGTCATCAGTAGACCCAAAAATAATATCATCAACATAAATTTGTACCATCAGAAGATTACCTTTTTCATGAAGAATAAATAAGGTATTGTCAATTGCACCTCTTTTAAAACCGTTTTTCAATAAATGTTTAGTCAGAGTATCATACCAGGCACGTGGAGCTTGTCTGAGACCATAAAGTGCTTTGTCCAGACGATATACCCAGTGGGGATGTTTTTCATCAATGAAACCTGGTGGTTGTCTGACATAAACTTCTTCTTCAAGTTTTCCATTCAAAAATGCACTTTTAACGTCCATCTGGTAGACCTTGAATTGATGATGAGCAGCAAATGCTAAGAATATTCTGATCGCTTCAAGTCTAGCCACTGGAGCAAATGATTCATCAAATGTGACATGTATTGACTCATGGACCTTCTCCAGTCTCTTGTTATAGACTCTGAAGGCCTTGCGAATGGCTGAATAACCTAAGAAATATCCTTCATCAGCTTTGGCATCAAATTTGCCTAACAGACTGGAGTCGTTCAGGATGTAAACTGGACATCCAAAGACATGAAAATAACCAATATTTGGTTTTCTATTTCTTTATACTTCATAGGTTGTCTTTTTGTGTCTTTTGATGTACACAGACCGGTTCTGGGTGTGCAAGCAGTAGCAATTGCTTCAGCTCAGAAACTGGTAGAAAGACCAGATTCAGCCAGCATACTCCTGGAGGCTCTTCTGGTCTGAACTCCTCTACTGGAGTCACCTATGATCTGATCGATAGGATGAGCTTTTGTCCATCTGGAGTACTGACCAGGATTGTTACTAACAACAATATCAGTGCAAGAGTTCAGTTGAGTCTCCTCTGGTGTTGCTTCAGGAGGAGGATCTTGCCAGACTACTTCAACATCTTCATCTGAGTCATTTAAATCACGATTTGCATCATGAAATTCTTCATTTGAAGGCATTTCTTGAAGTATTGGTTCAGTCTCAACTGGGACTGATACTGGGGGAGTAGTACGAACATCTGATCCAATAATAATTTCAGAGGGTAGCTTGAAAATAATTGAAGGATAGAATGGAGTACTACTGGAGGGTTTCTTAGTCTGAACAGGTTCCAGATCAGGATGACTGGAAACTTCTTCTGGAGAATCTTTATTGTAGTTGATAGGATCAGATTCACAGAAGACAATTGGAGTTACTGGGGGAGTAGTACGAACATCTGATCCAATAATAATTTCAGAGGGTAGCTTGAAAATAATTGAAGGATAGAATGGAGTACTACTGGAGGGTTTCTTAGTCTGAACAGGTTCCAGATCAGGATGACTGGAAACTTCTTCTGGAGAATCTTTATTGTAGTTGATAGGATCAGATTCACAGAAGACAATTGGAGTTACTGGGGGAGTAGTACGAACATCTGATCCAATAATAATTTCAGAGGGTAGCTTGAAAATAATTGAAGGATAGAATGGAGTACTACTGGAGGGTTTCTTAGTCTGAACAGGTTCCAGATCAGGATGACTGGAAACTTCTTCTGGAGAATCTTTATTGTAGTTGATAGGATCAGATTCACAGAAGACAATTGGAGTTACTGGGGGAGTAGTACGAACATCTGATCCAATAATAATTTCAGAGGGTAGCTTGAAAATAATTGAAGGATAGAATGGAGTACTACTGGAGGGTTTCTTAGTCTGAACAGGTTCCAGATCAGGATGACTGGAAACTTCTTCTGGAGAATCTTTATTGTAGTTGATAGGATCAGATTCACAGAAGACAATTGGAGTTACTGGGGGAGTATCAAGGGTTGGATTTTTATTGATTGCAGCATTTGATTCATCAAATGTGACATGTATTGACTCATGGACCTTCTCCAGTCTCTTGTTATAGACTCTGAAGGCCTTGCGAATGGCTGAATAACCTAAGAAATATCCTTCATCAGCTTTGGCATCAAATTTGCCTAACAGACTGGAGTCGTTCAGGATGTAAACTGGACATCCAAAGACATGAAAATAACCAATATTTGGTTTTCTATTTCTTTATACTTCATAGGTTGTCTTTTTGTGTCTTTTGATGTACACAGACCGGTTCTGGGTGTGCAAGCAGTAGCAATTGCTTCAGCTCAGAAACTGGTAGAAAGACCAGATTCAGCCAGCATACTCCTGGCAGCTTCTATCAGCGTTCGATTCTTCCTTTCCACCACTCCATTCTGTTCTAGAGAGCGGGCTGATGAGAAATTCTGGGAGATGCCAGTGTCAGTACAGAATGACTCCAGAGTTGCATTCTGGAATTCTGTTCCATTGTCACTTCTTAACTGACACACCTTTCGATTGTACTTGAGCTCAATTTGCTTGATAAGACTGATGATTTCAGCAGCAACTTCATTTTTAGACCTGAGAAAGATAACCCAGCAATATCTGGAGAATTCATCGACTATTACCAGAGTGTATCTTTTACCAGCACGAGTCTGAACATTTACTGGACCGAAGAGGTCCATATGAAGCATATGAAGTGGTTCAGATATGCTGAAATTCTGCTTGGTCTTGAAACTAGTACGTTTCTGCTTTCCCATCTCACATCCTTGACATGGCCTTTCCTTTTTGAAGGAAACTGAAGGTATCCCATCTGCCAGTTGTTTTCTAGACAACTTATTTATATTTTTGAAATTTAAATGGGATAACTTTTTGTGCCATAACCAGTTTGTGTCTTCGTCAGCTTGAGTATAGAAACACTGGTCTGAAGGAGATCTTTCCAAATCCATTACATACACATTCCCTCTTCTGGGAGAAATCAATACTACCTTCCAGTCCTTGTTGAATACAATGCCCTGAGCAATATTGAATAGAACTTGATAGCCATCATCACACAGTTGACTGACACTGATCAGGTTATATTTCAAACCATTCACAAATGCAACTCGTCTGGATTTGACTTGTCCATTGTTCAGAACACCATACCCCTCAGTTTTTCCACAACCATCATTTCCAAAAGTAATGGAGGGTCCATCAGAAAATTATGAACTCCTCCAGCAGGGTCTTACATCCGGTCATTGTCCTGCCAGCTGCATTGTCAAGATACCAGATATACTTCTTTCGATCGCCCTGCACATCCACCAGATATATCAGTTAGATTTGGGAACCCATCGACTGATGGGTTCACTGGACCCTTCCTTATAGGTCCCTGGAGGTATCTGGTTGAGTTCACTTTCTTCAACAGTAGTCTTAGTTGAAAAGACCACCGGGGTTGATAGTTTTGAAACCTTTTTCTTTTTCTCAACTGGAGAAATATATTTATCTTTCTTTGAAAAAGGTTTGGTATTTTGTCTAGGACCAGATGAAGTACCTTCAAATTTGTTTAATCTTGCATTACAACTTTGAAATTGACGAGTCAGTAATTGAAACTGGCTTTCTAACCTTAACAAAATACTTTCTTCCGATGACACCTGAGCCTTTCCAGTTGACTGGACTTTAGGCTTAGGAAGGGAACTGGTCTTCTTCTTTTGAACCTGGGGTTCTTTAGAAGCAGTCTGAGGTAAAGGTTTATTCCGATTGACCTTTTTAACTGGAGCAGTCATCTGGAATGCTCCAGTCTTAACCTCTGGGGATTGAACTGGGAAAATATTGGCCTTAGGAGTTACAGGCTCATCATAAATGGTAATGGGCCTGAATCCCTCTGGTAACCGATCAATTACTGGTATTAATGATGCAACATGAGTATTTCCATCCAAATAAGCACGTTTTTGAGTGGGAAATTGATTTACTCCAGCATCATATGGCTTTCTGGTTTCAAGCCATGATTTAATAACTAGTTTTTCTTTTTCTAAAATGATTTCAAGATCTTGTTTTTCTTGAATCAGTTGTTCAGTTACCAGAACTTGGGCTTGAAATGTCAGTTCAATATCTTGAAGTTCCTTTAATTTTGATTTTAAAACTGTAATTTCAGAAAAATCTGTTTCTAGACCATTTACACAGTCAGATCTAACAGTTTCAACAAAGATTAAATCAGAATTAAGAGCTTCAGCAATGTCCAATTTTAGTTCAGTGTCAGTTTCAACATCATAATCACTGACCTTTTTGATAACAATGTCCACCCATCTTCCAGATGTGACATCTTCCTTCACCAGATGCTCTTCGTCGGCCAGAGCCATGTAACATCAATCTCTTTCTTCTTCTTCATCAACAGATGAATCATCAGAAGGAACCCATTTCTCTTCAGTTGTTGCGATCATGCATTTATTATTTTCCATTTGTTGTGCCATGAGAGCAATTTGAGCCTTAAGCTTTTTATATTTAGATTTATAGCTATCATCAGGCTTTTTATTAAAAGAAAATGGACCAGGCTGGGAAACAAACTGACTGGACTTGCAATCTTTCATGAAATGACCTTTTCTGCCACACTTAAAGCATGTCAGATTGGTTTTATCAGTAGAAGTACTCGATGCAAATTGTCCAGATGGCCTATTTGCTCTTGCTTTGAAACGGTTAAACGTTTTAGCAATCATTGCAACCAGGTCATCATTTTCAGATTCATCACAGTCTGGAGAGATAAGACTGGATTCTCCAGATTCCATGAATTCAGACACCATCTTCTTCATAGAAAATACATTCTCAGAATATTAGTGCTGAACCTTGTGGTTCAGTATGACTAACCACACTGGAACTACTGGAGGCATGGTTATAGGTATCTTGTTCTGCCACAACTCTCTGAGCCTGATTTTCTTCAGTGTATCTGAAAGCTCCATATAAAGTTGAAAGAGTGTGAGTGTGCAGAGTCTTACCTTGTCTTAAGACCAGGATCATGTGAGACCATTTGGTGGGTAAAATATCACAAAATTTCTCCAGAAGTATATCCTTGTCTTTCTCAACCCCCAGTCCTCTCAACTGGTTAATAATGCTCATAAATCTGGTGTAAGTACCAGTGAGAGACTCATTGGGCTGAGCAAAAAATGACTCATACCTCTTGTTTAAGGAGACCTTTCTGGTGACAATGGTGTCATCTCCTCCTTCATACTGGTTCACTAGTTCATCCCACATGGTTTTAGCACTGGGAAAAAGAACTAGTGTGGGAATTAGGGTTTCTAGAACAGCCCCGAGGATCATGTTTTTGAGAAGGGTATCTAAATTTACCAATCTCCTCTCCTCTTCAGACCAATGTTCCTCCCTCTTTTCCCTGCCTCTTCTAGATCCAGTTGGATCAAGAAGAGCATTGAGAGGTGATGTGGGGACATAAGGTCCTTCATTTAAATTTTTCATCATATTTCTCTCAATACCAGTGATATGCAATATCATCCTAGCTTTCCACGTACCAAATTCATCACTGTTCCCACTGAATTTAGGAACAGGATTGTTTGAGTAGTGCACATGCACATGTGGAGAAGCAGGAGTAGGAGGAGGAGGAGGAGGTGGATTAGTGTTAATGACAGGTGGTGGTTCATTATTTTGATCATTAATATTAGGATCAGGACCAAGGTTAAAACCTCCTTGTGTATTTTCTGGGTTGGCCATCAAAGAAGCAGATCTAGGCAAGTTTGTTTAGCCTTCTGCTCTGATACCAATTGTGAAGTCCCTCACTTGATGGTTTAACCCAAAAGTGTAAAATACAACAAGTCTAATATGCATTAGATTGGACTAGTATTACTTGAATATAAATGCAAGTATATAAACAAAGTAATACAAGACTTAAAGCAATAAAGTAAAGGTGGAACACAATGTAATTTTATCAAGTGTATTTTATTTATGATGTTAAATAAAATACAAGGTTGTGCGGAATCAAGATAATACAAATATGTAAGTATCCTAACAACCTATGAATTAAAAATGATCTATATTTGCTAAATAAACTCCTTAGATCGAAATACTTAAAGTTGTGAAGTATCCCTGTTACGACCGAGAGTATTTAGACAAATTCACCTAATTGCTAAAAAGTAATTTTAACAAGGAAATGACTTTGTATTTATAGGCAAACAAATTCACCAGTGAATTTGTGTCGTACAAATATGGTTGCATGTATTTAATGAACCGACAAGGTCATTAAATGCATTGGTTAAGGTACAAGGATAAAGTCACATCAATATGACTAATTATCCTTTTAACCAACCACCTTTACACACGTAAGTACTTTTGTAAAGACAAGTGTAATGTTCTTTGAAAAGTGTGTAAAGGCAAAAAGTCAATTCCTCGTAATCAGTGTTCAGACTTGTAAGGTCTAGAACACTGACAAAGCTCCAGTCGTAGATCTGGTAAGACTTCCAGTGGACTCCGCCATTTGTCAGTCTTCTTTATTCTAACTTCAGTCTTTGACTTCAGTGAAATGTCTTCAGTAGAATAGATCTGGACTGGGGTGAAGTCCAGTGAGCTGAAATCTGGAAGACTCCAGATTTCCTATACAAGTATTTTGCTCACTGGTCTTCCATTATTTCTGGAGAAATCTTTAGTGTTGCTCCAGTCGTCAAGTCTGGAGCGAGTCCAGTAAATCTGGACCTAACATTTCTTGATCCAAACACCTATGATGTAAGATTGAATTTTTTGAGGAACCTAGGAGACCTGAGCAAAGAAGGTCGAAAGAGCTGGGGTTCTGCAGCTCTTGCGTGTTTGTATAGAAACCTGTCTAAGGGGAGTATGCCTGCAAGAAAGGGCATTGATGGGCCTTTGTTCTTGCTACAGTATTGGGCGTGGGAAAGAATGCCACGGATTGCGCCACGCGTCACGACACGCAAAGAGGAGAGAGAGTATGCTTATCGCTCCTGCTTAGCAAACAGGTGGAATGGAGACTTCTCAAATGTTAACACACCGGCACACGTTGTTACTGTGTACCGGTCTTTTTTTAATGCGCTCACGAATGAGCAGGTAAAAATTAAATATTTTCAAATTTTAAATTTTATATACTTTGTAAGTTATAATAATTTAAAATTTTTATAATACAGTTCAAGTGGACTCCGTATGAAGATTTCATCAACCTACTCCCTGTGAGTTGTAGGAGTGGTCGACGGATATGGAGATATGTTGGTCCTATGATACATTGGGATGAGGTGGAGGTACATCTAGCACTGAGAGTTGCTAGACAGTTTGGCATGATACAAACCATTCCATCTAATTATGGTTTGTTGGAACCAAAAGAGTTTGAGGACCTTCGTAAACTCCGGCTGGGGAGAGGAGCTGTGGTCGATTGGGGTGTAAAAAATAGTACGTATGTCGACCAGTGGGAGAACCGACACCAACGGCTCCACCAAGGGATGCAGGGACCACCACTGTGGGCGGCTATATGAAGTGGTATCATGATCATACCGTGTTAATAGTCGGTAAACCAGGTCAGGCCCAGCGTGAAGGCGAATACCCTGCCTGGGGGTCTAATCAACAATTGTTTGTAAGTATTTTTTTAAAAATAAAACTTGCTACTAATAAATGTAAAATTGTTACTAATATTTCAATGTGCGCAACAAAAGGGATTGTTGCAGGTTAACGAGCGAGCTCGTCTTTTACAAGAATCACATCCGGAGATGACCCAGATGTTTGGGGAGTTTAGAACCATACCGAGGGAGGTATTTTCATTCAGTCATCAGGAACAATGTATGAATTATACTTCACAAATCCCTCCCAACATGATCAAGGTACTTCATGGGGTGGTGGTAATTCATGGGGTGCTGGTCCTTCCAGTTTTAATACCCAACATGTGTTTAGGCCGTCACCAAACTCGGGTTTTCAAACTTACCAACCGGGTAATTCACAGGCTGGTGCCTCAAGTTCAGGCACCCAACAAATGTTCCCGGGTACCTCCCAAAACCCGGGTTATTTTACCCCGAATCCACCATATCATCTGTTCAATGTCTCCCCAAATATTTTTGCACCTGATTACTCATACTCTGGTCCACCAGCACGAAACTTCTCTCCTTTTCCAATGCAAAATTTCGACATTCCAAGTTCTTCTTAACACCCGGTTACAAATATGGGAAATGACGACGAAGAAGAACAACAACAAGAAGAAGAAGAAAAAGAGGAAGAAGAACAACAAGAAGAACATGTGCGTCCACGAAGAAGTCGCAGAGTTCGTCGTGCCCGACCAGGATGTGGAACGGGGGGTGCTAGATAGATTCTATTATGTATATTTTTATGTTTTTATTAATAAATATCTGTTTGTCAATAAGATAAATATTATGTTTTTTTAATAGATATTTTATAAAAAACATCATAAACCTGACATAATAACGATATAAAACTTACATCAAAATAATACATATTCATAATACTACATAAATTTTCTAACGGAAACCGTCTTCAGCTAGCAATTTATAATATGTCGCATAGTCGATCTTTTTGTCAATCAACTTTAACAGTTTCTCAAGTTCAGAAGTTATTTCATCGATGCTTGGTAATGTAGACTCAATATATTCGCTATGCATTTCTTCACTTATAATGATTCCGCTGCCAATTTTCCTTATTTCTTTTATTTTCTTCTTATTTTCGAGCTTCCTTTGTTCCATAAGAAGCTTACAATCATTAATTTTGTGGTAAAGTTCATACCCGTCGTCTATATCCTCTTTACATTGCGCTTTCAATGCATGAAATGTTACTGTAGGAGGTGATGATGGTTCAGATGACGATGAAGAAGCCATAAGTTTTGTTTTAAAAAATATATATACTGATAATGTTTGATGATTTTTTTGTTTCAAATTGTTTAAGGGAACCCGAATTATATATATATACCCGAGTCGAGACCGGTTTTGGCAATACCGGTCTCGTTGTTTGTGCATGGAACCACTGTAGCGAGTCAACGTTCGTACTACGCCTAGTCACATCGTCTGAACATTGTCTGAAAAGGACCTGGACACTTTGAACCCGAGGATGGCAATACCAGTGTCAAGATCCTTTATTTGAACCCGGTTTTGCGAATATCGGGTTCGAGCCAAAATTTTGAACCCGGTATTGGGAGTACCGGTCTACCCGGTTTCATAAATTTTTTTTTGCGAAAACTTGTTTGACAAAACACCCTTGAAAAACGCCCGTTCCAAAATTTTTTTTTAAACATTATACATACACATCCACAATTATCATTCTTAAGCAAACTCAAAACCTTTTTGGCAGAAAATTATGTCTGCAGTCAATCCATCTATAGATGACTTACCATCAAATGTCATGCTTGATATTCTATCGAGACTTCCGGTCAAAACAATCATCCACTGCAAATGTGTATGCAAGAGGTGGCAGAATATTATTTTGGACCCTTACTTCGCCGATATTCACCTCTCGAGATCACCTGCAGGCCTCATGATTTATCACAATTCTGAAAAAGATATGACAAGTAGTACTGTCAAACCAGGAATACTGGGTGGAGATCGAAGACGAATCTGATTATCACTACTTGCACCATGATCTTCTCATGAGTCTTGATCTTAATCTTGCAACCATTTTTCAGGACTCCCAAATCCTTCTAGTTGGATCAGTCAACGGTTTAATATGCTTATGGCAGAATGGTCCTAGAGGTCATGATAACACTTACATATGCAATCCAATTGCCAGAGAATATATGATACTCCCTAGACAACAATACTATAGAGAAGGCTATGCGATAATTGTTTATGGTTTTGGAGTTGGTTCACATACGAACGAGTACAAAGTGGTACGCACTTTTCAAGGGAACATACCCCCTGATCCTACCTCAGTATCTCGTCCAAGGCTATTAGAAGCTGAAGTATACACCCTTGGCACGGGCCAACGAAGAAGTCTTGGACATGTCCCTTATTGGCTTAGTAGATTCCACGGCCCGTTTCTTAATGGCCATGCTCATTGGATCGTTCTTGATCCGAATTCCCCTGAGAAGATTTGTGTTTTTGATTTTGACAACGAGACATTTAAGTTATTTCCATCTCCTCTTATTGAAACTATTGCAGAAAGTCAGATACATTTTCGAAGTTTGGGAGTCCTCAAGGGTTGTCTAAGTCAAACCGATACGTATGATTCTCAATTCACGATTTGGATCATGAAAGAATATGGGATCAAGAGTTCTTGGCATAGAGAGGTGGTTATCAAACAAAGTATTTCCCCTGAATTGGATTGGGTGATATGGGAACCAATGTATCTGCTACAAGGTTTAGAAGATGGAACAATTTTGATGATCTGTGAAGAGGGCGCATTGTTGTCATACCGTCCTTGTAGCAAAACAATTGAAGATAGAAGCATTTTCGAACCCCAATTCACAGGACTGGCTTATCATCCTAGCTTTCTTAAACTCCTGGATTCCAAATCAGAGAAAGTTCATGTGTTCTAGTACTCTAAATGTCAAAAGATTATGCTACTAATATATATTATATATATATATATATATAGGGTGAGGATCCTGGAAGAAGGTGTGTTAAGGAGAGAAGGTCCTATTGGCCAATCAGAACGCGACATGTGTCAAAATAAAATAAAAAGCGCGGTGGCAATTTTGTAAATAAATTAAACTTTTTTGAAGCTTGGTCAGCTTGGGCTCTCAGTCAGGTTGGTCAGCTTGGGTTGGGTCAGCTTGAGTTGGATCAGCTTGGCGTCTGGGTCAGCTTGGGTCAGCTTGGGGTCAGCTTGGGTCAACTTGGGGCCTGGGTCAGGTTGGGTCAACTTGGGGTCTGGTCAGGTTAGGTCAGCTTGGGTCAGCTTAGGGTTGGGTCAGGTTGGGTCAGCTTGGGGTCTGGTCAGGTTGGGTCAAGTTGGGTCAGCTTGGGGTCTGGTCAGGTTGGGTCATCTTGGGTCAGGTTGGGTCAGCTTGGGTCTGGGTCAGCTTGGGTCAGCTTGGGGTTGGGTCAGCTTGACACAATTTACACATAATCTACACAAATGTAGATTAATCTACACAAATGTAGATTATGGGTTTTGGGTCAGCTTGGGTTCTGGGTTGGGTCAGCTTGGGGTTGGGTCAGGTTGGGTCAGCTTGGGGTTGGGTCAGTTTGACACAATTTACACATAATCTACACAAATGTAGATTAATCTAGACAAATGTAGATTATGGGTTTTGGGTCAGCTTGGGTTCTGGGTTGGGTCAGGTTGGGTAGCTTGGGGTCTGGGTCAGGTTGGGTCAGCTTGGGGTTGGGTCAGCTTGACACAATTTACACATAATCTACACAAATGTAATCTACACAAATGTAGATTAATCTACACAAATGTAGATTATGGGTTTTGGGTCAGCTTGGGTTCTGGGTTGGGTCAGCTTGGGTTCTGGGTTGGGTCAGGTTGGGTCAGCTTGGGTCAGCTTGGGGTCTGGGTCAGCTTGGGTCAGCTTGACACAATTTACACATAATCTACACAAATGTAGATTAATCTACACAAATGTAGATTATGGGTTTTGGGTCAGCTTGGGTTCTGGGTTGGGTCAGCTTGGGGTTGGGTCAGCTTGGGGTCTGGGTCAGGTTGGGTCAGCTTGGGGTTGGGTCAGTTTGACACAATTTACACATAATCTACACAAATGTAGATTAATCTAGACAAATGTAGATTATGGGTTTTGGGTCAGCTTGGGTTCTGGGTTGGGTCAGGTTGGGTTAGCTTGGGGTCTGGGTCAGGTTGGGTCAGCTTGGGGTTGGGTCAGCTTGACACAATTTACACATAATCTACACAAATGTAGATTAATCTACACAAATGTAGATATGGGTTTTGGGTCAGCTTGGGTTCTGGGTTGGGTCAGCTTGGGTCAAGTTGGGTCAGCTTGGGGTCTGTGTCAGGTTGGGTCAGGGTTGGGTCAGCTTGGGGTCTGGTCAGGTTGGGTCAGCTTGGGGTCTGGGTCAGGTTGGGTCAGGTTGGGCAGCTTGCAGTTTGGTTGGGTCAGCTTGGGGTTGGGTTGGGTCAGCTTGGGGTCGGGTCAGCTTGGGCGTCAGCTTGGGGGTTGGGTCAGCTTGAGTTGGATCAGCTTGGCGTCTGGGTCAGCTTGGGTCAGCTTGGGGTCAGCTTGGGGTTGGGTCAGTTGGGTCAGCTTGGGTTTGAAGTCAAATTATTTACAAAAATGCCACCACGTTTTTTTTTTAAAAGCCACATGTCACATTCTGATTGGTTCATAGGACCTTCTCTCCCTTCTCTCCTTAAGACACATTCTCATTTGATCTCTCTCCTATATATATATATAGTGAAAAGGTATTTCAGGAACCCCTAAAATGTCAGGAACCTTTAGAAACTTTTCAAATCAAGCACAACCAATGATTATTTTTTACATGATGATTGTTTTTTTGAATATTATATGTGTACTTTTGAATTTTACAATTATGTAGAGACATGGATTATCATCCGTTATACAATTATGTGGAGATATGGATTCTTAATCACATGTGCACGAATATTGCTATGATCACATGTATGCAAGTCGATCACATGTATGCAAGTTTTTGTAAATAAATTTTCCATGAGATAGATTGTGATCAAATCAATGTACATAGATAGTCATATGAACATGTGTAAGCAATTATATAGTCATATGAACATGTGTAAGCAATCATATAGTACATAATTTTAATTTAAAGAATGTTACTAAAGGTTCCTGCCTTTTTAGGGGTTCCTAAAATAACTTTACCCTATATATATCATTCGATTTTGTATTAAACAATCATTGCGACTCCTAAATGAAAGTATTTACTCATGTTTTACTTACATATATAACTAAGACATGTCAAGGGCACAAAAGAATAACATGTTTCTGCAATTAGCTGTCTAGCACATATTGAATTTCAGATATACAGTTGAACAAATTCAATTAAACCAAAAGCCTCTGGCAATAAAGAGAAGAATATCAGGTTGAATCTGGGTTAGGCCAAATGTAAGTAAATGATCCCGGCATAGTTGTTAAACTCTTACGAGTCACGATGCGACTCTTACGAGTCGAGTCGATTTACACCAAAAACGAGTCGACTCGTTGGATGACTCGTTTTTGTCCAGACTCTTACGAGTCGCTGTGTGAACTTGGACCGAGTCACGAGTCGCAAACTTATACTTATTGTAGTTTGATACTATAGTTATATATTATATTTATTGCTACATTATTTTGTGTGTTATCTATGTAACTTTGACCCTTTTATTGCGAATATGGAGATAAATTGTAAGTTTATAGCTCAAAACTATTAAATATGTAATATTTTGGTAAAATCTTAAGATAATGAACTTATATTTTGTCTAAAGACGTCATATATATATAATTTTACTATATTATGTGATATTTAAAAATGTCCTGACTCTTACGAGTTGAGTCACGTTCCGAGTCACGAGTCAAAAAATCATGTTTTCGAGTCGAGCCGAAAATTACGAGTCGACAACTATGGATCCCGGTAGTTTCTGAACTCTGAAGGGATTTAAATGAGAACCAAACCAAGTCCGACTCGATTCAAGCTAATACAACCAGTTTGGGTGTGAAATAGTTGATGAATCGTTTTCAAAACACCTTTCGAGAAATATAGTCAAAAAAGCTTATCTAGCTGCTTCTAAGGTTAGATCAAGCAATTTTTAAATTTGGTACAATATGTATGTAGTTGTCACATAACTTTTAAAAATAAAAAAAGAAACAATAATAAGAAGTTAGAGATGACTAAGAATACATACAATTAAAAATAAAAACCATTACGCAGTCTTGTAATGACTATATTAAGAGGGTCAACACATATTTTCCAGATCTAACCTGATAATCCAAACAATATCAATGAGAATAAATCTAGTCAAATATGGCCGGCTTAGATATAAAGTAATGATATACTCGTATATGACTAATTTGATAGACCTAAAAACTTGATGTTGACGCATGAATTTTATTCAATTTTTCTTTTAACGAGAATGGTACCCGCGCGTTGCGGCGGTGATGGAGGTGGCGGCGATGGCAGTGATGTAATGGCGGTGGCGGTGGTGGCGGTGACGGGTGGTGGTGGCGGCGAGCGGCGGTAGTGGTGGTGATGGTGGCGGCGGAGATTGGTGGTGGTGGTGGCGCCGCCGGTGAGTAGTGGAAGTTATTGATGTAATGTGGCTATGATGTATGGTACATCATGTAATAGAAACTTAAAATCAATATTGAAAATTTAAGTTCAATGTTGAAAATTAAAAGTGAATTTGTTTTATAATATAGTATAGATATTAAGTTTTAATCAGTCATGTTGTATTTTAAGCATATTAATCTGTAAGTATACCAAATCTACTTTGCTTTCCCCTCCAAGCAGAGACTTTTCCAATCATAAAACACACTTAACTTACATATACCAGTACACCACACATCTATAAACACATCCAAAATCATCACCAATCACCAAAGTCTGAGTCTTTTTTTTTACCAGAACATTATGTCTTCTCTTAGTCCATCTATGCAAGACTTACCGGAACATGTCATGATCGATATTCTCCTAAGGCTTCCAGTCAAGAAAATCATCCATTGCAAGTGTGTATGCAAGAAGTGGCATAACATAGTTTCGGAAGCTTACTTTGCTGATCTTCATCTTTCGAGATCACCTAAAGGACTTATGATTCATCATAACTCTGAAAGAGATAATAGGACCGGTATCCTTAAACCAGGTATATTAAAATGGGTAGAGATTGAAGACGAACCTGATCATCACAATTTACAACACGACCCTGTCATGAGCCTTGACCTCAATCTTGCAACCCTTTTCCAAAAAACTCAAATACTTCCAGTCGGGTCAGTCAACGGCTTGATATGCTTGTGGCAGTTTGGTCCTAAAGTTGATAACACTTACATATGCAATCCAATCACGAGAGAATACTGTTGGAATATAACATGATTCAATTCGTAATAAACACGTACCGGGGAATCCAGATCGTCCTGTGGAACCTGTAACAGCATAAAGCATGATTGCTATGGATTTCGGGTTCCCATAACAAGATGATTGATTTAGGATGGAATGATGAATTCGGTTTTGATGAATTCAACAGAGGAAGGAGAACGAAATTAGATATATGAGAGGCTGTGATTATGTGTGTTGATTAACCTTAAAATTAGGTTAATTACTCTCTATTTATATAAGGAGAGTATTTTCACATTTAGTCCCTCTGGTGTTTAATTCGTGCCTCATTAGTCCTCTTAAGTCCAATCACCTAATGGGAAACCCTATAATACGTCTTTAAGAGTAAATACGTCCATCGAATATTTACTAGACATAGGGATTTCAGTTATCGTCAATTATCATATCAGGAAGGATAGATGATCAGTGACGGTCACACTAACGTGGTTCCAACAAATACATGATTCTCCCTAGGCAAAAATACTATAGAAAAGGTTATGCCATAATTGTCTATGGTTTTGGAATCACGTTGAAGACAAACGAATACAAAGTGGTACGGACTTTTCAAGGGAATATACCCCCTGATCCTACCTCAGGATCTCGGCCAAGTCTATTAGAAGCCGAGGTTTACACCCTAGGGACGGGCCATTGGAGGAGTCTTGGTCAGGTCCCTTTCTGGCGTAGTGGATTTGACGGTCCTTTTTTAAACGGTCATGCTCATTGGATTGTAATCGATCGAGGCTCTCCTGAAAAGCTTTGTGCCTTTGATTTTGACACTGAGACGTTTAAGTTGTTTCCATGTCCTCCTTGTGAATACATAGAAGAAAGCTATAACCATTACATAAGTTTGGGAGTCCTGAAGGGTTGTTTATGTCAATCTGGTACGTTCGATTCTCAACTCACGATTTGGGTGATGAAGGAATACGGGATGAAGGAATCTTGGCATAAAGAGGTGGTGATCAAAGAAAGTATTAGTCCAGATCTGGATTGGCTGATGTGGGAACCTTTGTATCTTATAGAAAGTATTTTGATTGTATTTCGTAGGGACGAATTGTTGGCCTACTGTCCTCACAAGAATGTTGTTCAAGACACAAGGATTTTTGATCGCTACTTAACTGGAATGGTATATTGTCCAAGCTTTCTTAAGCTCCAACACTTCAAATTAGAGAGAGCCCATTTGTTCTGAAGTATCAAAGCATCAGCTACAACTACATGAGTTCATTTAATCACACACGTTACGCTTGAGCTTTGATCCTGGTAGTATGTGTGATGACTCGTTAACAAATAGGTTGTTGGTTCAATTTATTTAATGGAGAAGTCTTGGACATGTCCCTTACTGGATTGATAGATTTCTAGGTATGGAATTTGACTATCGAGAAGATGGAAGAAATCATTTTGTTGTGGTTGGGATTGGTTTTTCGTTTCGACATGATTGAAATTTATAAATTGTGAAAGTGTTTGAATTGTTGGGTGATTGTTGTTTGAATTTAAACCATTTAATGCTAAGTAATGCCAATGGGGTGGTGGGCTATTAGTAAGGTCTTTGATTTTAGAAGACTTACCTGGGTTCGAGTCTCACTTTTCACATTTAGTGGGGTGAATTAATAGGGGGTATTTTAAAAGTCCTCGTTTCCATCCAGACATTCGTGTAATTTAGAAGCAGCAGTAAGATAGTATGTTGTATGCCGTTAAAAAAAATAAGTTAACTAAAAAGGGTAATTAAATCAGAGACAAAGTATTACCATTAAAATCCAAAATTTAAATTTGAACTCTTCTAATCACATGTCATTGTTTATCTATATCTATATCTATTATATCAATTATAAAGCAAATAGGGTTTTAAGTTTCAACTTTTAACTTTCAACAATGTACAAACTCTAATGCGTGATGTATCATATCTCAATCACTCATTTTTTTCTCTCCCCTCAAATCTCAGCCACTCATTTTCCTCTCTCCTCCATAAATCATCTAATTCCTCTAATTCATTTAAAATCTTTTATCTCAAAAACCGTACATCGATAAATTATAAAAATTATATGGGTGTTCTTAAAATTTCATGCTCTTTCATTAGAGATGTTATTCGATATACTTTCAACGAATTTTTAAATCCGAGGGCGGAGCCCGTACGGCCAAGGCATTTGACTATCACACTCTATGACCTATAACCTCCTATGACCTATCACACTCTATCACCTATCACCCCTACCATCTCACCGCCGCAACGCGCGAGTACTTTCTCTCGTAACTAACCAAAAAAGTTACATTGTTAATACTTCTTTATAACTCACACTTGAACTCCACTTATCACTTACTTCGGACTTACTATAGTCTTACTTCAGAATCCTATAAAGCTTTAAGAAGCGGAGATTTTCATTCAGGTAATTCATCAAACAGATTGCGTGCAACTAGTAAAGTAACTCAATTTCAATTAATCATTATTATAATCATGCTAATCCAAAATCATCTCAAATCATTCAAATATATAGCAGATATACAAACAATTAAACCGAAACACATCAGAACAAAAGCAACAATTAAGCAGTGGTCTTTGTGTATTTAGATGAAGCATGTAGAAACACTTTCTGAATCAAATTGATACAAAATTAGAGCTTTTAGGATTGAAGAAGATAGTACCGAATTTGATGAACAAAAAGCGAGATAGAAAATATTATTTTTAGCACCCTTGAATCTGAAATCGCCATGTGAGCTTCAAAATAAGTTTTAATGGGGGGATGAACATAAAGCGATTAGAACTACAGCCAAAACACAGTCAAAATGAACCGAAATCAACTCCAATATCACGAATAAACTAGCCTAGGTTCCTTCTATTGGGTCGATACCAATTGTAGAACCACTTTTTACTGAATTTTAAGCTTAGAATATTGATTATTTATGGATGAATTTGAGTTACTATGTGAAAAAGGTGGAATGTGTGTAATGGCAACAACAGCAACGAGACCCAATACCTGAGCGGGGTATGAGGAAGGTGAGCTATAGACAGTCTTACCTCTACCCAGAGGTAGAGAGACTACTTCCATAAGGACCTCCAGCCACAATGAGGTACAAGACGAAAAGTGTGAAGAGTTTGGATACCATACCTGTCGGTCGAAAAAAAACATAGGAAAATATACCTGTCTTCTGAGTATCACCCGGCTACCTAAAGAGTAGGGAAGAGTAGCAAACATGCGACCTAACATACTATAGCGTAGGTTCGATAATACATATATAATAGGGTAAATTACAAGAATGGTACCTGGCGAATACACCAGATTACACAATTCATACCTAATTGCAAAAAATTACCCGAGACATACCCATGGTTTGCAAATATGCACAATCACCATACCTACGGCTAACGGAGCATGACGGATCGTTAAGTTGGGTCACGTGCCGCTCACGTGAGAGGGTATTTTAGTCCTTTCAAGCTAATCTCTTTTTTACACTCTATCAATCATCATTTTCATCATCAACATTCCAGATCTTTAAGCGACAAGATCCAAAAACCCAGATCCAAAAACAATAATTACAGCCTTTCATTATATTTTCACTTTCATATAACAACAATTCTATATCTATATCAACAATAATCTAAGAAAAGTAAAAAAAAGAAAAAACTAAAACTGATTCCTACGAAATCAAACCCGCTTTCAATATAAAATCAATATAAATCCAAAAACCAAATACAATTCATACCGTAAATAAACAATAACATATATACTTCGTTGCCACAGCCGATCGTGAATATGTATATCTACTTCGTTTTCCGGCCATCCTTTTATATCAGATCTAATTGCGGATCTGGGTGAATGTATATACTTCGTTTTCCGGCCACCGTAATATATTGACATATATATATTTCCGATGGATGGAGCCATTTCTTTGAAAGTTGATATGATGATTATCGTTGTCCTACTTGTGTGGTGTGAAAATCACATGTAACAAGATGGAGCTTGATAAAGAAAGGAAGACAAAGTCTTTGATATGGGCTTAATAATTCAAATCCCATATTGGTTTGAGAATAGGATGGAAATTTGTCTTTTATTTCTTCAATGCCCTAGAGAAAAATGGGAAGAGAAAAGTCAAAATCTGGGATTTTGATATTTAGATGCAGATGTAAATGGGAAAAAGAAAGGAAGGGGTAGATAAGGGGTAAAATAGTCTTCTACCTCCTCACGTGAGCGGCACATGACCATATTTAACGATGCGTCATGCTCCGTTAGCCGTAAGTATGGTGATTGTGCATATTTGCAAATCATGGGTATGTCTCGGGTAATTTTTGCAATTAGGTATGAATTGTGTATTCTGATGTATTCGCCAGGTACCATCCTTGTAATTTACCCTATATAATAACAATCATATTGAACATATTATACTACAAACAATTGTAACAACATAATACACATAGGCTCTTGCTTGAAACCAACATGGGATGATAACAATCATGCACATACATATAAAAAGACATTAATTAAAAATTTCTAGGGCTCGCTGGCCCCAGAAAAGGAATGCGTGTAATGGCAGTTACAGCTAATCTTTTGGGAATGCCTTATTCTATACAAACCAACAAAAACCCAACAAGGTCTGAGTAAGATTCCCACCCATCTCATTTTATACGAGTGTCATTACACTCTGATATGACAGATTGCTAATAATACGTACGCAAGTTTTGGTCACTAATTACCATAGGCCAATTCATGCTTTAAAAAATGTAGTCTTTTGAAAGTGAATTTTAACAGGGTAAGATTTTCTATAGTTATACCAATTTTATAGATGAGTTGAAATAATTTCAATTTTTGGATTAAAATCAAATGTCAATATTCAAACTTGATTTTTGAATCTTAACCATTGATTTCAATATAAAAGATAAGGATTGTCCAACTTTACTTATAAGGTTGATACAACTTTAAAGGATCCATATTCTTTTAAACAAATGAAAATATCATTTGAAATTCAAAGTTAATCCTTTTATATGTATAATAGAAGTATATCCGCACTATTCTTTTCATATATTTTGAATTGTAGTATACATAAAATTCGTAAACTCGGGTCAAACGGTGATGGTGGTTAGGAGCCTGTTTCGTCAAACGCCGGTTACAAATAGTCAAACAAACAAGTATATGAAATTAAATGTGTTTCTTATTAAGGCTAATTGATTGGAAAGTAACTCAACTTGTCACATTTTACTTTTCTGGGTTCGTATTAAAAACAGTTCTATCTGAGGTTCCAAACCGGCTAACACGTCTATTTAGGCCCTTTACCGGCTTAGTGATGATGTGTAACAGGTCATTGCTTACTTTATCCACTTGGCACCTTGACTGTTGACTTAAAAAAAATCATTTGATTATAAATTATATAATATATATACACATCATTTGCAGATATTCTTCTCCCCTTCTCTCCGTTTTCAAATTCCGGCCACCCCACCGCCGGACCGCCGCGCACCTTGTCGGAAAAACGAAGTACACCTAAAATATTGGCAGATTCAGATCAGAGGTGAACCATCCAACCCCCAACCATCGACCGCCGTCACCACCTAGATCTGGTGTGGGGAGGTGGCCGGATCTGGTAACCTTCAAGATCCCATTTCAAATCATCTTCATAATCATCGTTTAAATGTATACATACACATATCTTCTTGTTCATTAAAGTATTTGTGAATGGATCAAGAAAGTGAGTGAAATTAGTAGGAACAAAATAATCTTGAAGTGAGTTTTGCAGTAAAATCCAAGATCTGGGCTTTAGCTACCTTTTATTAGATAATGTTATATCAGATTTTGTGAGATTCTAGCTAAGTGGCAGAATAAAACCAAAGGGATTTGAGGTAGATTCAAAATATTTGTTGTTGTTGTCGATCTATATTTGATTCAATTGTTTTAGAAATTCACTTGGAACCTTACGTCTCATATATGTTGTTGTTGGTTTGTGGTTTTTGAGGTTGTTGACGATGATGGAAAAAAGAAAAATTACAGATGATATGGATGTTTGTTTGGATTGTGTTTGGAGAAGAAGATGAAGGGGCCATACATGTCAAGCCATATCATTAATTTGATATAATTAAATAACAAAAAATGAGAGAAAAAAAGTAAAATGACTGGCAACCTGAAAGCGGACCCTAAATAGATGTTTTAGCCGGTTTGGAACCCCAGAATAGAACTGTTTTTAATACTAACCCAGAAAAGTAAAATGTGCCAAGTTGATATACTTTTCAATCAATTAGCCCTTCTTATTATTCCAATAATATTAATTAGAAAATGTAAATGACTATATTTAATAATGGGTAATGCTAATGAAAGCCCTTTGGGCTCTAGATAACAATCCTAAATATGTCAAGTTTAATTAAATATAAATCAAATTTCACATTCATTAATTGCCAATATATAATCCCGTCAACAATTAACTCCTATTTTTACTCCAACATTTGATTCCATTATCAAGTCAAACAACTAAAAATCCTAACACAGTATACATTAATTTTTCTTTAACATTTCATTTCATTCTAAACCTATTCTCTGTATGTCGCTATCTGTACAACTGAATGTAAGTATATCCATTATAAAACTCATTGATTTAATTTTGCTCTTATCTTTGTTTTGCTTGTGATGTATTGTCCATTTGATTTTTGTGCCATAAAAAATTGTTACTTTGCATCTCTTATTAGTTTTATCTCCATTCGACTGTATATGATCTTTCTTTCTTTTGTATATATTAATTATTAATTGTTACTAACAATATTGTAGACTATTAAGAATAATGTTGGATTTGAAGTACTAGGCCACCACATTTTACCTTATTTCATCTTTTGATTTATTTTGTATTACGGTTTATACTTTGGTTTATACACTAGATTTTAGACCCGTGTCAAATACACGAGTTTACATTGTTATAAAGATTAGATTATTATCAAAGTTTAACTATATGCAAGCTAAAAAAGTCTTATTAACTCAAAAGAAAAATAGCCAAAAAATAATCTTGAAAGATGTTAAGAACGTAATTAAAAATAAAGATAGATGTTTCATCCAAAAAGTTGAGCTTACATGCGTGTTTAGCTAGCAGAAACATTGAGTAGGTGGATTTTACTTGAAAGTTTGAGATTAATCGGAATGCTCCTTCTTCAAGTAGATGTCCAAAGTTCAGAATTAATGAATAACTAGATTTTAGGCCCGTGTCAAATACACGGACTTATAACTTTATCTATATTAGATGTTAGTTTATTATTATTTAAAATTTAGTTTATAATTTTTAGTAATAAAAAAGATCTATATTATAAAACTTTGATTTTTATAGTGAAATATTTTTTAAAATATGTTCATCGAAGTTGTTTATTATGACATACATAACGATATTTGAATATTACAAAATCATAATATGTCCATCAAAGTTATAGATTGTGACATACTTAGCGATATTTGAATATTAAAAAATCATAATAGGTCACTATCATTTTATTTGATTTATTGTTACACAAGGTGATATTACATTCTTATTTTACACTTTTATAAATTATATCTTATTTTTAGATGAACATATTTTAAATATTTCAATTAGAATATGACAATGTTATATGTGTTTTCTATAGATTACAATTTTACATGTTTTATTTTTCGTATATGTGTCATGATAATTACTAAAAAAAATTTCAAAAAAAGGATAATAGAATAATTACTTTTAAAATCTTAATATATTTACATAAAATTTATTTTTTTAGTAATTAATTTTATATTTATATGATAGAACGTATAATTAAGATATATAATAGCTATTATTCTATTGATTATATATTAGCTATTATTCTATTGGATATATATTAGCTATTATTCTTTATCTATTATATTGGAATTAATGGTTAAAAGTGTAAATTTGTAATTGAAAGTAAAAAAGTGTAAATTAAAGTCAAAATTGAAAACAAAAATCAACTTTAAGAAAATCGAGAATTGTGATTGCTCAATAAGTTTTTAGAGCAACTCCCATTTAGTATATTAAAAGAAAAGATTTTATGGAAGAAAAAAAATTAGAAATAAAATGTTGAATTTTTTTAATTAATTAAATGATGAAAATCTAAAACAAAATTCTCAAGTTGATAACTACAAATTGTAATAATTATAAATTAAGTATTTAGTGAGGGTAAAAAGTGTAAATTATTGATGGAAAACAAAAAAGTGTAAATTAGTGAGATTTTTTCTACAATATTAATATAAAGATAAAATACTAATATATTTGGATAATGATTATTAGAATTTTTAATTTATAATTAAATTGATAATGACATCATCAATTTCCAATTTGATAAAATCGAGAGCTATGATTGGTTAATAAGCTATTAGGTCAGTTGTATTTTAGTATATATAAAGATGAATTGAGCAGTATATCTTTTTGCCCTGTTAATAAATAAATTTACAGTCAATTTTAAGATAAATACATGTTATGAATAATATATTAATGGAAGTGGATTACCTGTTCATCTACCGATACTTAAAAAAAAGGATAATAATACAATTATTTTTAAAATCTTAATATATTTACTTAGATTTTATTTATTTTTTAGTAATTAATTTTATATTTATATGATAGAACGTATAATTAAGATATATAATAGCTATTATTCTATTGATTATATATTAGCTATTATTCTATTGGATATATATCAGTTATTATTCATTATCAATTATATTGGAATTAATGGTTAAAAAGTGTAAATTTGTAATTGAAAACAAAAAAGTGTAAATTAAAGTCAAAATTGAAAACAAAAATCAACTTTAAGAAAATCGAGAATTGTGATTGCTCAATAAGTTTTTAGAGCAACTCCCATTTAGTATATTAAAAGAAAAGATTTTATGGAAGAAAAAAAATTAGAAATAAAATGTTGAATTTTTTTAATTAATTAAATGATGAAAATCTAAAACAAAATTCTCAAGTTGATAACTACAAATTGTAATAATTATAAATTAAGTATTTAGTGAGGGTAAAAAGTGTAAATTATTGATGGAAAACAAAAAAGTGTAAATTAGTGAGATTTTTTCTACAATATTAATATAAAGATAAAATACTAATATATTTGGATAATGATTATTAGAATTTTTAATTTATAATTAAATTAATAATGACATCATCAATTTCCAATTTGATAAAATCGAGAGCTATGATTGGTTAATAAGTTATTAGGTCAGTTGTATTTTAGTATATATAAAGATGAATTGAGCAGTATATCTTTTTGCCCTGTTAATAAAGTAATTTACAGTCAATTTTAAGATAAATACATGTTATGAATAATATATTAATGGAAGTAGATTACCTGTTCATCTACCGATACTTAAAAAAAAGGATAATAATACAATTATTTTTAAAATCTTAATATATTTACGTTAGATTTTATTTATTTTTTAGTAATTAATTTTATATTTATATGATAGAACGTATAATTAAGATATATAATAGCTATTATTCTATTGATTATATATTAGCTATTATTCTATTGATTATATATTAGCTATTATTCTATTGGATATATATCAGTTATTATTCATTATCAATTATATTGGAATTAATGGTTAAAAAGTGTAAATTATTGATGGAAAACAAAAAAGTGTAAATTAGTGAGATTTTTTCTACAAACATTAATATAAATATAATATACTAATATATTTGGATAATGATTATTAGATTTTTAATTTATAATTAAATTAATAATGACATCATCAATTTCCAATTTGATAAAATCGAAAGCTATGATTGGTTAATAAGTTATTAGGTCAGTTGTCTTTTGGTATATATAAAGAAAAGATTTGTTTTTATTTACGTGTTAAAACTTTGATTCCTCTAGTGTGATTTCTGGTATGCCGTGAATCATTTTTTGTTTGCTGACTAGATGTTTATTTGACGAAGCTTTAGTAATTTTTGGCCAGATGTTTATTCGAATGTGTTTATCATTATAGGTTTCGTAAGCATTTGATTGTCTATTCTTGATTAGGATAACCTCAATAGCATATCCAAGGTTTTATGCAGTAGTGTACACGTATACTGTTGATCATTTATCAGAGGTTGTATTCTTAATCTTTTCTAGTTATGCAAGTTTATAAATGATTTTGCTAGTTTATAAATGAAACGACACGACTCGATTTAAGTAAAATAAGAAGTTTTTTTTTTTTTAAATATGCGGTGCATGAAGATTTTATGCGGTGCATGGAGATTTTATGCGGGCATAAATCAGATGAATTTTGATCAGAAGTTTCCATGCGTTTACAAATGCGGGGCATAAAACCAAAACTTCCAGATATGCGGTGCATGGCTAAAATATGCGGTGCATATCCAGACCTGACAGAACCAAAGCTTAATTTTGACACTTAACTCAACTTGTAACTTCTCCAACTCAAAACCAAACTTCATATTACATCATTTCTGAGTTCAAACAAGTATTTGACACATTTACTAGCAAAGTTATAATATCCATTTGAAACAACAGCCACAATCACAATCATATGGGTCGTTTACCCAAGTTGACAATTCAAACTAAAACGACCATGCTTACTTTTGAAATCATAAGAACCAACCATGACCATAATTCCAGAATTTACCAAGAAACAAGTTTACCCAAAACATTCAAGAGTGTCAAGAGCTATCATGAGGTGGTATACTAAGTGTCTACAAAATACCATTCATCCAAGAATGGTAATACCTTCAATCTTCCAAAAGTAACTTCTAAGACTTCAAGCTTCAATCCACAATCTTAGTTCCTTCTTCCGGAACCGCCTATAAAAAGGTAAACATCTAAAACGTAAGCAAAGGCTTAGTGAATATACTTGCATACATTTACATATACGAAGGAGGGCAACAAACAAATGACTATTACATGTAACCTATGTCACCGTCGTGCCATACCTACATGTTCACCTTTGCACTTTAACGCTATACATGGATCCATATAAGCAAATCAACACAATCAATATCACATACTTGGGATTCTTAGGCCCCGTTCACAAGAGGTTCTTAGGCCTCATACACAAGGGATTCTTAGGCCCCATAAATCACATAATAAGAGGTTCTTAGGCCTCATACACAAGGGATTCTTAGGCCCTATAAATCACATTGCCCCAAATGGGCTTTTAACGCCAAATCGATTTCCATACATGAAATCCATCATCATATGGAAAATCGACCCAACGTATACATAAAGGTATGCAAATATACTCACCTCCTTCGCGACTCGATCAACAACTCGTTAAAATGGCAATGCACAAAAACAAGCTTTCAACCTATAATCACATCATAATATACATATAAGCTAATATTCACCATCTTGACTAACTCAACTTAGTCATTCTTAACATTTCACTAGCATTCCTATTTCAAACCTATCTTATTTGTCATTGAGTTGCTTTCTTTTTCAATAATTCACTAGATAGCTCAACCCACCATTTTCATCATCATTTAATCAACTAGTGAAAATCATCATTCTTTCAAAAACCAAATTATATTCCAACACATGTATATATACCTAGTTAAATTCATCAAGCAACTCAATACAAACTAGGTTTTACAATAATTTGGGGGTAATTTATATAAAACTCAATTTCTAGCAAAAATCCCCAAATTGAAAGTTCCCATGAACCCTAATTCTCAAGAACAAGCAAAAACTAGGTTAATGGAAATCAATACCTCAAGAATGGAAGACAAGAGATTAAGGTTTTCAAATCACAATCTCCTTCCTTTTCTTCCTCCTATAATTCGGCCACCACCACCACTTCACCAACCCTAATCTTTCAATTTTTCTATTATGATTGGAGAAGATTATTATTATTATTATTCTTATTATTATTATTATTATTATTATTATTATTATTATTATTATTATTATTATTATTATTCTTGGATTAAATGAAATTAGGCTTTGATTTGAAAGAAACAAGAAGAAGAAGATTTGAGAAGCTTGGAAAGATGATAATGGAATTGTGAGTAATGGTTTAGGGAGATGGCTGGCACACTATGGGGTTGCCACGCCCCAATTTAAATTTTTGTGGTAAAATACCCACTATCTACTAAAGTTCCAATTAAATTAACCCCATATCAAAAAATAAAATACTAGGAAATTATTTTAATGTCAAAACTATAAAAAGGGGTTAATTTCTTCACCTTAAAAACTTTGGGGTGTTACAACTCTCCCCCACTTGAAACGGATCACGGCCTCGTGATCCAAACCATATGTAGAGATAGATAGTAAACGAGAACATCATGCTCGGATTCCCACGTGCAATCGGACATTCTTCCATGCTTCCACAAAATTTCATAAGTTCTCACCGTTTTATTTTGAACTCTCCTAAGTTCTTCTTCTACTATAGCAATGGGCTCCTCAACATAGTTCAACCTATTGTCGACTTTAATTTCATTCAAAGGCACATATGTAGCTTCATCGGCAAGACACTTCCTAAGATGTGACACATGAAAAGTAGGGTGAATTCCCGAAAGCTCACCAGGCAACTCCAAACGATAAGCAACCTTGCCAACCTTAGCTAAAATTTTAAAAGGAGCAATAAAACGAGGACTTAGCTTTCCATGTTTCCGAAATCGTAAGACACCTTTCCATGGGGAGACTTTTAACAAGACACGGTCACCAACATTGAATTCAATCGGTCTCCTCCTTTTATCCGCATATGACTTTTGTCGATCTTGAGCCGCTTTAAGTCTTTCTTTGATCACATCAATTTTCTCAATGGTTTTCAATACCACCTCCGTGCCTCCTATCTCACGTTGACCCACTTCTCCCCAACAAATAGGAGATCTACATTTCCTCCCATACAACATCTCATAAGGTGGCATTTGGATACTTGAATGATAACTATTATTATAAGAGAGTTCAACCAAAGGCAAGTGAATATCCCAAGTGCCTCCAAAATCGATTTCCATACATGAAATCCATCATCATATGGAAAATCGACCCAACGTATACATAAAGGTATGCAAATATACTCACCTCCTTCGCGACTCGATCAACAACTCGTTAAAATGGCAATGCACAAAAACAAGCTTTCAACCTATAATCACATCATAATATACATATAAGCTAATATTCACCATCTTGACTAACTCAACTTAGTCATTCTTAACATTTCACTAGCATTCCTATTTCAAACCTATCTTATTTGTCATTGAGTTGCTTTCTTTTTCAATAATTCACTAGATAGCTCAATCTACCATTTTCATCATCATTTAATCAACTAGAGAAAATCATCATTCTTTCAAAAACCAAATTATATTCCAACACATGTATATATACCTAGTTAAATTCATCAAGCAACTCAATACAAACTAGGTTTTACAATAATTTGGGGGTAATTTATATAAAACTCAATTTCTAGCAAAAATCCCCAAATTGAAAGTTCCCATGAACCCTAATTCTCAAGAACAAGCAAAAACTAGGTTAATGGAAATCAATACCTCAAGAATGGAAGACAAGAGATTAAGGTTTTCAAATCACAATCTCCTTCCTTTTCTTCCTCCTATAATTCGGCCACCACCACCACTTCACCAACCCTAATCTTTCAATTTTTCTATTATGATTGGAGATGATTATTATTATTATTCTTGGATTAAATGAAATTAGGCTTTGATTTGAAAGAAACAAGAAGAAGAAGATTTGAGAAGCTTGGAAAGATGATAATGGAATTGTGAGTAATGGTTTAGGGAGATGGCTGGCACACTATGGGGTTGCCACGCCCCAATTTAAATTTTTGTGGTAAAATACCCACTATCTACTAAAGTTCCAATTAAATTAACCCCATATCAAAAAATAAAATACTAGGAAATTATTTTAATGTCAAAACTATAAAAAGGGGTTAATTTCTTCACCTTAAAAACTTTGGGGTGTTACAACTCTCCCCCACTTGAAACGGATCACGGCCTCGTGATCCAAACCATATGTAGAGATAGATAGTAAACGAGAACATCATGCTCGGATTCCCACGTGCAATCGGACATTCTTCCATGCTTCCACAAAATTTTATAAGTTCTCACCGTTTTATTTTGAACTCTCCTAAGTTCTTCTTCTACTATAGCAATGGGCTCCTCAACATAGTTCAACCTATTGTCGACTTTAATTTCATTCAAAGGCACATATGTAGCTTCATCGGCAAGACACTTCCTAAGATGTGACACATGAAAAGTAGGGTGAATTCCCGAAAGCTCACCAGGCAACTCCAAACGATAAGCAACCTTGCCAACCTTAGCTAAAATTTTAAAAGGAGCAATAAAACGAGGACTTAGCTTTCCATGTTTCCGAAATCGTAAGACACCTTTCCATGGGGAGACTTTTAACAAGACACGGTCACCAACATTGAATTCCATCGGTCTCCTCCTTTTATCCGCATATGACTTTTGTCGATCTTGAGTCGCTTTAAGTCTTTCTTTGATTACATCAATTGTTTCAATGGTTTTTCAATACCACCTCCGTGCTTCCTATCTCACGTTGACCCACTTCTCCCCAACAAATAGGAGATCTACATTTCCTCCCATACAACATCTCATAAGGTGGCATTTGGATACTTGAATGATAACTATTATTATAAGAGAGTTCAACCAAAGGCAAGTGAATATCCCAAGTGCCTCCAAAATCGATTATGCATGCCCGTAGCATGTCTTCAAGCGTTTAAATGGTTCTCTCACTTTGACCATCCGTTTGGGGGTGATAAGCGGTGCTAAAATTAAGCTTGGTACCCATTTCATCATGAAATCTTCGCCAAAAATGAGAAGTGAACCGAGTATCTCTATCCGAAATAATGGAGATTGGAACTCTATTTGTTGCTACAACCTCCTTTACATAGATCTTTGCCAACACCTCAGAGGATGATGCTTCACAAATGGGGAGGAATAAGGCACTTTTAGTCAATCTATCAACTATTACCCAAATCGTATCAAATTGATTTCTAGGTGTTTTGGGCAATTTAGTGACGAAGTCCATGGTGAGGTGTTCCCATTTCCATATGGGGATTTCCAAAGGTTGCATCATACCACAAGGCTTTTGGTGCTCGGCCTTCACTTGAGAATAAGTCAAACACTTCTCTACATACTTCACCACATCTCGCTTCATTCTGGGCCACCAATATTCTACCTTTAGGTCATGGTACATTTTAGTAGCACCTGGGTGAATGGAGTACTTGGATTTGTTAGCCTCATCAAGTAGAACTTGTTTCAACTCACAAGAGAAAGGAATCCAAATCCTCCCAAAACGTAAGGTAAGGCCACGAGAATCCTTAGTAAAATATTGGATTTGACCTTGAATTCTTTCTTTCTTAGGATCTCGTAGTAAAGCCTTTTCTTGAGCTTCTTTAATTTGATCAAAGAAATCATTAGTGATTAAGACCCATAAAGGAGAAACAACTAAAGAATGATGGGAACTCTTTTGGCTTAAGGCATCCGCTACAACATTAGCTTTCCCGGGATGATACAAGATTTCACAATCATAATCTTTCAAAAGATCTAACCATCTTCGTTGGCGATTGTTAAGATCTCTTTTTTCAAAGAAGTACTTAAGGCTTTTATGATCGGAATAGATGGTGAACTTGACTCCATAAAGATAATGGCGCCAAATTTTCAAAGCAAAGACAACTGCCGCTAACTCCAAATCATGAGTAGGATATCGTTTTTCATGTTCTTTCAATTATATTGAAGCATAGATAATGACTTTACCTCGTTGCATAAGAACACAACCGAGGCCATTAGATGATGCATCATAATACACCATCATGTCTTCTAAGCCGTCGGGCAAAACAAGAATCGGTGCTTGACTTAGTTTCTCTCGAAGTTGTTGGAAGGCCAATTCTTGCTCGCCTTTCCATTCAAACTTGATATTCTTTCGTGTCAACTTGGTCAAAGGAGAAGCTATTTTAGAGAAATCTTGAATAAAACGACGGTAATAGCCCTCTAGACCAAGGAAACTTCTAATCTCCGATGGATTCTTAGGTTGCTCCCACTTCATCACCGCACTAATCTTGGCCGGGTCTACCATAATTCCTTCACTATTAACAACATGGCCAAGAAATTGTATTTCTCTTAACCATAATTCACATTTAGAGAATTTGGCATAGAGTTTTTCTTTGCATAATGTCTCCAACACTTCTCGTAGATGAACTTCATGATCAGATGAACTTTTAGAATAAATAAGGATATCGTCAATGAAAACAATAACGGACTTATCAAGCATAGGACGACAAACACGGTTCATGAGGTCCATGAAAGCCGCGGGAGCATTTGTAAGACCAAAAGGCATGACAACAAATTCAAAATGACCATAACGAGTACGGAAGCGGTTTTAGGAATATCTTCATCACGTACTTTAAGTTGATGATAACCCGATCGAAGATCTATTTTAGAAAAATACGAAGCTCCTTGAAGTTGATCAAATAAATCGTCAATTCTAGGCAAAGGGTATTTGTTCTTGATGGTCACTTTGTTGAGCTCACGATAATCAATGCACATACGCATGCTTCCATCCTTCTTCTTGACAAAAAGAACCGGTGCACCCCAAGGAGAATTACTAGGTCGAATGAAACCTTTATCGAGTAATTCTTGGAGTTGCTTCATCGTTTCTTGCATTTTCGTTGGAGCCAAACGGTAAGGAGCTTTAGAAATGGGATTAGCCCCCGGAATAAGTTCAATAGAGAATTCAACTTGCCGTTCGGGAGGAATACCCGACAAGTCTTCGGGAAAAACATCGGCAAAATCATGAACAATTGGAATATCCTCAATAGATAAAGATTTCTTCTCAACGTCAACGATGTGAGCAAGATAGGCTTGACACCCATGAATCAAATAACGTTGGGCACGAGTGAAAGTACAAACAGATATTGAACGCTCTTTTCTATCACCATACACAACCAACTCCTCACCCTTAGAAGTCTTCAACCGAATAGCCTTTTCATCACACACGATGTTAGCATTATGAGCACTTAACCAATCCATTCCTAAAATAATGTCAAACTCGCCCAAAGGAAAAGGAATCAAATTGGCTTGAAAATTTTCCGAGTCAATTTTAATCTCACAATCACAAAACACATCATCAACCAACTCAATTTTACCATTTCCTACTTCAACTTGTAAAGGAGCATCTAGTTTAGATTTAGAACAAGGAATGGCATATGTAATTCTAGTAGCAACAAAAGACCTATTAGCTCCAGAATCAAATAATGTTCGCATAGGGATACCATGTACTAGAAATGTACCTGTAACAACATCATTATCTTCCTTTTCTTGATCCACTGATAGTTGAAACGCTCTACCCCTTTGATTACCTTAAGTTTGAGCATTCCTCCTCTCCGACTCCTTCTGTATTTCCTCTTGCCTTTCTTCTTCAGTCAACAATGGACAAGAACTCCTCATATGCCCATCTTTAAAACATTTGAAGCACCAAAGAGGTTTGTTCGGTTTAGTCTTGTAATCACGGCTCACGTGTCCCGTTTTCCCACAATTATAACACCCCTTTTCTGCCGCCCTACATGGCCCGGAGTGATTCTTCTTGCATTGACGGTAAAAAGGAATGTTTCTTCTTGCAAAGTTATTACCGGAACTACTTTCTTGTTTGAACCGCTTATTCGGGGAGTTATTACCCTCATGCTTTCGTTTCAACTTTTCTTCATCTCTTGTTTGTTCAATTTCATGATCTCTAGCTACATCCGCCAACATGGAGAAAGACTCCATTTGCCGTAAACTATCTTCTCCCTTATATTCTTCCTCAACTTCAAATAAAATTGCTCATTGAGCAAGTGATCTTTCTCCAAGAATTCCGGACAAAATTGTGCTTTATCCATGAATTGAGAACGAAACTCATTCACACTGAGATTCCCTTGACAATCATTGAGAAATTCACTTCTCAACTTAGTTACTTCGGCCTCCGATCTAAACTCTTTGAAGAAAATGTCTTTGAATTCGGGCCATTCTACATGAGTCAACGTCCCTTCACCTTTCACAGTCAACAAACCATCCCACCATCTTTTTTCACAATCGCGAAGCATGCTCACGGCGAACACAACCTTAAGATCCGAAGGGCATTGGCTAGTACGAAAAGCCCCTTTAATTTCCGAGACCCATTTTGTACAAACAATGGGGTCACGGTTACCATCATACATGGGAGGATGACAAACATCAAAGTCTTTGAATGTAAACTTCTTCTTATATAGCTTCTCTCCCAACACCTCAACATCCCTTTCTTCACCGTCCTTCTTGTCTTTACCCTTGCCATCTCTCTTCTCGAATTCCCTTTGTACGTTTATGGCCACTTCTTCCCTGATCATCTGAGCTATATGGTTATTCATAGCTCCTTCCAACGTATCATTAAGTTTCTTGAGTAGAACCGTGGAGTATTTCTCAAGGGCTCTTCCGATTTGATCCGATATGTCCATGCTACCCTCGGGAAATATTGGTTCCTCTTCATTGTTGTGTTGCTCAGCCATACTATAATAAGAAAAGATAGTTGATTCAAACATAAAACCTATCTCCATATTCTATGAACCATTAGCCAAAACCTACAACTTTATACTAGACCATTGCAAAGTTTGATGCGGTCGGATTATAAAGTTGTTAGTACTTCAACCACAATAATGCTGATCTTATTGTGCTTTAATACTAACAAGTTTATAAGCTAACACACCATCAAACACTCTTTCGGGTCCCATATAAAATTACCGAACACCTAAGGTCAAGTCATGTCTAAGGTTTAAGTCTAGGCATTCACTAAACGAGGGAATACCTAAATCCCTTAAACCTCGGCTATGATAACACTTGAAACGACACGACTCAATTTAAGTAAAATAAGAAGTTTTTTTAAAAAAAAATAAAATATGCGGTGCATGAAGATTTTATGCGGTGCATGAAGATTTTATGCGGTGCATGGAGGTTTTATGCGGTGCATAAATCAGACGAATTTTGATCAGAAGTTTCCATGCCTTTACAAATGCGGGGCATAAAGCCAAAACTTCCAGATATGCGGTGCATGGCTAAAATATGCGGTGCATATCCAGACCTGACAGAACCAAAGCTTAATTTTGACACTTAACTCAACTTGTAACTTCTCCAACTCAAAACCAAACTTCATATTACATCATTTCTGAGTTCAAACAAGTATTTGACACATTTACTAGCAAAGTTATAATATCCATTTGAAACAACATCCACAATCACAATCAAATGTGTCGTTTACCCAAGTTGACAATTCAAACTAAAACATCCATGCTTACTTTTGAAATCATAAGAACCAACCATGACCATAATTCCAGAATTTACCAAGAAACAAGTTTACCCAAAACATTCAAGAGGTCAAGAGCCATCATGAGGTGGGTAACTAAGTGTCCACAAAATACCATTCATCCAAAAATGGCAATACCTTCAATCTTCCAAAAGTAACTTCTAAGACTTCAAGCTTCAATCCACAATCTTAGTTCCTTCTTCCGGAACCGCCTATAAAAAGGTAAACATCTAAAACGTAAGCAAAGGCTTAGTGAATATACTTGCATACATTTACATACACGAAGGAGGGCAACACACAAAGGACTATTACATGTAACCTATGTCACCGTCGTGCCATACCTACATGTTCACCTTTGCACTTTAACGCTATACTTGGCTCCATATAAGCAAATCAACACAATCAATATCACATACTTGGGATTCTTAGGCCCCATTCACAAGAGGTTCTTAGGCCTCATACACAAGGGATTCTTAGGCCCCATAAATCACATAATAAGAGGTTCTTAGGCCTCATACACAAGGGATTCTTAGGCCCCATAAATCACATTGCCCCAAATGGGCTTTTAACGCCAAATCGATTTCCATACATGAAATCCATCATCATATGGTAAATCGACCCAACGAATACATAAAGGTATGCAAATATACTCAACTCCTTCAATTCACGACTCGATTAACAACTCGTTAAAATGGCAATGCACAAAAACAAGCTTTCAACCTATAATCACATCATAATATACATATAAGCTAATATTCACCATTGTGACTAACTCAACTTAGTCATTCTTAACATTTCACTAGCATTCCTATTTCAAACCTATCTTATTTGCAATTGAGTTGCTTTCTTTTTCAATAATTCACTAGATAGCTCAATCCACCATTTTCATCATCATTTAATCAACTAGTGAAAATGATCATTCTTTCAAAAACCAAATTATATTCCAACACATGTATATATACTTAGTTAAATTCATCAAGCAACTCAATACAAACTAGGTTTTACAATAATTTGGGGGTAATTTATATAAAACTCAATTTCTAGCAAAAATCCCCAAATTGAAAGTTCCCATGAACCCTAATTCTCAAGAACAAGCAAAAACTAGGTTAATGGAAATCAATACCTCAAGAATGGAAGACAAGAGATTAAGGTTTTCAAATCACAATCTCCTCCCTTTTCTTCCTCCTATAATTCGGCCACCACCACCACTTCACCAACCCTAATCTTTCAATTTTTCTATTATGATTGGAGATGATTATTATTATTATTATTCTTGGATTATTATTATTATTATTATTTATTATTATTATTATTATTATTATTCTTGGATTAAATGAAATTAGGCTTTGATTTGAAAGAAACAAGAAGAAGAAGATTTGAGAAGCTTGGAAAGATGATAATGGAATTGTGAGTAATGGTTTAGGGAGATGGCTGGCACACTATGGGGTTGCCACGCCCCAATTTAAATTTTTGTGGTAAAATACCCACTATCCACTAAAGTTCCAACTAAATTAACCCCATATCCAAAAATAAAATACTAGAAAATTATTTTAATGTCAAAACTATAAAAAAGGGTTAATTTCTTCACCTTAAAATCTTTGGGGTGTTATATAAAAGAAGTCGCCGGCATTGTGATATATGATTGAAAACTAGCACAAGTTGGAAAAAAAAACCATTTAGGTGGGTTAGTTTGAAATCTACAAATAAATAGGATTCAAAATTAGAAACAAATGATGTAAAGTCCCTCACACGATGGTTTAACCCACGAGTGTAAAATAACAAGTCAAGTATGAACTAGATTGGACTAGTATTACTTTAAATACAAATGCAAGAATATAAATAAAGTAATAATGACTTAAAGCAATATTTAAACAAGTAAATAAATGATGGAACACAAATGTAATTTTCAAGTGTATTTTATTTATTGATGATAAACAAAATACAAGATTGTTGCGGAACCTAGATATTACAAGTATGTAACTATCTAAACAATCTTTGAATTACAAGTGATCTATACTTTCTAAATAATCTCCTTAGATCGATATACTTAAAGTTGTGAAGTATAACTGTTATGATCGAGAGTATTTTAGCAAGTTCACCAAATTGCAAAAAAGTAATTTGTACGAGGTATGTGACTTTGTATTTATAGGCAAATAAATTCAACAGTGAATTTATTATGCCGTACAAATATGGTTGCATGCATTTAAGGCAACTACTTTAATTCCTTAAATGCATTGGTTAAAGTACAAGGATAAAGTCATATTGATGTGACTTGTCATCCTTTTAACCAACCACCTTTACACACGTATTGTACTTTTATCAATAGACAAATGGGTTGTCCGGGTAAAAGCGTGTAAAGGCTTAAAGTCAATTCCTCGTAATCAGTGTTCAGACTTGTAAGGTCTAGAACACTGATAAAGGCTCCAGTCGGGAGATCTGGTAAGACTGTCAGTGAGCTCCACTGCTTGTCATTCTTCTTTCTTCATACTTCAGTCTTTGACTTCAGTAAGAATGTCTTCAGTAGAAATGATCTTGACTGAAGTGAAGTCTAGTGAGCTAATCTGGAGGATTCCAGATTCCTGTACAAGTAAACAGCTCACTGGTCTTCTATTATTTCTGGACAAATCTTCAGTGTCGCTCCAGTCTTCAAGTCTGGAGCGAGTCCAGTAAATCTGGACCTAACAAATTCCCCCTATTTGTTCAGAAATAATGCAAGGTTTTTCAAGCTTCTATCTATACAATTGTATGCTTGAAAAACACTTGATTTTGACTAAGTCTAAAAATTTAAGTTACTGGAAAACACCTTATAGATCATCAGTATTTCAGTTTTCATTTTTTAGTTCTAACTTAGACTTAATCTGATCACTTACTTGTGAATCAAAATATGTAACTATATTTACAGCCATCAACAGAAAATAAGTTACAATTTTGGGAAATAAATACAATACAAGTAAGTAAAATAAAAAGTCAGGCCCTTCTCTTTGAAGTTTGTCCTTGTGCATCTTCAGTGGCCTTTCTTTTTGGTGAAGGTGAAGCTGGTACAGAAACTGGTGGTCGCATACCCAGAGCAGCTTCCATCTGTTGTATTCTCTTCCAGACCTTCTCAATCCTCTTCATAAATGCTTTGACATCAGAAGTTAAATCAGTTTTCCCCCTGAAAGTCAAGCCTATCTCCTTCAGTTCAGTCCATCCAAACGACTGGACTGAAGCATTCATCCTTTCATCCACGAAGTTACCTTCTCTGGTCAACTTCACTTGAAACCTGGTCATCTGTTCATGATTTTCAGCAAACTTAATCTCAGCACTTATGATCTTTCTGACATCAGCCCTAAACGTCATCAGTTCATTATACTTATCTTTCAATTTGGCAGCCTGAATCAATGCTTCAGTTTCCCTAGATACCTTTTCTTGTTCCAAGGCAGACTGGATTTCTTCACGATTTATTCTTAATGAAGTATCCAAGGGAATGAAGGTACCGAGGTCTGCATCTTTGGCTGCCTTGATCTGTTTGGCAGTAAGTTTGGGTAAACCCTTTATTTTCTTTCGATATTCAATCTCCAGAGCTGCAGCATTTTGTCTGACCTTCTTTTGGAGGTTCACCAGTTCCTCCGTTCTTTGTCTGATCAGCTCAACTATGCTGATACCATAAGTCACTGCATCATATGTTTGTTCTTCTTCAGAGTACCTTGAGTGAACATAAACATCATCCATTACATCCAAACATTGATGAACTCTGGGGTCTCCCTTTATTCCTTTATATACATCAACATGTATGCCCAACCTGCCAGAATTATAAGAATCAAGAGTCCCCATCTTTGCCATTTCCATTTTGTGGGCCTGCAGTTCATCCTTTTGCCTTTTCTTAAAAATTTCAATCATTATGCACTCCTGCTCCAGTCTCTTTGAAGTGTCATCATCAGCAGTAGGAAATTCTGATGAACTCCCAGTGGTTTCAATCTCTCCTCCAGATACCACATGTTGCTTTCTTTTTACTGACTTCAGAGAAGTTGTGATATCTGGGAATGCTTCAAACTGGGGCTCACTGGCATCAGTACCAGCAGCCTCTTTTTCCTGCACAATGGCTTTAGTACCAAGTGCCTTCTAAGCTTCTTGTGCACTGGCATCAGTACCAGGCACTTCCTTTTGTTGCACAATGGCTTCAGTGCCAAAGGCCTTTTCGATTGCACTGGCAACCACTTCTTTCTTCTTTTCAACAACCTGCACATTCTTTTCAACCTGCACATTCTTTTCAGACTTTTCCCCCTTGGAATGATCACCAGTTCTTGACTTGAGATCATTCCACAATTGTTCAAGCATGTGACGGTCTAATGACCCAAATGTTCTGCCTGCCACTGGAGTTGTGATATTCACAGTACTCCTCAAAGCAGTCACTTCCTTCTTAATAATCTGAAGTTCTTGAGGCAAGTGTTTTGGCATTTCAGAATTTATCATGTTGACCACCTGGGGCAATAACCCATCTTGAATATTTCTAAGGATTGACCCAGAAATTTCTGCAGTTATTTCTTTCAGCATCTCACCTCTAAATTTTCTGGTACATTCATCACTGATGTTGTTGATGACAGAATTCTGGTCAAGGCTTAGTCTGCTTTCCAGATTGCCAATTCTGGTGGTCAACTTCTGAATCTCTTCTGTTAGACCGTCCAGTGGTTGAGCAAATTCAGCCTTCACTGCAGTCTGAAC
Source organism: Erigeron breviscapus (assembly GCA_034093135.1). NCBI lineage: Eukaryota > Viridiplantae > Streptophyta > Magnoliopsida > Asterales > Asteraceae > Erigeron > Erigeron breviscapus. Next base: position 55,842,597 of record CM067174.1, on the reverse strand, counting down.
AGAAGTCACTAGCTTTTCCTCCAAGCCCTGGACTGCCACTTTGATGTTTTCAGAGTTTTGATTGGTGGCCAGTACAAGCTCATTCAACTTCTCAAAAACAAGTTTTTCATTACCAGCAAAGAGGTTCATTTCTGATGAAATATTATTTGATAAAAGAGATTTAAAATCAGAAACAACCTGAGAAGATGATTGGAGTGATCTCTCCAGGTCCGCCACCTTATTTAAAAGGCCTTGGACCTCGGTGGAAGAAGAAGTGGAGAGACCACTAGGAGGAGTAAGTTCAGATTCCATTCTGAGCACCAATGGAACTTGTGTCTGGACTGCTTCAGTAGATGTTTCAGTTGTTGTAACAATCGAGTCCAGCACACGAGAGAGGTCCAGTGGTACTTCAAGTGGTGCGGGTTGATTTTGTGAGATTTGAAGTGAGGGTGGATTGAAATAAGGAGTGTTTTGCGGTATTGAAAGAGGTGGTGGTGGTGCAATAATGGATTCTGGTGGTGGTGGCATTTCTGTAGAGATAAGTGGTGGGGTCACTGAAGCAATAACAGAAGTAACAAAATTTTCTACTTCATCACCCAGAAAGTTCATATTGACATCAAACATATTACCTTCAGACATTGGGGAATCTACCTCATCCCAATCTGGAGCCGTCCCAACTGTCTGATCATCCAGTTCTCTATTTAAATCCAACTGAGCATCTTGCTCACCAGTCACCTGCTCAATATTTTGTACATGCTCAACAATAAGAGACCCATCTGCATTCATGATATCACCAGCAAAAGAATGAGAGACTGGAATTACTAGTGGTGAGGCTCCAGTAACGCCAGTTTATTCAAGAGAAAACATAGAATCTGGATGGCTCGATTCGGCTCTATTATGATTGACCTGAACTCCATCCTTCCTAAGTCGTCTGGAAGTTCTTGGTCGAGTGGGGAGTTCTTGATGTACAACAATTTCTGTCTGCTGAGAGTCAAGAGCCACTTGGGTTACTGGTTGCACTATTTCAGCATTGAGGACTCCAGAGGGTCCTTCACCAATTTGGTTCCCACCTGGAGCCTCTTCTGGCTCATCTGATGATGATGCGTCAGTTGCATCATTTCTAAAATGGTTTAGCATATTTACAGGAATTTCAACCTCACTAGCTCTTGATTTTAATGAACTCAACTCCCTCAGATAGTCACACACAGAAAAATGGTTTGTATCGTAATCATACTGATCACCTAGAGCTCTTTGAAAAACAAGTGACAGAAAATGAATATATGGAATATGAGGTTTTCTACCTTTCACTTTTAGACGCTCAACAAGGTCATCGAAGAAAATCTGAGCAAAGTCGACCCTGTATCCAAACCATAGGCAGTAAGCAATCTGGAGTTGCATTTGATTTATCTGGTCCAACCCTCCAGAGCTGCCACCCAAACACTCAACAAGATGAGTGAAGAAGTATCTCCATGAGTCTGTAAGCTTGCTCATGTAGATGGTGCCTTTTCTTGATAACTGGCCATGCTCATCCAATATATGAGTATGTCCCATCAGTCTACACACATCCCTGTAATTTAGACCAGTAGGGAGAGTAATGGCCATCTCATTTTCAGCCAAATAATTCAACTGAAGAATATCTCTAAGAGAGTCAACAGTGAGAGTTAAGGCCCTGATGCCTTGTTGCAATGTGTAATTGATGGATTGAGTGTTTTCAACATACACAGCAGTGTATCAAAATTCACATAAGTAATCGTGATACATTTTTCTGGGATTGAGAGTAAGAGCACCGTAGAGTGGACAACTGAGGAAAAAGGCATTCAGTCGTCCAATGAGAGAAGTGGGAGCATGAGTGGTGCTAGTGAGTCTACCCATCCAATTATTCATATTTATTCTGATCGCCTTTGCCTCTAAAGTAATATGAGGTGCCTTTACTATGGTGGCAACGGGAGCATATTCAGCAGCGAGAAGATTTTTGACAGAAGTTGTTTGTCGAAGGGCCATTGAATATGATATAAAAATGAAAAGGAAGATGAAATTAGGGATTTATGAAGATTTGATGAATTGAATATGAGAGAGATTGATGATTGGAAATTTAATGAAAAAGGAGTAAATGAAGGAATTTGAAGAATTGAGAGTAAATGATTTTCGAAGTAAATGAAAATGAAAGGGAATGTGGATATTTATATAGGAGAGAGAGTGTGGAACTCAAACGGTTATTTTTGAATTTATCAAATGTAATTTTGATCGGATTTTGAAATCCGCATTAAATACATCACATCACACATAAATGTGTGACGGTTTACAGCCCACAAACATTACCCACTTGTTCCTTTTGTCTTCCCAAGATAAAAAGTTCCATCATTAGGTTTGAAAAATTACATGCCACGTAGGATAATAAGATAAATATCTTTTCAAAGAGTTTGCATACGTGGCACGCACAAAGACCAAGTATTAAAATATTATGACTGACATACCATGACTCATTTCAGTACATCTGGAGGTTGACTGGATACACCATTATCACTGGTGGATTAGGCCAGTGATGCATGCACTGATGGTACACTGGAGGGACACTCCAGTAAAGTACCAACGAAAACCATTTGAAAGTCTGGCAACCTCAAACACGCACATCAACTAATACAGACAAGTGAGAGGGACACATTTACAAGGAGACAGAAGTTACCTCAAACATGCACTTCAACCTATCTAATTACCAGTGAGAGGGACACATTTACAAGGTACCAGTGATATTTTTCCAAAAAAATTTGTCCAGTGAGAAAATAAATTAATAAATTCCCCCTGAAATTAAAACATTTTAAGGACAAGAAAATATATGGTCTGAGTCTTCCCCCTGGAATGTTGATCCATAAATCTATTAATGCAAAGATAGTACACAAAGGCGTTCGATATCTAAGCAGTCATAGATGTATAAATCTTTAAATCAAGGATCCCTGATAGTACACAAAGGCGTTCAATACCAAGGTTCCAGATTTAAGGGTTTAACATTCCCAACTCACCAACAAGATATTCAAATGTTTTTACATCCAGTGGTTTAGTAAAAATGTCAGCGAGTTGTTTGTCAGTGGGAATAAAATGGAGTTCAATGTTACCTTTCATAATGTAACAACCCTACTTTTTAAATATTATATATGAGCTAGTTATGTTGCCGTTGATCTCGCAAGCCATAGTTATACTCAAAGCTAGTAGATAATGCCCCTAAATTAGCAATCTAAAGCTATTGTTCCATTCTAAATGTGAATTTTAAAGTACCATTGAACAAAAATTTATTTATGATCAATCAGATTATCAAAATAATAATGTAAGTCTCACAAGTTGAGATAACCATCAAAAATCCTTACGAAGGTCCAACGATTCAATCATTTAGCTAATTAAAGTAAATTCGGTCACAAAAATAAAATCTCTATTTCAAAATATGTTATAAGTTCTTATGCGCATAAAAGCGTTTAAATCATAATAAGTATATATATATATATACATATATGCTTAAAATAAATACAAGTTTATAATCAAAGGCTTATGTAACAAATAAGAAACACAAAAATGTATACATACAAGCATATATACATGACATATATACATATATACACATGCTAGAATAAACATTAACTTATACCTCAAACTAATACAAATTACCTTATAATACCTATACAAATACATATACATACACTTAACACCTATACACACCTTATATACAACTTTTAAAAAAAAAAAAATACAAAAACCCCTCCCCATGCCCTAATGAGGCCGGCCCCCATAACCCCCTCACATACCCATTTCAAACTTCATACACTTCATTCTCTCCCTTGGAACTCACCACTTTTCTCTCAACTCTTCACACTCTTCACACACCCTCTTATTCTCTCAAGATAAACTCTCTCTTCTCCCTCCCTTCTTCTTGATACCCACGGCCAAAAAGAGAAAAAAAAAGGCAAACAACAATCCATATAAACATACAATAATAATAAGGGTTGAAGCTAGGTTGTTAAGGGTTAATCCAAGGCATATTCAAGGGTTGTTCTAGGCTTAGAATCAAGGTATTATAGGGGTTGAAGGCCACGAAAATCTGCCTAAAATCTTCATCTAAAACCAAGTTCAAGAGGGTATAATCTTCATCCTTTTTACTAGATTTAATCTTGTTTTTGTTTATATTCAAAGATTTTATCAAAAACTCATACTTTCTTCTTGTTTTCTTTGTAATATACACTTAATGAGGGCAAAGTTGATAGGATCTTTCTTTCCATGCTCATGCATGTCGAATCTAATAAGAAAGATCCAAGGATTCGACAAGTTTAAGACCCAAAAGTGTGGTTATAGATTCGTAGTTTTTAAAGTGACTTTCTTGTTGATAGATCTATATGTTTTTGTATATTTTTGAAGAGTATATTCTGAGATTTTTCATATAAAAGATGTTTTTATATTGTTGAAAGATAGATCTATAAAAGTTGATAGTGAAAAGTGTTGATTTGAATGCATATATGCTAGATTTAAGAAAGTCGGATCTTTTGTTGGATTATGAGATGGATATGGATTTGTTATAAGTTAAAAATATGTTAATATGAATGTTAATATTCTGGAAAAATTGATAAAATATCAAAGGTATAAAGCTTGAATCAAAACATGTTAAAATAAGCTAGAAACCATAAACCGAAAACACGCAAAAATGCATTTTTAGCACACACATGCACCATAAACTTATGACCAAGAAAATATGATAAACCTACTGAAAATATGTTGAAATGAAAGTATAAAACTCAGATCTATTGGTCCATGACAACAATAAGCTCAAAAATCACCTTTTCGGGTCAAATAATCACTAACCGAAAGCACTAAATTGCACATATCACACCACCACCACTATCACGATTTTGGACACCAAAATATGATGAACTTTCTGGAAATAATGAAACAAGAATGAAAATCCATTTTGAAGCACTTTAATTGCTCAAGAAATGAAGCTAAAATCACTATTTCGGTAAACGATTTTTAAACATAAAACCCTCAAAATAAGCAAAACACAAGAGAAGTTGAATTGATATGATTTTGTATGGATAAAAGTTGCCTAAAAGGCCTGAGATTTTTGGCCAAAATGTTTAGGGGTGATTTCTAAGAATTTCCATGAATTATTGAATTTAAATAGTAATTAAAAGACATAAAAATCCATAAATAAATTATGTAAATCAAGAATGAAGTTAAACCATCTTAACCATTGATAAAAATGACTAAAACCTACTGGAGAAAAATAGTCAAAAGACAAGAGACATGTGTTACATAATTTTAAGATAAATAATTAAGTAAAATTAATTAAATAGATATTATCATTAAAATAAATGGTAAATACATAAATAAAAAGTATAAATCATGAAATTATAAACTTAGGAGCATATATATCAGAAGATAATTCAAATAAAATTATCCATAATTTATAAAAGCAATTATGACACTTAAAAGTATTTTTAAGGAATTATTTAATTAATAAATCAATAAAATGAATAAATAATTAAGCAAAATTAATTAAATAGATATTATCATTAAAATAAATGGTAAATACATAAATAAAAAGTATAAATCATGAAATTATAAACTTAGGAGCATATATATCAGAAGATAATTCAAATAAAATTATCCATAATTTATAAAAGCAATTATGACACTTAAAAGTATTTTTAAGGAATTATTTAATTAATAAATCAATAAAATGAATAAATAATTAAGTAAAATTAATTAAATAGATATTATCATTAAAATAAATGGTAAATACATAAATAAAAAGTATAAATCATGAAATTATAAACTTAGGAGCATATATATCAGAAGATAATTCAAATAAAATTATCCATAATTTATAAAAGCAATTATGACACTTAAAAGTATTTTTAAGGAATTATTTAATTAATAAATCAATAAAATGAATAAATAATTAAGCAAAATTAATTAAATAGATATTATCATTAAAATAAATGGTAAATACATAAATAAAAAGTATAAATCATGAAATTATAAACTTAGGAGCATATATATCAGAAGATAATTCAAATAAAATTATCCATAATTTATAAAAGCAATTATGACACTTAAAAGTATTTTTAAGGAATTATTTAATTAATAAATCAATAAAATGAATAAATAATTAAGTAAAATTAATTAAATAGATATTATCATTAAAATAAATGGTAAATACATAAATAAAAAGTATAAATCATGAAATTATAAACTTAGGAGCATATATATCAGAAGATAATTCAAATAAAATTATCCATAATTTATAAAAGCAATTATGACACTTAAAAGTATTTTTAAGGAATTATTTAATTAATAAATCAATAAAATGAATAAATAATTAAGCAAAATTAATTAAATAGATATTATCATTAAAATAAATGGTAAATACATAAATAAAAAGTATAAATCATGAAATTATAAACTTAGGAGCATATATATCAGAAGATAATTCAAATAAAATTATCCATAATTTATAAAAGCAATTATGACACTTAAAAGTATTTTTAAGGAATTATTTAATTAATAAATCAATAAAATGATAAATAAAATGCTTTATATATATGAAATGATTCTTGAAAGAATGATTATGAAATGGGATATTGTATGTTCAATGTGTTATATATTATGCGATGAGCTTGAGTTCTGTCAAACTGAGATACTTCAGTACACTACTATTAACTCCGATAGTGGAGGCCTGTAGTTAGAGGGTTGCGCAACTAGAGTCGTCCACTCACCCACTAAATAGGTAATGGTGGAATGTTTGGTCTGCCTTGGTGGCCACCTTCATTGCCAGTCCGACCCGAGCGGTGCTCTAACTATCTTATTATATTATTGGTCGTTTCCATGGCACGACCCCCATTTGTGATTAAAGCACTTGATTGACAGCCTGTGCTCTGAAATGAATTATTATGTTGTTTGGGACATGTAAAATGGTCGTAGTAGTGGCTCAAGCATATACTCATCGAATTATGTCATGGTAGTCTTACCATTGACCCAAAGGTATTGATATTATATTGGATGGAAATTATTGATTGAACATACGGTTTGGGTGTGGATAATATGATGAAATTCTTGGAAGTTTATGACTTATGCTTTCTTGTAATTGGATTTAAATGTACATGCGTTGTTAGCATAATCCTATGAACTCACTCAACTCTCGTAGTTGACACTTTTTCTTCATGCTTTTCAGGTTTAGGGCAGTAAGTTAGCCTTTCTGGACCGCTCCTTGGATGATGTGTTATTTGTTGCATCTTGGACTTGTAACGCAAACATTTGAACTTTTGGTTATGAACTTGGTTATGTAATGGTTATTAAACGTCAACTTGAATATGTAATCCTTCTAATTTAAATGGCATTTGGAACTTGATGTTAATGTTTTATACTTCAATCTTTTGTACCATGTCGTTCTGTGGCATCTCGTGTTTCCGCTATAGTCGGGGTGTTACACATAATATTGTCACGAATGAAGTGATACCTGAGATCGATGTGCTTTGTCTTTGAGTGCATGACTAGATTGTTTGAGATAGCAATGACACTGGTATTATCACAAAATATAAGAGTTTTCGAATATTTAATACCATAATCAAGCAACTGGTTTTTCATCCAGAGTATCTGAGCACAACAACTGGCTGCAGATACGTATTCAGCTTCGGCAGTTGACAATGAAACTGAAGTTTGCTTCTTACTGGTCCAACTGACCAGTTTGCCACCAAGGAAATGACATCCACCAGTAGTGGATTTCCTGTCTATCTTACAACCTGCATGATCTGAATCTGAATAACCCATTAGATCCATGCCTGAGCCTTTGGGATACCAAAGACCCAAACTGGGGACACCCTTAAGGTATTTCAGTATGCGCTTTACAGCAAGCATATGAGATTCTTTTGGATTAGACTGATATCTGGCACATAAACATGTTGAAAACATTATGTCTGGTCTACTGCAGTTAAATACATCAGTGAACCAATCATGCCTCTATAGACAGTGATGTTCACTGGTTTTCCATCAGGATCTGAGTCCAGTGTCAGTGGTGCAGAAATTGGAGTGGGTTTTGATGGTGAAGAGCTCATATCATATTTCTTTAAAAGATCTCTAACATATTTTTCCTGATTAATAAAAATACCATCTTTGGTTTGTTTAATCTGGAGTCCTAGAAAATATGTTAATTCACCCATTAAACTCATTTCATATTCAGAGGACATGATTTTAGAAAATTTCTTGCACATGTTTTCATCAGTAGACCCAAAAATAATATCATCAACATAAATTTGTACCAGCAGAATATTACCTTTTTCACGAAGAATAAGTAAGGTATTGTCAATTGCACCTCTTTTAAAACCATTTTTCAATAAGCGTCTAGTCAGAGTATCATACCAGGCACGTGGGGCTTGTCTGAGACCATAAAGTGCTTTGTCCAGACGATATACCCAGTGAGGATGCTTTTCATCAACGAAACCTGGTGGTTGTCTGACATACACTTCTTCTTCTAATTTTCCATTCAAAAAGGCACTCTTTACATCCATCTGGTAGACCTTGTATTTATGATGAGCAGGGAATGCTAAGTCTAGCCTTATTTCTGACTACGTGGCCATCTTCATCTACCTTGTTCCTGAAGACCCATCTTGTTCCAATTGGTTCTTTCTTGCCAACTGGGAAAGGGACCAGGTACCAAACCTTGTTCCTTTCAAACTGGTGAAGCTCTTCTTGCATAGCAGTCACCCAGCTTGGATCTTCCATAGCCTCATCAATCTTCTTTGGTTCAATCAGTGATAAGAAACTGACATATAAGCATTGATCACTGGAGGCTCTTCTGGTCTGAACCCCTCTACTGGAGTCACCTATGATCTAATCGATAGGATGAGCTTTTGTCCATCTGGAGTATTGACCAGGATTGTTACTGACAACAATATCAGTGCAAGAGTTTAATTGAGTTTCAGGATGAGGATCCTACCAGACTATTTCAACATCTTCATCTGAATCAGTAAGATCACGATTTGCATCATGAAATTCTTCATTTGAAGACATTTCTGGTATAATTTCAACTGATACTGATACTGGGGGAGTAGTACGAACATCTGATCCAATAACAAGTTCAGAGGGTAGTTTGAAATTTATTGAAGGATAGAAAGGTGTACTACTGGGGGTTTTCTTCTTTTGAGCTGGTTCCAAGTCAGAATGACTGGAAACTTCTTCAGGTGAATCTTTGCAGTTGATGAGATCAGATTCACAGAAGATAATTGGATTTTCTGGGGGAGAATCAAGGATTGGCTTTCTATTAATTGCATTATTCGATTCTTCAAATGTAATGTGTATTGACTCTTGGACCTTCTCCAGTCTCTTGTTGTAGACTCTGAAGGCCTTGCGAATGGCTGAATAGCCTAAGAAATACCCTTCATTAGCTTTGGCATCGAATTTGCCTAACTGACTGGAGTCGTTCAGAATGTATACTGGACATCCAAAAACGTGAAAATAACCAATATTTGGTTTTCTATTTCTTAAGACTTCATAGGCTGTCTTCTTATGTCTTTTGATGTAAACAGACCTGTTCTGGGTGTGACAAGCAGTAGCAATTGCTTCAGCCTAGAAACTGGTAGGAAGACTAGATTCAGCCAACATACTCCTGGCAGCTTCTATCAGCGTTCGATTCTTTCTTTCTACAACTCCATTCTGTTTTGGAGTTCTTGCTGAGGAGAAGTTCTAGGAGATGCCAGTGTCTATACAGAATGACTCCAGAGTTACATTCTGGAATTCTGTTCCATTGTCACTTCTTAACTGACACACCTTTCGCTTATGCTTGAGTTCAATCTGCTTGATAAGAGTGATGATTTCAGCAGCAGCTTCACTTTTAGACCTGAGAAAGATCACCCAACAATATCTGGAGAATTCATCTACGATCACCAGGGTGTATCTTTTACCAGCACGAGTCTGAACATTCACTGGACCAAAGAGATCCATATGAAGCATGTGAAGTGGTTCAGTTATGCTAAAGTTCTGTCTGGTCTTGAAACTGGCACGTTTCTTCTTTCCCATCTCACATCCTGGACATGGCTTTTCCTTTTTGAAGGAAACTGAAGGTATCCCATCTGCCAGTTGTTTTCTAGACAACTTGTTAATATTTTTGAAATTTAAATGGGATAACCTTTTATGCCATAACCAGTTTGTGTCTTCATCAGCTTGAGTATAGAAACACTGCTCTGAAGGAGAGCTTTCCATATCCATCACATATACATTCCCTCTTCTGGGAGCAATCAATACCACCTTCCAGTCTTTGTTGAATACAATGCTCTGAGCAATATTGAACAATACTTGATAGCCATCATCACACAGTTGGCTCACACTGATCAAGTTATATTTCAAACCATTCATATATGAAACTCGTCTGAATTTGACTTGTCCATTGTTCAGAACACCATACCCCTCAGTTTTTCCATAACCATCATTTCCAAAAGTAATGGAGGGTCCATCAGAAATTATGAACTCCTCCAGCAGGGTCTTACGTCCGGTCATTGTCCTGCCAGCTGCACTGTCAAGATGCCACGTATGTTTCTTTCGATCGCCCTGCACATCCACCAGATATATCAGTTAGATTTGGGAACCCATCGACTGATGGGTTCACTGGATCCTCCCTTATGGATCCGTGGGGGTATCTGGTTGAGTTCACTTTCTTCAACAGTAGTCTTAGTTGAAAAGACCACTAGGGTTGATAGTTTCGAAACCTTTTTCTTTTTCTCAACTAAAGGAATATTTTTATCTTTCATAGAAAAAGGTTTTGTATTTTGTTTAGGGCCAGATGAAGTACCCTCAAAATTGTTTAATCTTGCATTACAACTTTGAATTTGACGAGCCAGTAGTTGAAACTGGCTCTCCATCCTTAACAAAATAGATTCTTCAAATGACACCTGAGCCATTCCAGTTGACTGGACTTTAGGCTTAGGAAGGGAACTGGTCTTTTTCTTTTGAACCTGGGGTTCTTTAGAAGCAGTCTGAGGCAAAGGTTTATTTTGATTGACCTTTTTAACTGGAGCAGTCATCTGGAATGCTCCAGTCTTAACCTCTGATAGTTGAGTTGGTATAATACAAGTTTTTGGGGTGGAAGGTTCATCATAAATGGTACTTGGTCTAACCTCCTCTGGTAACCGGTCAATAACTGATATTAATGCTGCAATATGAGTATTTCCATCCAGATAAGCACGTTTTTGGGATGGAAATTGGTTTATTCCAGCATCATATGGCTTTCTTGTTTCTAGCCATGATTTAATGACCTGTTTTTCTTTTTGCAAAATCATTTCCAGGTCATGTTTTTCTTGAACCAGTTGTTCAGTTACCAAAACTTGTGCTTTAAATGCCAGTTCAATATCTTGAAGTTCTTTTAATTTTGATTTTAAAGCAGCGATTTCAGAGGAATCTGTTTCTAAGCCATTAAGACTGTCAAATCTAACAATTTCCACAAAAATTAAATCAGAATTTAGAGCTTCAGCAATGTCCAATTTTAATTCAGGATCGGTTTCATTATCGTACTCACTAACCTTTTTTATAACAATGTCCACCATCGACCAGATGTGACATCATCCTTCACCAGATGCTCTTGATCTGCCAGAGCCATAAAGCAACAATCTCTTTCCTCTTCCTTATCAACTGATGAATCATCTGAGGGAACCCATGCTTCTTCAGTGGTTGCTATCATGCATTTATTATTTTCTATTTGTTGAGACATGAGAGCAATTTGAGCCTTAAGCTTTTTGTACTTGGACTTGTAGCTATCATCAGGCTTGTTATAAGAAGTAGATGGACCAGACTGAGAGACAAACTGACTGGACTTGCACTCCTTCATGAAATGACCTTTTCTGCCACACTTAAAGCATGTCAGATTGGTCTTGTCAGTAGAGGAACTGGGTGCATGTTGTCCAGTGGGCCTATTTGCTCTTGCTTTAAAACGATTAAATGTTTTAGCAATCATTGCAACCAGGTCATCACTGTCAGTTTCATCACAGTCTGGAGAGATATCATTAGTGACTCCAGAATCCATTAGTTCAGACATCATCTTCTTCATAGAAAATACATTCTCGGAAGATATTAATGCAGCACAAGGTGGTTCAGTATTACTGACCAATGTGGAACTACTGGAAGCATGATTTAAAGCATCTTTTTCAGCCTCAATCCTCTGGGCTTGATTCTCTTCAGTGAATCTGAAGGCTCCATACAATGTTGACAGAGTATGGGAGTGCAAGGTTTTACCTTGTCTCAAGACCAGAATCATGTGAGACCATTTAGTGGGAAGAATATCACAAAATTTCTCCAAAAGTATATCCTTGTCTTTCTCAACCCCCAGTCCTCTTAACTGGTTTATAATGCTCATAAATCTGGTGTAAGTACCAGTTAGAGACTCATTGGGGAGAGCAAAAAATGACTCATACTTTTTGTTTAGGGAGACCTTTCTGGTAACAACAGTGTCATCACCTCCCTCATGCTGGTTCACCAGTTCATCCCACATGGTTTTAGCACTGGGATAGAGAACTAGTGTGGGAATTAGGGTTTCTGGAACAGCCCCGAGGATCATGTTTTTAAGGATGGTATCAAGATTTACCAATCTCCTCTCCTCTTCGGACCAGTGTTCCTCCCTCTTTTCCCTTCCACTTCTTGATCCAGTTGGGTCAAGGAGTGCATTGATAGGAAGTCTAGGCACATAGGGTCCTTCATTTAAAATTTTCATCATATTCCTTTCAATACCAGTAACATGTAATATCATCCTAGCTTTCCACGTACCAAATTCATCACTGTTCCCATTGAATTTAGGAACAGGATTATTCGAGTAGTGCACATGTACATGTGGAGAAGCAGGAGGAGTAGGAGGTGGAGGATTATTATTAACGGGTGGTGGTTCATTAAAATTAGGTTCAGGATTACCTTGTGTATTTTCTGGGTTGGCCATCGTGAAACAGATCTAGGCAAGTATATTAGCCTTCCGCTCTGACACCAATTGTAAAGTCCCTCACACGATGGTTTAACCCACGAGTGTAAAATAACAAGTCAAGTATGAACTAGATTGGACTAGTATTACTTTAAATACAAATGCAAGAATATAAATAAAGTAATAATGACTTAAAGCAATATTTAAACAAGTAAATAAATGATGGAACACAAATGTAATTTTCAAGTGTATTTTATTTATTGATGATAAACAAAATACAAGATTGTTGCAGAACCTAGATATTACAAGTATGTAACTATCTAAACAATCTTTGAATTACAAGTGATCTATACTTGCTAAATAATCTCCTTAGATCGATATACTTAAAGTTGTGAAGTATAACTGTTATGATCGAGAGTATTTTAGCAAGTTCACCAAATTGCAAAAAAGTAATTTGTACGAGGTATGTGACTTTGTATTTATAGGCAAATAAATTCAACAGTGAATTTATTATGCCGTACAAATATGGTTGCATGCATTTAAGGCAACTACTTTAATTCCTTAAATGCATTGGTTAAAGTACAAGGATAAAGTCATATTAAAAAATGTGACTTGTCATCCTTTTAACCAACCACCTTTACACACGTATTGTACTTTTATCAATAGACAAATGGGTTGTCCGGGTAAAAGCGTGTAAAAGCATAAAGTCAATTCCTCGTAATCAGTGTTCAGACTTGTAAGGTCTAGAACACTGATAAAGGCTCCAGTCGGGAGATCTGGTAAGACTGTCAGTGAGCTCCACTGCTTGTCAGTCTTCTTTCTTCATACTTCAGTCTTTGACTTCAGTAAGAATGTCTTCAGTAGAAACGATCTTGACTGGAGTGAAGTCCAGTAAGCTAATCTGGAGGATTCCAGATTCATGTACAAGTAAACAGCTCACTGGTCTTCTATTATTTCTGGACAAATCTTCAGTATCGCTCCAGTCTTCAAGTCTGGAGCGAGTCCAGTAAATCTGGACCTAACAAATGATTTATTGGTCATAAGCAATTAATGAATGGAATTTTTGATTTGTATTTAAACTTAACATAATTAGAATTGTTATCTAGAGTCCAAAGGGTTTCCATTAGCATTACCCTAATTTCATATATAAATGATATAAATATTAAATTTTTATTAGGTAAAAAAAAATAGTATGAACAGGAAAAAATGCATACAATTTTATTGACTTTGTGTATTTATTAAAAGTTTGAGAAAATTAATGGATAAAAGCTAAAAGTTCTTTAAAGTTTGAATATAAAAAATAAATTCAAACTGATAATTGATTTTGATTAAGATATGGAGGGATCTCTACTAATCTTTTTTCAAAACTGCGTTTTCTCTTTATAGAAACGCAGATAATCACTTATTTTGCCAAACACATTTTTATTACCTACGTTATGCAAACGCAATAATCAGCCTAAAATGCAAACACAAACACTCTCTAAGTAACATATCTAAGATAGAAAAAGAAACTCTCGCCTTCTAAGACATAAAAATTGAATCTTAATTTTTGTATCCCGAGACAAAGGTGTTAACCACTTGATCTAACCTTGCTAGTTAAACTCCGGTCTTGTAAAACATAAGAATAGAATCGTTGACCTTTATCTCCAAAGGTAAAGGTGTTAACCCATTGATCTAACGTAATTGATACTACTATATAAAAATTAGAGAAATTGTCACAAATCGTCCCTTTGGTTTGCTCAATTCGCATTTTCATCCCTGTGCTTTTTTTATCATTAGGTGTCCCTGTACTTTTCATTTTCATTGCTAGTCGTCCCTGCCACTAACAACCGTTAGTTTTCATCCGTTAAACCCCTCATGTGCAATGCACATGAGGGCATTTTCGTCCAGTTTGTAACCATAGGGACTATTTGTAATAAAAATATTGGATTAAAAAAAAATCTTTGGATTCCTTCTCCCACACAACTCCGACCACCACTTCTGACCGGCCGGCCACCACCTGCCACCGCCGGAAACCGAGAACCACCACCCCACTATGGTTACCGAAACCGAAGCGAAAACATGATAATCGAGCATGGTCAGATCTATAACAACATGTGTTGAAGCTTGAACGTCTCTTCTTCTTTCTAAACCGTTGTGAGGTGATGGTAGTCCGGTGGTGCGTGGCTGCGAGAGAGAGAAATAGAAGAAAAAAAGAAAAGATAAGGGTTTTTAGAGAGAGGGACGAAATGGGTTTGTTTAGAAGATCGATACTTACGTTTCATACTTTCCTCGGATGTTATGGAGTCGTGTAGTGGTGGCTGGAAAACGAAACAGCAACAACAGCGGCGGTAGAGTGGCGGAGCAGCAGCAGCGGCGACGGTTCTGTAGTTGTGATTAAAGATGAAACCCTAATTGTTGTTGGGGATGATGGCCAGAGTTTTTTTTCGTGAAAAAGAGCGGCGGCAGGAGACTGTGAGGGTAGCCGGAAGTTTGGCTTGTGGTGGGAGTGAGAGAGGGAGGAAGATGATGAGTTTTTGTCTTTTATTATAAATAGTTCCTCAAAGATGTTTTATCACAAATAGTCCCTATGGTTACAAACTGGACGAAAATGCCCTCATGTGCAATGCACATGAGGGGTTTAACGGATGAAAACTAACGGTTGTTAGTGGCAGGGACGACTAGCAATGAAAATGAAAAGTACAGGGACACCTAATGATAAAAAAAAAGCACAGGGATGAAAATGCGAATTGAGCAAACCACAGGGACGATTTGTGACAATTTCTCTAAAAATTATGACCCCTATGTTGAAAGTTAAGAAACTTGGGAGACGCGAATTGATCAAACTACCCTTAATGAAATAAATTACCACCAACCCTTAATAAAATATCTCTACTATTCATTCTAAATGAAACACCTTTACATCAATTACCTACACCCATCAACACTATCGCCATCTGTCGTCGTCATCACACAGCCATCATTGCCAGCACATTGCGCGAGTAACATGCTAGTTATATTTTAAACAAAATATGTATATCTAATATAATTTATCAACTTAAATGTATATCAATCAGATAAATGAACCGCATCTTTTAATAAAAAATAACAAACATTTCTGATTTAGTTGCCAAGAATCCGGTAGGCTTTACTTCTATTATTTTCATTCAATTTTATAGGATTTTTTATGCTTGACATATTAGAAAAAATCCTATTTTATATATATTTCTCTCTGCTGTTCTTACTATCATCAGAAACCAAGAATATCTTTGTTGAGTCAAGGATTCGCTGATAATACTTGGTCGCTGATGATTATTCATCAACGAGACATCAACGAGTTAACTAAGTCTTGTCAGCGGGTGGTTCCTTTCCAAATTGTAAGTCAAGGCGGGAAGAATTTGAACTAGAAGAAGACAAGAGTCACATGGTGGTGGTTCCAACTGTCTCGTACCATCTTTAGCAAAGGTGCAGTTGGTTTCAGAAGATAAGGGTTATCTCTCATACCCAAAATGGTAAAGAAGACAAAGGGCGTCTGTCGCAAGTACTTCGAACCAATTGTATCTCGACAACCACCATCCATCACTATCAAGACAAGGCTGTGTTGCCCTAATTCCTCCCCTATATAAAGCAACACAGCCGCAACATAAACACTTTGTGTTTGTCACCACAAGTGTGTGTCACTTATTTTCTCTCTTGTAATTGTTTAAGTTTTTAGTTTGTCTAGACTTAACATTTGTATGTTCATTTATATTCTTGTAAGTCAAGTTGTAATATCGACCATGTATTCACTGTTTAATCAATGATACATATGATTAGACTTGCTTAGATTGTTGTATTTGAACTTCACACTTGTTCTTGTTCTTTACTTTATATTCTTTACTTTCTTGTCTAGTTAATTAAATATAAGTATTGCAAATCGTGGACTGTCAGGTGGTATCAGAGCCACTGTTTCTAATCTATTGAAACAAGATCCGTTTGCATACTTGTATTCTTCTTAATATTCTGTACTGTTCTTTTCTTTTCTTTTCTTTCGTTATCTAAACCTTCTTATCTTTTCTTAAAACAAAAGTATGACTGCTGTACCCACTTTAGTTAACACACGTGACTTTGGTTATGTGTCCATTCCACCAAGATTCGAGTTAGATGACTTTGGATCTTGGAAGGAAAGAATGTTACTACACATAGTGGGTGTAGAACCATACTTGATGACCATCTTGACCCAAGGTCCATACGTACCCACTCTGGTACAAAGAACACCAGGAGCAACTGCTGATGCTCCTGAGATTGTGATTGACATGGTCAAACCAGAGGTACAATGGACTGATGACGAAAGGAGGCTAGTAAATCTAGATGCTAGACTCAAAAACATGATTATCACCACTCTTCCCACTGATATCATGAACGTCATAAAATATCCAACTTCTAAACAAGTCTAGGATAGATTGTGCAGCATGTATGAAGGTAATGCTGACACAATTGCTACTAAAAGAATTGATCTGAAACGTGCTTATGAAAACTTCTTTTCTTTACCTGATGAACGTCTTGACAGCACCTATACCCGATTCAAAGGGTTGCTGAATGATATGACGAATATTGGCATAACCCATGACACCTTTGAGGTGTGCCACAAATTTATTGATAGTCTTCCTATCAAGTGGCAAGGGTTAAGGCAAATCTTAAGAACCACCAAGCAGCTTCAGACTCTTGACTTAGAGTCTCTCTTTGGTATGCTTCAATTTGAAGAAAGAGCACTTGCTCAAAACTTAAGAGCTGCTTCTGATGCACGACGAAGTGCTGGTTCTTCTTTTTCTTCTTCTTCTAATAATTCTTCTGCTTATTTTGTTACTGACCCCCTTGCCCTTATCTCTGCTGAGCCCATTAATCTTAATATTGGTGCCAGCCCCTCTAATCTTCCACCCTATATTCAATTTATTGTTAATGATCTCGATGCTGAAGAGAAACAAGAGATGTTCAGCGACTTCATGGAATTTGCCCTAGTCGCTGGAAAGAGGTACTCGAAAAAATGGAACAACCGTAAGTCGGTTGCTTCCTATAAACCTCTTGTTGATAAATCTCAAGAAGAGTGCTGGAGATGTGGTAGGAAGGGTCACTACCAAAAGGAGTGTAGAGTTGCTATTCCAACTCTTGCTGCCCCTAAACCTAACCCTTCTAAACCTGCTGATGAGTACAGGAACAAGTACTACCAGCTCAAGGCGAAAGTGGCCGAAATGGAGGAGGCCAAAACACCAGCAAAAGGTCTGGTCGCTGAAGAGCATGACTGGGCTGAATCTGATGAATCAGACAGTGAGGAGTATGTTGATGCCATGTGTTTGATGGCTCTTGCTGATGGTGATGCACTGACAAAAGATCAAGTCTCCTCCAGTCAGTGGGTTAACGTCACCATCAAAAAGGTATGTGCTCACTCATCAGCCACTAGTGAGGATAAATCTAAAATCTTTGAGTCCTTATCATGTGATATTCAGTTTGTAGAATCCATATGAGCTGAACTTCAGTCTAAACTTGACTCTGTCTGCTTACAGTTAAGTGATAAATCTGAAAATCTTTGAGTCCTTATCATGTGATATTCAGTTTGTAGAATCCATATGAGCTGAACTTCAGTCTAAACTTGACTCTGTCTGCTTACAGTTAAGTGATAAATCTGAAAGACTCAATGAGCTGAGGAATGTTCATGTTGAACTCCAATCTCATGAGTTGCTGGCACAGAGACTTCAAGTTGAGAAGGAAAAACTTAAACTTGAAGTCGTTAACCTAAAGAAGATTGTGACATCTTGGTCAAAAGCTTCTAGGTTTCATCATAAGTGCTTAAATGAACAAGTCCCTGCCCAAGTCCAGGCAGTTATAGGCGGTGACTTTGAGGCCGCTGCTACACTTTCTGACTTGTTCGCTGATGATGTGAAACCTGGAATTTCCATCCCTCCGTCAACAGTTATGTCTCCTGAGGAGATGAAGAAATGGTACTTCATTAGAAGTCTTAATGATTACCACACTGAAATGGAAGCTGGTTCTACCTCCAGCGACCCATCTGCCTCTGCTGAGGCTAATGGTGCAAGCTCTTCAGCAAGCATCAACAACCCCTATCCTCATCTTCCCATTATTGGCATGATGCCAAATGAAGGAAGAGTTCAATACTCTTCTGGGGAATCCTTTGAAGGTGATATTGCTAGTGATGGTTTTAAACCCGTCGCTCCTCAGCAGCTTACTATTAAAGCTACTGAACCCTTCAAAAGGAGTAAACTTGCTGTCCCTTATGACTACAGCATGCCTCAGCGTGCTAATCTTGTCAGTCAGCAACCTCAACAAGTTATCTCTTTACCGTCTACTTTATCTTCTTAGCAAGCTCCTGCCCATGCTGACAGTAAAGCTGATCAGCATGAGCGTCTTATGAAGAGACGTGTTAGGTTCGGTGATGCTCGATATCAGCAAGTAGGACCTTCTCAGGTCAAACCTGCTGATAGACAGATCCATCAGCAGGCACCCCAATCTATGCATGTTCCTCCTAAGTTGAGGCACAGTACTCCTCAAAGAGGAAGAATGCCTCACTCTCAAAACAGGTCTACAACTCCTCAAAGAGGATACTTGCCACATCAGCAAGTAAGACCTGTCACTCCTCAAAGAGGACACTTTCCACATCAGCAAGTAAGGTCCACTACTCCAAAGAGGGAGCATATACCTCATAGGCAAATGAGGTCAGCTACTCCTAATCAGCAATCAAGACCGATCACTCCCAAAAGAATGCATCAGTCTCAGCAGCAGGGTCCTTCTTCTTCTTCTCATCCTGCTGTCAAACAAGCTTGGAGTGTAGTTAAGGGATCACAAAATCCCTCTACTTCTCAATCTCAGGATCCAAATGGAAAATCCATTTTGGGTCCTGCTCCTAAGATGCCTCAGCTGACACTTAAGTACAAGCATAAGTGAAAGCAAATGAACAGGGCATCTTCCTCCTCTGACCCTCAAATTAACGAGCTCACTCAGCGAGTTAATGATCTCTCTTCTCAACTGAAGGAATTCTTCATTCAGAACCAAAAGGGCAACACCTTTGGTAAAAAATGCTACCTATGTGGCAGCAGAGGTCATGTTGCCTCTGAATGTGATGAAGACAATTCCAGGGATGCTCCTGAAGTTGTCATTCAACCCAATCCTCCCTCCTCAACTGCTGCTTTCTCCTTCACTATGGTCAGCGAGAGCTCTATCTCTGCTGAATCTGAAATCAGTGTCGGAGATGCAACTGTTCTCACTGAGGAAAACATTGCTGACTTCATATCAGCACAACATGTATCTATTCCTCATTCACAAAGGGTTATACCCAATGAATTTGGTGAACCATCTATTAGGGGTGAGCACAAACCGAACCGGAAAACCGAAAACCGAAAATAACCGAAAAAACCGAACCAAAAAAACCGAAAACCGAACAAAACCGATTGGTTTGGTTTTGGTTTTCTAAAAACCGAACGGATCGGTTCGGGTTTCGGTTTTATATGCAAAAACCGGCAATAAAAACCGAACCGAACCGAAACTATATTTTTTTAAATTTACTTTATATTTATATCATTTTATATTTAAATCTTTCACTTATGGTTAATAATTAGGTTCAAAAAATTAAAAAAAATAGTATACAAATCTGATGTTTATTAATCTATATGTTATATCTTGAGTTTGTATCATGAACAATACCAAAACAATTTCATATAGAAAAAACTAAACAAATAAAATCCATGACTTTTTATTAAAGAAAAATAGAATGAAAGTAACTAAGAAAGTTAGAAGAAATTATCAAAGGCATGACATATAATTTAATGTGTAGTTTTGGTTTGTCTAATCTTCCTTTCCTTTTTTATATAAGAGTCTGTTGTGTTTTTTTTTTCCCTTCAATTGATTGTAATTTTTTAAAAAAAGTTTGATAATCATTTAAAGAAAAAAAAAAGTTGGAGCCAAACCGAAAATCGAACCGGAAAACTGAGAAACCAAACCGAACCAAAACCGAATCTAACGGTTTTGGTTTTCTAAAAACCGAATGAATCGGTTCGGATTTTGGTTTTAGGAAAAAACCGACCCAAACCGATCCAATCTCATCCCTACCAGCTATCATAGTTGAGTTCAGTGATACAAATGTTGTCAGCAACATGACCTTCCTTGATAGTGGCAGCACTATAACACCATTCGATGGTGATGAATCATCTTATGGCACCTTTCCTCGAGATTCTCTTCCTCCTTACCCTTCTACTCAAGCTGAAGAGGAAAACTCTGAAGCAGTTCCGTTTAACTCTGCTGATCTTGCTATCAGCGAGTTTAAAAGTGAACCCATCTGAATCCTTCTATTATATCCATGGAGGGCTCGGTAGGAAAAGGAGTGTGGTACTTGGACATTGGCTTTTCAAAATACATGACTGGCTCTAAGACCCTGCTGGATAACTATGTAGAGGCTCCTGGCCCTACTGTAGTGTTTGGTGATAACTCCACCGGACAAACTGAAGGTTATGGAGTTCTCTCTAAAGGTCTTATAAAATTCACCAAGGTTGCCTATGTAAATGGGTTGAAACATAACCTTATCAGCATAAGTCAACTTTGTGATGCTGACTACAAAGTGATTCTTGATAAGCATCAAGGCACTGTTGTCAATGTAAACAAGGAAGTTGTCTTGGTTGCTCCAAGAAAACGAGATGTCTATCTTGTTGACTTCGCTCCTGTCAAGACCGACAGTGAGACTTGTTTCTTTTCCAAGTCAGCAGCTGAACTCAATTGGTTGTGGCACAAGCGTGTGTCGCATGTGAATTTCAAGACAATCAACTCTCTGGCCAAAAAGAACCTTGTTCGTGTCCTTCCTCATCTCTCTTTTGAAAAAGATAGACTTTGTGGTGCTTTTGAAAAAGGTAAAAGCCATAGGTCTACTTTCAAAACAAAGCAAGCAAATTCTATTAAAGGTTGCTTTCATCTTCTTCACATGGACCTCTTTGGTCCAGTGAATGTCCAAAGTCTAAAGGGTAGCAGATATACTTTAGTTATTGTGGATGAATATTAACGATATACTTGGACTATCTTTCTCCGCTCCAAGAGTGATGCTGCTGAAGAGATTATCAATTTCATTAAGAGAATGGAGAATCTCAATAGCATAAGGGTAAAAGAATTCAGAAGTGATCATGGGACTGAGTTCAGAAACTACACTCTTGAGTCTAGGGATGGCAATGGGGCGGGTATTTTCAGGGATCTTAATCCCCATCCCCGTACCTGGTTTCTACTTCTAATCCCCATCCCCGTCCCCATCCCCATCAGGGAATTAAATTACATCCCCATACCCATCCCCATCGGGTATCAGGGATTCCCGTCGGGTATCGGGGATACCTTTTTCGAATGAATATAAATTTATCGTAGTAGAAGATAAGTAGGTGAATGTGTTTTTCGACATTTTCTTTCTATGTATGAACTAATATATATGTTAAGTAAATGATTAATAAAGTATAATACATAAAAAGTATTAAACAAAAGCTCTAAACTTCAAAATGATTCTAATATATAGAAAAAAACTTAAAGTGATTCTATTAAATATATATAGTATTTTCGGGTTCGGGTATAGGGATCGGGGATTTAAGGTTTCCCATCCCTGTCCCCATCCCCATCAGGGAATAGAATTACATCCCCATACCCGTCCCCTTCCCCGGTCAACTCGGGGATTCCCCGATCAAATCGGGTGCGGGTATCGGATTCCCCATCGGGTACGAGTATTTTTGCCATCTCTACTTAAGTCCTTTTGTGCTTATCAAGGGATCTTATAACATTTCTCTTCTACTAGAACTCCTGAGCAAAATGGTGTTGCTGAAAGAAAAAATAGAACACTTATTGAAGCAGCACGCACCATGCTCAGTGAATTATGCCTGCCTAGTAAATTCTGGGCAGAAGCTGTCAGCACTGCTTGTCATACTCAAAATAGATGCCTCATTGTTAAAAGGCATGACAAGACAGCATATGAGGTTTTGAAAGGAAAGAACCTCAAATAAATTATTTCCATGTATTTGGATGTCCTGTTTTTATTCTTAATAACAAGGATCACCTAGGTAAATTTGATCCTAAAGTTGATGATGGCTACTTTCTTGGCTATTCTTCCATCAGCAAGGCCTTCATCGTATTCAATACTCGCCTTCAAAAGGTAGATGAATCCATTCATGTTACTTTTGATGAAAGTTCATCTGCCCTTAAGGTCATCCAACCTTCTTCATTTGAAGTCATTTTCAATGAGCTCGCTGATTCTCTTACTGAGGAAGCTGACTCATTTGTTGATGCTTCTTGCTCCCTGCCTAAAAATAATCAACATGTCACACAGGATAGTTTAGCTGATGCTGAACTAGAGCAAGTTGCTGCTCATATCTACTCGATTGAGCCAGTTGAGCCTATCTTCAGATCAATCCATGCTGCATCAGCCAAACCTAGATCAATGGCTGATGACGAGAATGCTGATGACTCTGCTGAGGAAGAGTTTCATGATGCATCAGCTAATGCTGATGATATGGAGTCAGCTGATGACTCCAACATCAATGATAACTCAACTCAGTTGAATGGCTCAACTGATCACACACCTTCTGAACCCATTCTTACCATTGACTTCTCTTCTTACAATGATCTCTCTTCTGTTTCCATCTCTACGACTTCCGCTGACACTCAACTAGGTTCATCAAGTGTTCCAGCACTTAAATGGACTTCTAGTCATCCAGCTCACCAAGTCATTGGTGATCCTTCTCAAGGGATCATTACTCGATCAACGACAAGAAACATTTGTCTCTATGTCAACTTCTTGTCCATGATCACTCCCAAGAATATCGGAGAAGCAATGGCTGATCCTTCTTGGGTTGATGCAATGCAAGAGGAACTTACCCAGTTTCAAAGACTACATGTCTGGTTTCTTGTTCCTCTACCTGCTGACAAAGAGCCCATTGGAACTAAATGGGTTTATAGAAACAAAATGGACGAAGATATTGTTGTTACCCATAACAAGGCTAGGCTGGTTGCACAAGGATACCTTCAAGAAGAAGGTGTCGAGTATGATGAAACATTTGCACCAGTGGCCCGTCTCGAAGCAATTCGCTTATTCTTGGCACATGCTTCTTACAGAAACTTCACCGTATATCAAATGGATGTAAAGAGTGCTTTCCTAAATGGAAAACTCTATGAGGAAGTTTATGTTAAGCAGCCACCTGGTTTTGAAGATCCAGCCAAGCCACACCATGTCTATCGACTTTATAAGGCACTCTATGGTCTTAAACAGGCTCGTAAAGCCTGGTATGCCACTCTCTCTGAATTTCTCCTTTCTAACAAGTTTTAGCGAGGATCCATTGACAACACCCTCTTTATTCATAGAAAGGGTGCTGATGTACTTTATGTTCAGATATATGTGGATGACATCATCTTTGGATCCTCCAGCAAAAAACTCTGCACCAAGTTCAGCTCACTGATGTCCTCTCATTTTGAGATGAGCATGATGGGTGAGCTGACCTTCTTTCTTGGTCTTCAAATTCGCCAACTCCCAAATGGCATCTTTATCAATTAGGAGAAGTACATTCGTGACATGCTGGCTAAGTTTGACATGTCCAATGTCACTACTAAAGCCACTCCTATGTCTCCTCCAAATAATCTTCATGCTGATCCTGATGGTAAGCATGTGAGCCCCACTCACTATCGGGGAATGATTGTCTCGCTGATGTATCTCACAGCGAGTCGTCCTGATATCATGTTTGCTACTTGCTTATGTGCAAGATATCAAGCTTCTCCTAGGGAATCCCACCTTCTTGCTGTCAAGAGAATCTTTAAGTATCTGAAAGGTACTTTCTCGCTGGGTCTTTGGTACCCCAAAGACTCCAGTTTTGACCTAGTTGCATATTCTGACTCTGACTATGCTGGTTGCATGTTAGATAGGAAAAGCACCAGTGGAGGATGTCAACTATTGGGGGGGAAGCTGACTAGTTGGTCCAGTAAGAAACAACACACAGTGTCCATCTCCACTGCTGAAGCAGAATATGTATCAGCAGCGAGTTGTTGTGCACAAGTCCTCTGGATGAAAAACCAACTCGGTGACTATGACTTAGATTTCTCCAAGATTCTCATAATGTGTGACAATACAAGTGCAATTGCTATCACACACAATCCTGTTCAGCATTCCAAGACCAAACACATAGACATTAGGTACCACTTTATTCGTGACCATGTCATGAAAGGGGATGTTGAAATTTACTTCATCCCTACTGATGACCAACTTGCTGACATATTCACTAAACCTTTAGATGAAACCAGATTTGAATATCTGGTCAGCAAGTTGGGAATGCTGAATGGAGAATCAGCGACATGACTTGTCATGTCTGCTGAAGTTAATCAGCGAGTTTAAGTCTGTCTTGCTCGCTGAACTTAAAAGCAATGAAGAGCTTAAAGTCTTCATCTAGTCCAGCAGCAAACGGCTCTGGTAAAGACTAAACAAATCCGTTAGTCCCTGTTGCTTTGGGAAAAAGCAAATAAAAGCAATGGAGAGCTGAAAGTTTCCATCTAGTCCAGCAGCAAACGGCTCTGGTAAAGACTAAACAAATCCGTTAGTCCCTGTTGCTTTGGGAAAAAGCAAATAAAAGCAATGGAGAGCTGAAAGTCTCCATCTAGTCCAGCAGCAAACGGCTCTGGTAAAGACTAAACAAATCCGTTAGTCCCTGTTGCTTTGGGAAAAAGCAAATAAAAGCAATGGAGAGCTGAAAGTCTCCATCTAGTCCAGCAGCAAACGGCTCTGGTAAAGACTCATTAAATCCGTTTATGGCTGACAGTTTGCCAAAAACTGTGTAAAGTTTGTCTGCGACCAACATTAGTTGTGAAGTCGCTGGCTAAAACTCATTCTATAAATAAGGTAACCAGATTTTCTAACTTTTTCAGCGAATATACTTCCATTCTAACTCTTTCTTATGTGGAAGCATATCCACCAAGAATTAAATGTTAATATTTTATTAGAATTTCAAACGGTTGCCTCGATTTCCTCCCTAATGGACAACTTGTACAGTGTATACGCCGTAACCACTCGAGTACTTTTGAAATCGTGGTACAAGTTGTCACATCAAAACCCTTTTTATACGTTACTCACATGCGTATATTAAACGTATTTTTCTATTTAAATATTAGTATTTTATATTTATTTAATATACAAAACCACTTCTTCTTGTATTTTAAATATGTTATATATGTACAATTATATATTACGTATGAAAGAGAGTGTATGTGACGGTTCACTTTTGCAGTCAAGGGGCCCACAACCATACCACATATATATCCAAATCTTTTCAACCTCCGTCTTCTATGCTCTCATATCTTCTTCTATTTCATTCGTATTTCCATATTCTCTCAAATCTCTAAATTCTCTTAAATCCTTTCATCTTCATATTCTCTTCATCTTCATCTTCCTCATCTCTATTTCTTTATAAATGGCTTCTCTTCTTCTGAACCTCAAAACGTCGAACAACCAGAAATACAACCACAAGTTCAAGATCCTGAAATCTCATCTGAGGATCTTGAAATTCAAGAGGCACTCAAAGATGTTCCTGCCTATTTATACTCAAAGTTTTTTGACCCAGAAAGCATTGTCGCCTCAAACAAGGTTTCTTTCTAATCCCACACGCTAGTTATTAAATCTAATAACTATCTTGGCTCACTTGAAGTGCCTTCGGGCATAAAAGGGTATCAACCCATGCTTGATTTTATCAAAGCATGTCCGGTGAAAGATGCTATTTACTTGGACCCACAAGATATGTGTGTTCATCTTCTGAGGGAGTTTTGGTGGACATGCGATTATGACGTTGGAAAGAGTGCCATCTCTGGTACAGTCATGAAGAAAGAACACACCATCTCCATCAATGAAGAACTAATAAGAAAAGTTCTTCATCTTCCCTCTCAAACCAAAGAAAGATCATTCGCTGATCTTGTTCCTGCTGAAATATGGACGGAGTGGTTGCCCTCCATCGGATATGGAACTAATTTGGTTCCAGCACAACCTGTGCCAAGTAATCCCACCAAAAAGAACCTGCCTGGAGTATGGAGGTTATTGTTCGCTCATGTTATTCAATGTCTTGGTGGAAATAGTGGTTCATTTGATCAAGCCACTGCTGCTTCTATGCAAATAATATATGCACTGGCAAATGGTCGCTTTATTGACTTTGCCAGTGTAATTTTTGAAGACTTAAAGGCCAAGGTCCAAGCCAGCAACAGGTCTAAATCCGTACCCTTTGCACGATTTTTGTCGCTGATATTTAAGCATGAGCTGAAGGAGAAGTACTTGCCATTTGGTGCAACAGTTTGCTCGTCACCAAGGATTGGCCATTCAGTGTACAAGTAACCTGCTTGTGATGCTGAATTCTTTGATCAAAAGTATGCTATGCTTACTCCAGAAATGAAACAGGTTGAAAGTCCCTCGGGTCTTATTCTTCTATCGAACCGAGATTGACTTAAGGATATGTCGAGGTGCGGAATTCCTCGAGATAACCCACGGTTTTTATATCTACCTTTTTTGATATATATATATCACTATATATATATATATATATATATATTATGCGTGTATATATATATATTTATATATATATATATATATATATATATATATATATATCTTTTGCGTGAATATAAACACTCGTATTTGGTTAATATAGTGAGGCGGCTTTCCGGACAAACCTTACCAACCAACGTGGTAATCTAAGTCTACAAGCCAACCAAACCGGGTGTGTGTTTTGCGGTTCGTGCGTGAGTCGAGTACCACCCACGAGATCTACTATGCATGTTCTCTAGTTTCTCTCTCTAGGTTTTGCTCATTTCTCTCTCTACACTCTTGTTGAGAACACACAAACACACACCCTCTATTTATAGGCAAGGGCCAAGAACACTCAAATCCATGTGGATTTGCGTGTTCCTGTGTCAAGCCCATAAAGCCCATTAGGGTTTGGCCTGTTTGAGAGTTCTTATGGACAAGCATGCTTTTGCTTGTTTCCACAGAAACTCTCAAACCATTTGAGAGTTCTACTGAACAAGCAAACTTTTGCTTGTTCCCAAGAAACTCTCAAACCATTTGAGTGTTCATCTGAACAAGCAAACTTTTGCTTGTTCCCAAGAACTCTCAAATGACACTTAGGAATATTTGAGTTAATGTTTCTCCTACTGTCAATACGCAGAAACAACATTAACTCAGCCAATGTTTCTACTGCTGTAAATACGCAGAAACAACATTAGCCCAGACAATGTTTCTACTGCTGTAAGTACGCAGAAACAACATTGTCTATATTACCTATTGGAAGTATTAATTAAGTTAATGTTTCTCCTGCTGTTAATACGCAGAAACAACATTAACTTAACTTCCCTTTGGAAGTACATTAAGTTAATATTTCAACTGCTGTTAAACGCAGAAACAACATTAACTTAACTTCCCTTTGGAAGTACATTAAGTTAATATTTCAACTGCTGTTGAACGCAGAAACAATATTAACTTAATTACTCTTTACATGTAATGTTTACATTCATGTCAAGAACCTGCAAAACATAAATAATAAACAAACATATAAACATAAAAGGATCCCAATATGATCAACAATATATGCCAAGGTACTATTATTGACAAACGGTAATTACAAAATAAATTACAAGACTTGAATATATATAAATATACATCACACATCTAGAATGCTCTTGTCACCGAGAAACATGCACCAACAGTCTCCCCCTTGACATTAGCATCTAGATGTGACCTTCAAGTCTTCGTTTGTCATCCTAAGTGCTGGACAAAAACCCTGTCATCAGGAACTTCAGTCTAAGGTACTGGTGCTGAAGCACTTGGCTCTTCAACAACTGGAAGGACCACACTTTGATCATCCCCAGCCGGAGCCCCTGCTTCTGCATTTGGTTCTTTAACAACTGGAGGAACCACACCTTGATCTTCTCCAGCCGGAGCACCTGCTTCTGCATTTGGCTCTTCAACAACCGGAGGGATCACACTTTGACCTTCCCCAGTGGGAACCCCTACTCGCACCCCGTCATGTATTTTATCAAAGAATCGTCGACTGTCAGCATGGATATACTCAGCTAGACAAAACTTCACCATCCTTTCATAGACACCCTTTATCCCTGTCAGGAGTTGTGAACTTGCTAGCTGATGCCTATGTAATCTCTTCAAGTCCTATCTCGAAAGATTAATAAGCTGAAGTGGATCGTAGACTCTAAGCAATTCCTTGTGCCCAGTAGCTTTTGTTGACATAACAACAGCTGCACTGTAGTCATCTACTCTACAATAATCCAGGTCACAAAGCATGTTTTGCGGCCATTTCTTCAGAGGAACCCTACGAACATTTTTGATCTTGTTAATGAATCTAACAATGATCTTTTCTCCGTTCGGTCCTTGAGTGACACGCTTCTTTCTCGGAGTTGGTTTGAACTTGAACTTTCTCGGATCTGACTCTCCACTCTGCTTGAGATGATTGTCATTCTTGATCCAGCTCTCAAACAACTTTGCACACTTGTGATTACCTATCAGCCTAAGCCCTGCAAGACCATAGAAGTCTGCCTTGTGCATTGAATTAAAAGCTTCAAAGTTAGGCTCAAGGTACTGATATCCATCCAGTCTTTTCATCATGTAAAGCCCCTTTTCCTCATCGAACGTCCAACTGAGGATGAGTTCTTGTAGACTTGATACACGAGGATCTTTGACAAACTCGAAATACCTGTGAGGAAGAGGAACATCCAATACACAATATGGATGATTCGGATCCGCACGATGAACATTTGGCAGCACATGACAACACTCATCTTCATCATTAGAAGCAAAAGTATCATTAATCTCTCTGCTCGATTCATCCGTGAAACTGCTAACAACAAGCTTAGCATCTCTTCCTGTACCCTTCCTGTAATAGACTGAGAAGGTCAAACCCTGAGCAGGAAGCTCATAAAAGGATTTGATCTTACGTTCCTTCTGACCTTCATACTCAAAGAGATTCAGGTTTGTAGCAATTGCATCTTCAAATTCAAACCTATGCTCAGGTGATACCATCACTCCTTGCCAATCTGAGCGAGGTATCCATTCCCCTTCCTCTGAGCCTTCCGAATCTTCTTCAGCTATGTCATCCAAGTCTCTGATAACATTAATGGAAATGAGCTCCTCATCACTCTCGGATTCATAGGCATGAGTCTGGTAACCGACATCTACATCTCCAGTCGGTAATAGGAAAGTATCTTCAGCGATACGCTTCCCTTTGTCTTGAGCTCTGGGAACCTGAGAGGTACCAGCAGCATCATGCTGGCTTTGCTCCCCCTGAGATGTAGCAATCGGAGTGCTAATCCGAATACCCCTTGATAATCTTGCAATCTCTTCTTCTTGTCTGCTCAGATCATCATCCCCATCCTCTCTCCTTTGCTTCCTGAGAACACTATCTGTACAGATAGGATCTTGTTTCGTCCCAAGGTGTATCAATATACCAAAGTATATTGTACACAGGATAGTTGTAGAGGGGGGTGAATACAACTTTTCTCGAACTTTACAAACCTTTTAAGCAACGTTTTAAGACTCAACATACTTAATGCATGTAAAGAACAAGAATCATTAAAACAGTAAAGCAGTAAAGGATAAAAGCATTCTTGAACACAGATTGTGATTTTCAAATGTAACTCTTTATTAAGAAAAACTCTATACAAAGAATTACAGGGTTGTTGCGGAATAAAGATAGCCTACAAATATCTAAACAACCCTATGAAATGACAAACAACAATCAATAAGTTTCAGCTCAAGAGACTCAGACCAAGCTGATCTCGTACAGACTAAGCTGTGTGTAAGAGCAGAGAAACTTTGTGTGAAGAATGATTCTCAGGAAATGCCACACATATGCATACAAGGAGTGTTGCTTTTATAGGCGAAAGCTCCTCGTCACTTGGTGTCCAAATCAACCACGTAGTCTTCTTGGTTTAGAATATAGCAAGGACTTCCAAACATTCTTAGGAAACCGATCTCAGGTTTTCTCCCCCTAAGAAGTTCATATGCAGTTTTCTGGTGTTTTTTCACAATGAGGGATCTGTTCTGGGTAAAGCAAGCTGTGTGAATTGCTTCAGCCCAGAAATGAGACTTCACATTGTTTTGAGCCATCATGGATCTGGCAGCTTCAATAAGAGTTCTGTTTCTTCTTTCTGCAACACCATTCTGTTGAGGAGTTCTAGCAGCTGAGTAGACTTGTGAAATTCCCTTTTCTCTGCAAAAAGAGTTAAGAGTGATATTCTTGAATTCAGTTCCATTATCACTCCTTAACTGCCTAACAGGCCTTTTGTAAAGAATTTCAGCTTGCTTGATGAAATCAATGATTGTTTCAGCAGCATCACTCTTGTGTTTAAGAAAGAAAACCCAGGTGTATCTTGAATACTCATCAACAATGACCAAGGAGTACCTCATTCCAGCGAATGATGGAGTACTAATTGGTCCAAACAAGTCCATATGAAGCAGATCCAAACAATTATCAATGGTTGAGCAGGTTTTATACTTAAAGGTAGCTTTATGTTGCTTGCCTTTCTCACAAGCACCACACAGCTTGTCCTTCTTATACTTGATCACTGGAAGACCAGACACCAACTCTTTCTTACACAGCTTGTTGATGTCTTTGAAATTCATATGAGACAACCTTTTATGCCACAACCAATTCAGCTCATCTTGAGACTTTGACATGAAGCATACTTCTCTTGTGACAGTTGGATTTCTCATGTCAAAAGAATACAAAGACTCATCCCTCT
Organism: Erigeron breviscapus; assembly: GCA_034093135.1. Classification (NCBI taxonomy): domain Eukaryota; kingdom Viridiplantae; phylum Streptophyta; class Magnoliopsida; order Asterales; family Asteraceae; genus Erigeron; species Erigeron breviscapus. The sequence goes on along the minus strand of CM067174.1, from coordinate 55,810,934 downwards.
TTGCAATCAGAACCACATTGCCTTCCAAATCAAGAACAATCCCCTTATCAGACCTGAATCTCACCTCATAACCAGCATCACACAACTGACTCACACTAATCAGATTGTGCTTCAAACCATTAACATAAGAGACTCTTCTGAAAGTAAGAGGACCATTCGAAAGAACACCAACACCTTCCGTCTTTCCTTGAGAATCATCTCCAAAAGTAACATCAGGACCAGCGCGAATCCTAAAGTTACATAGCAGGGACTTACATCCGGTCATATGCTTGGAACAACCACTGTCCAAGTGCCAGGTGTTTTCATCATGACTGCCCTGCATTTTCAATAAGAGATTAGTTCATTCTGGGAACCTATCTGGAGATGGGTTCACCAGAGCTGACCAAAGGGTCTGACTCAGATTGGGTCGTAGAACTTTGACTCTTATCACATTTGGATACCCATTGTTGCTTTATCTGTCCCTTACCAGATTTGAAATTCTTTTTAGCAACAACTAAGGTTTCCTTTTGAACAAAACCTTTGCCTATTCCAGATTTCTGACATTCAGTTCTTAATTTTCTTTGATCAACATTTTTGGGATCAGAAACATCTTTAAGAAAATTTGCATCAATTGAAACCTCACTAGTTCTTGACTCAACATATTTGGAAATCATTTTGTCAGAGTCAGATTTAGTGTTATTTGAAATAGACTCAGATTTGGTTTGTGACACACTTCCTTGAGAACCAGACTTTTCATTCTTTAACATATTAACCTTTTGTTTTGGAACACTGTGGTCTCTAACTTTCCTTTTAATTCTCCTAGAGTTCTTGTTTGTTTTAATATTGGAATCTGACACAGACTGGGTAATGGTCAGTTTGGATAAGTCAAGACTTTCTTCAGGTTTTAACTCAACAACCTTATCAGCCTTAGACACAGCTTCAGCAATGGTTTGGCCAACAATTTCAGGATCACGAAACCCAATACCAGATTTCTGATGTTAGAAATCCAAAAATAGTGATAAATTGTAATTTAGATAATAGGACTTTCTAGTTGTTAAATCATAGATAGATGATTACTAAGGTTGAGGGGCTAATTGTGATAATTAGCATAGTTATATTGTTAGACTATAAATAGCCCTCACACCTTAGAAATCATAACCAACACAATTCATTTTACACACATTAATCCCAATCTTTCAGTTTTATTCCTAATTCTCTCTCAAAACACACACTAAACACACCAAGAACACACACACTAAACTGCCATTGTTGGATTGATTTCAGTAGCTAAAATCGTGTTATAACAAGTGGTATCAGAGCGAAACATCAATCTGATGACGATCCATAACTGAATTCAATCACAATTTCATCAAAATCAAATTAATTCTCAAATTCTGTTCGAATTTTTCACCGTCTGGTTCATCAAAATTCACACATTAAATCACATAAAATCACAATTATTTGTTCATCAATAGATTTGTGATAGTTGAAAACATAATCCTGTCAAGTTTCAAGTTCCAATTCAATCTAAATCTCGAGATTGAATTTTGAGTTTTGGCGCGATTTTTGAGGGATTTGATTCTGTTGAGTTTTGTGTTGAATTTTGTTCATAATCGTGTTGCGGACATGAATTCAAACAGTTTGCCAGTGATTTCGTGATCTAACTCCTAGTAATTCAAAAGATATTGAAGTTTTAAAAGGTTGTTAATGGAGTTTTTCTGGAAAACTGTTGAGATGAAGAAGATGACCAAGACGATCTTCTCAAGATCGTCTTAGTCTTTGAAATCTTGTTTTACTTACTTGTGTTTGGCTTGTTAGACGATCTTCACAAGATCGTTCTAAACAAGAGTGTGTTGTGGTAGTGTTTGATTCTGGCTAATTAATCCGAAAGGATTGGTTTGGTCATTTCAAATACTTAGAAGTTTTGAGAAAGAATAAGACGATCTTCAATTCAAGACCGTCTCATTTCCTGATCGTTTCACTTTTCATACTTAGCCAAATTTCACCAAAATTTCCAAGACGATCTTCAATCAAGATCGTCCCAGTTCTTCAAGACCGTTTCAATTTTCATACTTAACCAAATTTTCACAAAAATTTCTAAGACGATCTTGCTCAGAACAATTTTCAAGATCGTTTCATTTCTTATACTTAACCAAATTTTCATCAAGTTTCCAAGACGATCTTGCTCAGAACGATTTTAACAAGATCGTTTCATTTCCTCAAAACCTAAGACGATCTTCACCAAGATCGTTTCAAGTTCTATACTTAACCAAATTCATCAAAATTCTAAGAACGATCTCGCCTAGGATGATTCTTTCAAGATCGTTTCATTTTCTTACCAAAATCGTTTCATTTGCTCTTTCAATTCAAATCAATCTCAAATGGCTTCTCGTGAAGCATTGGCATTAGGTTCTGATACAAGACCTCCAGTTCTCTACCGTGGTTCATACGGACTATGGAAGAAAAGATTCATGGATTATGTGGAAAGTCAAACAAATGGTCATATGATGAAAGATTCCATTCTGAATGGACTTGCTGTTCATCGCCATCCCACTACTAATGCAGTTATTCTAACTCATGAACTTTTGAATGCTGAACAAAAGGATCGAACAGCTGCAGATAACAGAGCAAGGTCATGTTTATACAGAGCTCTACCGGATGAAATCTATGGTTCTGTTGATTCTTATGATACAGCCAAGGAGATATGGGATGAGGTGGCTAGACAGATGGAAGGAGCTGACGTGACTTCGACAATCAGATTGACCAACATTTTGACTGAGTTTGACAACTTCTCCAAAATGCCAAATGAATCTCTTGAGGCAGTCTACTACAGATTTTGCAATGTCATAAACGAACTGAGGAAGAACAATGTCAAGAAAACAGAGATTGAGTTAAACATCAAGTTCATTAAAGCTCTTGGTCCAGAATGGGAAGATTTTGGAACACAGATCAAGCAACATCAAAATCTAACCAAGTTCACCATTCATACTCTTTATGAATCCTTCAAGCTCAATGAAAACCAAGTCCTAAACAAATCTTCATCGAACAAAATGCCAGAAGTTGTATCTTCTGATCCTTTGGCATTGATCGTTGAGAAGAAGATTTCTGAAGCTCTTAAAAGGCAAATGGTGGTTGTTTCTTCGTCTGATGAGGAGGGAGATGATGAGTTGGCTACAAGAGATGGTGTTTCAGATGAACTATATCAAGCTCTTGCCGCAGTAACTAAGCATTTCAAGAAGAGATTTTACAAAGCGAGGCCAACAAACAACAATCTCCGCACTTCTTCAACAAGTGCATTTCCCAAGAAGGAACACTATCATCCAAGAAACAATGAGCAAGGTGAAGCCACTGGATCAAGGTATGGTGAAAAGAAGGATGTTTATGAGAAACAAGCAGTTGAGAAGGGGAAAACATCAGACAAAAAGTGCTACAATTGTGGAGTTCCTGGACATTTTGCTGTTGATTGCAAACAACCCAAGAAGCGGAACTATGAGTACTACAAGCAGAAGATGCTGTTAGCCAAACAGGTCGAAGCAGGACATGCATTGCTTGCAGAAGATGACAAATGGCTGTTGCTCACTGATGATGAAGATCAAGATCTTTCCGCTAATGTTTGCTATATGGCGAGATTGGCCAAGAACAAAGTCCTTGAAGCAGAAAGCACTGATGATGAATACCCAGATGATGAGGTAAATCTCGATTCTACTTTTTCTTTGGTTAACGACAAAGAGTCTTGTAGATTAGCCTTATCTAATTTAACAACTCATATCAAATCTTTAGCCAACAAAAACAAAAAGTTGAAAAGTAGTATTACATTTTCAAAAAGTGAATTTTCAAATCTTCTTGAAGAACACTCAAAATTACTTTTTGAACATAATACTATTAAACAAGATTTTCAAGCTTACAAAGAAAAAATGTTGGTTAAAGAATGTGAGTTGAATGTCTCTCCTGATTTTAAGTTATTACAAAAATGTCAAAATCTAGAAAAGACCATTCAAGATCTTGAAAAGACCAATCAAGATCTTGAAATTCAAAAGACCAATGAATGGCTTCGGGCAAATGCAAGACAAATGGATGTTGATATTCTCAATAAAAAGCTTCAAGAAGCTAAACCAAACAATGTTGAACTCGAAAGAAAGATTTCTGATTTAAACCATAATTGTTTTCTTAAAGGCATTGAGATTGAGAATCTTGAAAAACAAGCTGAGGAATTTAAAAAGAATATACTTTTCTATCAAGAAAAGTTATATAAAGTTGAACAAAACCCTCTCTTGAATTTCACTGCCTATTTCAACAAGTCAAAAATTGACAGATCAGAACTTCTTCTCGGGTTGGGATTTGAGAATATCACACCATTACAAAAGGCCAAAGAGGAGATTGAACCCCTGTATGATGAGAAATTTCTTCGACTTGGTATGGTACAACAATTTATTCGTCCAGTGGATGACGAATTTGAGACTGATGAAGTTGAGAGAATATCTAATCAAGATTTTTTGGTTAATTATGATGCAATCAATGATTCATACAAAACAAAAGAATCTTCAATTTTTAAATTGGAAGAAATTGAGTCAAATTTTCAAAACCAAGAATCTGTTGATACTTCACCTAAACCAACGAAAATGTATTTTCCAACCACATTTTTGGAAAAACAGATAGAAGGTTTACAACAAAAGGTGGAATCTCAACAAACAGTTATTAATCATCTCAAGTCTCAAAGTCCGAATCTAGAGGATAAATATATTGTTGTTAATACTAAGAAAGTTTGTGAGAATGTTTCTACTCAAACTGACCAAAGTGATTTAGTAGACCATTCTACCCAAACTACTTGTGATTCATCTACCAATACCTCTACCCAAACCTTGACTGATTCTCTTGAATGTACTTGTCATACTACTGCTACTTTTATAGCTGATGATTATGTGCAATCTGATTTATCAAATGACGAACTTGCACATAGTTTAGTTTTGATATGGTACTTCTATAGGTTTTTCACATGCAACAATGTTGATGAGTTAGTTGTTAACCCTAAGCCTAGTGCTAGTATAGGTGTTGATACTATTACTCAATTTTCTTGTGAGACCAAAGATGTGTCAGTTCAAGTTGACCTAACTTCTGAGACTACCCATAATGTGAAGTTGGACACCAAGATTCCTGATTTCTCAAAATTTTCAAATAAATCTAAAATTAATCAATCTCCATTGAAATTTTCTTTTTCAAATGATTTCACGAAGGTTGATTTTGATAAATTCATGGAGGGAGAATATATTTTTGATTCAGAAACTGAGAAAAAGATTGAATCTACCAAAATCAAAGTGGAAACAGAAATGGAATCTCAAAAACCATCATCCAAAGCTCCAACTTCATATTACTCAAAGAAACGAGTTAAGACCAAACTCGTCAAGACTGAACCGACTGAACCAAAGACCATTAAGTTAAAACCTTGCTACCCCAGTGAAACTTCCGAAAGACTATCCTAATGCTTCTCAAACTAGCTCTCAATCTAGTTCTATACCTAAGGTGTCTAAGTCTAGCACAGTTTTGCTAACTAAGGACACATCAAATGGTTCAACTAGATATAGGGATAGTTATGGATGGTTTTCTCATGATAAACCAAAGAAGCAAGAAGTTTCCTCACCTCCAAAAGAGTTCAAAAAGATGAAAATGTCTAAAACTCCTAGATCTAATCTTCTTAATTTCGATTCCACAGGTGGAAAGAGCTTAACTAGTGGTGCTAGATGGGTTGCTAAAACTTTAGTACCTAAGGTCACTAGTAATCTAAAGGAAGTTGAGAAAAAGAAGAACAGAAGGAGGAAAAAGACTGTCAATAGGAGAAAGAGTGTGTCAGTTAATCAAAACAATTTTACTTTGTCAAATAATGTTGAAAATTCCAAGGCAAAGCCTTGTGAGCTTGTAAACAATGTTAATTCTTGTGTGGTTGATGTGAATGCTTGTAGACATGTTACATTTAATTCTGATGTGAAAGTTCGCACGTTTTATTCAAATATGTTTGTTGATAATGTGCTTGTTGATGCTTATGTTGATTCAATAACATGTTTGAATGCGCATCTAAGTTATATACCCTGCCTGTTTTATCTAACCAAAAAGGACCCGTCTTCAAGTGGGTACCTAAAAATGGTTAAATTTCATTGATTGCAGGAAATAACCATCTGTGTTTGGATACTCGATTCCGGGTGTTCGAAGCACATGACTGGAAATAAGTCTTTGCTGAAGAATTTTGTTGAACGATTCATGGGAACTGTTCGCTTTGGAAACAACAATTTCGCTCCTATCCTAGGTTATGGGGACATTGAACGAAATGGGATTATTATCAAGAAAGTTCACTATGTTGAAGGTTTAAGTCACAACTTGTTCAGTGTTGGACAATTCTGTGATAACAATCTTCAAGTTCTTTTTCGAAAATCTCTTTGCAAAGTCCAAACCTTAGATGGAGTTGATATTCTTTGTGGTGATCGTGACGATAACCTTTTTACCGTCAATCTCGATGATAACCAACCAACCGATAATATTTGTCTCATTTCAAAGGCTACCTCAAAGAATTCTTGGTTATGGCATAGAAGGCTTTCTCATCTGAATTTCCAAACCATCAATACTTTGGTCAATAAGCATCTTGTTGAAGGCTTACCTGACTATAAGTATGAAAGTGAGTATGTCTGTCCTTCTTGTGCTGTTGGGAAGATCAAGAGAACTTCTCATAAACCGAAGAAATCTCCAAATTCTTTAGCACCTCTTCATTTGCTTCACATGGATCTTTGTGGACCGATGAAAGTTCAAAGCCGAAATGGGAAGAAATACATCCTGGTTATTGTCGATGATTATTCAAGATACACTTGGGTTAAGTTCCTAGCATCCAAAGATGAAACAACTCAGATGTTGATAGATTTCATCACCAATACTCAAGTAAATCTTCAACTTCCAGTTCGTTACATCCGTTCGGATAACGGTACTGAATTCAAGAATGCTGTTTTTGATGAATTCTGCAAATCCAAAGGTATTACTCATCAATTCTCAGCAGTTCGCACCCCACAACAAAACGGTGTTGTAGAAAGGAGAAATCGATCGCTGGTGGAAGCAGCAAGGACAATGCTTGCTTATTCCAAATTGCCATCCAATATGTGGGCTGAAGCTGTTGACACTGCTTGTCACACTCAGAATCGGTCCATCATCAATCAGCGTTTCGAAAAGACTCCTTATGAGGTTGTTAACAAACGCAAACCCAACATCAACTACTTTCATATATTTGGGTGTGTTTGTTACACATTGAATGATCGGGAGAATCTTGGAAAATTCGAGAAGAAAGGTGATGAAGGATATTTTGTTGGTTATTCCAAAACATCAATTGCCTACCGAATCTACAATCGCCGAACAAACACAATTCAAGAAACAATGAATGTGTGGTTTGATGAAATGTCAGGCATGATTTTTGAGCAAGAAAGTTTGCTACCAACAAGTAATGATCCAAGTACTTCAAGTACTCCTACAAGGAATTCTACCTTAGCTTCAAAATTCAAGAAGTTTCCAACTCCAACCAGTGATGAATTAGATATTCTTTTTGAAGAATTCTATAATTCAAAACCGGTTCATGATCAAGAACCTCAGATCATCGTTGAACCAATTCCAAACAATGAATCTCTTCATAACAACGATCCAGTTCCGGACATCAATCATGAATCATCATCAAATTCTTCAGAACAAGAATTTTCGTCTTATGATACTTTTCCACCATCCTCTCCTGAGAATCCTACTCAAGTGAATGTTCAAGAACAACCTTCTCAGTTTACTCAGACAACAAATCCCCTGAACACTCCAAATGTGTATGTTCCACTTGACTTTGATCATCCAGCTTATGAGGAAAGAGTTATACCTAGTTATGACTCCATCTCTCAACAAAACTCATGTTTTCATGATGGTGATGTTGATCTTCAAGAACAAGATCCTCTTCCTCATGCTCACAAGTGGACACGTATGCAGAAAGACCATCCTACTGATCAGATAATTGGAGATCCACAAGCAGGAGTAACTACTCGTACCTCAGTAAATGAGTGTCTTGTTGCACTTTCTCTTAGCAATATTGAACCCAAAACGGTATCCGAAGCTCTTCAAGATCCAGAGTGGGTTAAGGCAATGCAAGATGAACTCGCTCAATTTGAAAGACTGAAGGTATGGAGGCTAGTTCCAAATCCTAGAAAAGCTGATCCCATCGGTACAAAGTGGATTTTCAAGAACAAAAAGGATGAGAATGGAGTGGTAGTAAGGAATAAAGCTCGTCTCGTTGCAAAGGGCTATTGCCAACAACCTGGTGTTGATTTCGACGAAACTTTTGCTCCAGTAGCAAGAATGGAGGCCATTCGAATCTTCTTAGCTTATGCTGCATTCAGAAACTTCACTGTGTTTCAAATGGATGTGAAGACTGCTTTCCTGAATGGTGACCTCAAAGAAGAAGTTTACGTTGATCAACCTGAAGGTTTTGTTGATCCTCAAAGACCAAACCATGTCTACAGGTTAGACAAGGCTCTCTATGGTCTTAAGCAAGCACCCCGAGCATGGTATGATTCCTTAACTACTTTCTTGCTAAGAGGTGGATTTACCAAAGGCATAATTGACCCTACCTTGTTCATTCGCAAACAAGGTAAGCATGTTCTTCTAGTTCAAATATATGTTGATGACATTATATTTGGGTCAACCAGTCAAACATTTTGCCGAAACTTTTCATCTCTTATGGTCAATCATTTTGAAATGAGCATGATTGGGGAAATGAATTACTTTTTGGGTCTTCAAATCAAACAATTACCAACTGGTATTTTTATATCACAAGGTAAATACATAAACGACATGTTGAAAAAGTTTGATATGACTTCATGTTCTTCAATTTCTACCCCAATGGCTGCTCGAACAAGCATTAGTGCTGACACAAATGGGAAACCATTTGACCAAAAGAGATATAGAAGTATGATTGGTTCGTTGTTGTACCTAACAGCATCTCGCCCAGATATAATGTTTGCAACATGTATGTGTGCTAGATATCAAGCTGCTCCGACTGATTTACATTACCAAGCTGTGAAACGAATCTTTCGTTATCTGAAGGGTACACCCGATTTAGGTCTCTGGTATCCAAGGGATACTGGATTCAATCTAACTGCATATTCAGATGCAGATCATGCAGGTTGTAAGCTTGATCGCAAGAGCACTTCCGGTACTCTACAATTTTTAGGTGATAAAATTGTGAGTTGGTCTTCCAAGAAGCAGAATTGTGTGTCACTATCAACGGCTGAAGCTGAATATGTGGCTGCGGCTAGTTGTTGTGCTCAGGTTTTATGGATGAAGACTCAACTAACTGATTATGGTCTGAAATATGATCATATCCCTATCTATTGTGATTCTCAGAGTGCCATTGCAATTGCAGTCAACTCAGTAAACCACTCTCGATCAAAGCATATTGACGTTAGATATCATTTTCTCAAAGATCATATTGAGAAAGGTGACATCGAGCTATACTTTGTGGGAACTGACTTTCAACTTGCAGATTTGTTCACAAAACCATTGGACGAAAAGAGGTTTAATTTTCTGATCTCCAAGCTTGGTATGTTAAATCTCAAACCTTAATTCTTTTTCATTTGAAGGAATTCTTGACACATTCCAGAAAACAAAATACAAAATTGAAAAATTTCAAAAATAAACAAAAAGATTTTTTTTCAAAATGGCTTGCATATACTATGTATGCAACCCGTTCTTAAATGATATATTTATTTTTATCCTTTCCAAAATTGTTATTATATATATGGATTCATATAAGATTACAAGGAATCGAACGCCTTTGTGTACTTCCAAGTGTTCTTTTATGAATATGTATGTGTAATAGCAATCAAGTTTTTCAAATAAACTTTTCAAACTTTCAATTGATTGATATGAGATGCAAAGGATCGAACGCCTTTGTGTACTCCTTTGTTCTCTCATCTTATACAATTGATTGGTTTTTCAAATTGCTTAAATGTTTTATTTGCCTCCATCTTGTTGTTGTAAGATGCGACGGATTGAACGCCTTTGTGTACTCCCTAGCTGTCTTACTCTCAACATTATGGTTGTTGCAAAACTTTGTGTTTTCTAAAATTTTTTTTGATCTCACAAAAACAATTTTTGCTCCACCTTTCTATGGAAAACTTTTTGATCTATTCTTGCATAGATTAAGGAGGAGTTTGTGATTTCAAAAATCCTCAAACTTCAAATGTGTTTCAAACTTTTTCCATACACACATTTGTTGTTTTTCAAATATTTTTCATTTCAAAGAAGTTCGGTGATTAGTTTGCACATGAGCGATAGGTATTTCTCAAAATTGACTCCATGAACTTCATCATCGCCGATGAGTTCTAACCCCGGAGTTTTCACTTCTTTCATTAGATAGTGAGGGTATTTTGAGTGATGTAGTTTTCGTGCAAATAGATTGGAGGGAGTAAAGTCGAAAAGTGAGAGGTTAAGGTGATGTGTTGTGAGAAAAGGGTTAAAAGAAATGATACCCTTCCCCAAATTCTCAAAAGCCGGGTAAAACACGTTTCTATCGGATGTCATTTGTTGATATCTCGATATTGAAGAAGCCTTCATGGACCCAGTGAAGCAATGCACATCTTTCCTAACCACTCAAGTGTTTCTTAACAAATGCTTGTTTTATTCTCACGGAGATTTTCACACTTCTATTGACTCTTCTTTTGGAAGATGTTGATATTGAAAAAGGGAGACATTCTGCTCCAGTCCCCGACTTCATTTGATCACTTTGTGTCTAGAGCTATTTTGATTGGTCATTAAATTGATCATCATTCATTCTTCATAGGACACATTCGAGTCATATCTTTGTGATATAATTGCTTATCTTTGTGATATAGCCGGAACATTCGTAGTGATATCTTAATTGATATTCCACGATGATCGAATGGAAATCCTACCAATGCTAACATCTTTTCCAACGTTGAACGTAGGTCTCATAATTACATTTATGTGATTATTGAGCTAACGAAAAGTCTAAGTGACCTCGGTTTCCTAAAAGTCTTTAAGGATAAAATTGTGGTTATCAAATGCTTCGGTAGTGTTAACCATGATTTATATTCTTTGAAGCAATCTAGTGGTTGCAAAGCCGCAGACCGAACTATGTTAGAGACTTGTTTTGTGCATATCTCAATGATACATAGGAAATCCGAAAAATGTTATACATTTCTATCGGTCATTTCATTAATCCTTTCGATTTTTGAACATGCAAACGGATCATTCTTATCTGGTTTCATTTCTCTTCACACAAACACAGAAACCACCAACACCATGATATAACGTTTGTCCCAACAACTTCAATCTTACATTTTAGTCACCCATAGGATCTCTTGGGTTGGGCTACTGGTTTGGGTTGATGTTTTGATGGTTGACATTTCTCCATGTCTTATTATTCATTGTGACATTTAATCAATCAAATGTGTTCATAATGACATTGATTCCCAATTTTGTCATTATGAGGGGGAGAAAATATTATGATTGATTGATTCATAGTCTTTGTCAACTGAGCTTTTGCTTCGGAGATGAATTTGGTATTGTCTTCAAATGATAAGAATGGAATGAGAGTCTGTGTTCCATCAATATTTGTCTTCTGAGAGTACCTTTCTATCCTTTTCAAGGCATAGTTGATAATAGAAATGGAATAAGAGTCTATGTTGAGAAATTTTGTGTTTGGTTGTTTCAATATGGGTTTAGGCTTATCAAAGTTTGTGTATAGAGGGAGAAAATTGTTCATGATGTGTCAATAGTTTCAGATCTTCACTAAACTTTAGTTGATTGAGATTTTGATTTTGAAAAAGGGGAATCTGAATTGACTTTAGAGATAAGAATGAAACCGAAGATGAAAAGATTTTCACTCAAGACACTTAAACAATTCAAAGATGCTCCAAAAGATGTATACTCATGGATTGAGGGGGAGCATGATTACTTCATAAGAATTTCATCTTCAAACTTCATTCAAATTGCTTACTCTCCGAAGTGTTCAAGTTGAATGAAAAGATCAAAGCTTCATAAAGGTTGAAAGATTGATTAGAAGATTCAAGTCAAAAGAGTCTTCATCAAACACACGTCATTCAAGATCTACATTTCATCAAGAAACTACAATGCATAAATCAAGGGGGAGAGTACATATTCATGAAAGTTTGTTTCAAGAAGTTGAATTTCACTCAAGAATCGAAGATTGAAGAATCAAAACCAAGATTCATCTCTTCTGCAGACAACTCTGATTCATGATTCATCAAATCTCGAAGATTCAAGCCAAACATGCTTTCATTATTCTCTGTTCAAAAAGAACATTGAGAATCTTCATATGATTTAACTCCAAGAAGTCCAAGACCAAGATTGATTCAAGTTTTTTCCAAAGACAAAAGAAAAAGCTTTGAAGACTTGCTTCAACACACCAATTGTCTTCACCACCGGGCTCATCAATTTAATTCCTACAAGACAAGATAACACGTATTTCATTCATTACAATAAATCACTAAGGGGGAGAATGTTAGAAATCCAAAAATAGTGATAAATTGTAATTTAGATAATAGGACTTTCTAGTTGTTAAATCATAGATAGATGATTACTAAGGTTGAGGGGCTAATTGTGATAATTAGCATAGTTATATTGTTAGACTATAAATAGCCCTCACACCTTAGAAATCAAAAAAACCAATTCATTTTACACACATTAATCCCAATCTTTCAGTTTATTCCTAATTCTCTCTCAAAACACACACTAAACACACCAAGAACACACACACTAAACCGCCATTGTTGGATTGATTTCAGTAGCTAAAATCGTGTTATATATCTGAACCAACTTAATTGGTTTAGAGTTCGTACCTTTGGTTTGGACTTTGGGTGGTGAAGGAGGCTGATAACAAGGCTCCATATCACATACTTCAGCTATGGCTATGGCCCTGTCATAATCACCATCAAAAATAGCTTGGATCTGATGAGGTATTTGGTCATTGACACACTTTGCAACTCTTTTTGAATTAATACACCATGACTCAGTAATTAGTTTAATTTTCAAAAACTTTTCTTCTGCAGTCTTAGCTTCTTTTACTAAAATAGAGTTCAATTGCTTTTGTGCTTTGACTTCAGATTCAAGTTTTTCAATGGTGTGATTTTTGACACTGACATCAAGTTTCAACATATGAATTTCCTTCTTAAGTTCTTGATTAAAGTGTTTTTGCAAAAGGACCTCATCACCAAGTTTGTTCTGTCTGGACAGTTTATCATAATCAGATATATTAGAGAAAGAAGTTACCTCAGGTGGAGCAGTCTGACTGGTGGATGCCTGGTGAGCTGACTCTGACTGCTGTTGCATTCTGGCCAGATCTTCAGCAAATCGTTGAGTAGCTTCTTTAGCCATGAAACATTTGGCATCTTTGTACAACTCATCATCAGATGATGTAGCACTTTCAGCCCAGTCTTTGGCTACCAGACTTTTCTCATTTTTGTTCACCTTCTCAGTCAGCTCAGCTATTTGTGCTTTCAAGGCTTTGTACTTAGTCTTGAGCTTTGAGTATTTTTCACCTCTTCCACCTTTGGCTGGCACAGCTTGAGCAGTTTCTTTGGATCTACAATCACCAGCCATATGTCCAGTTTTGCCACACTTGTAACAAGTGACTTTGGACATATCAAAGGGCTTCTTGGCTCTATCAGCTTGGCCACTTCTTCCCTTTCCTTTAAACTTGTTAAAGGATCTCCTTCTGATCCTTTCAGCCAACATAGCTACCTCATTAGCCAGTTCATCACCATCAGATTCCTCACATTCAGATTCAACACAAACAGAGTTATGGTTAGACATCATAGGAATATCATCATTTACATATGGAATGGCCTCATTGCTAATAGAATTAGGGTGTTCAGTCATGGAAGCAACAAATGCAGCAGCAGGCTGATTATAAGAATCACCCATAGCTATTAATTTTTCTGCCTCTGAACATTCTTGGTTATGAAGCAAACCAAAGAGTCCAGGGAGATCAAGATCATGGTAGACAGCACTTAATTTAACAGATGAAATATAATTGTTCCATTTAGGAGGTAAAGAATCAAGAAATTTGCTCTTTAAAACACTATTACTCTTATTAATTCCAACAGCAGCTAAATCATTAACCAAAGCATTAAAGCGGGTATGAGTGTCAGTTAAGGATTCATTTCTCAAAGAGAAGAATCTCTCATACTTCCTTGTTAAGGTAGTTATGGTGGACTCCATGGAAGTAGAACAACCCTCAAACATGACAATCAATGTACCCCACATTTTCTTTGCTGTAGAACACATTTTTATTGAATGATAAAGGTCTTTGGGCACAGCCTGGACAATGAAATTTCTGGCCTTTACGTCCAAGTTAGCCATTCTCCTATCCTCATCCCCCCAATCTGCCCTATCCTTTACTATGGATTTAACTGTGGCAGGAATGGTTGGATGACCTTCCCTAACCACAGCTTCAACCACTACAGTCTGAGTAGGAACATAAGGACCATCCTGAAGGATGTCAGGCATATTGTTGTCGATGGATTCAAGGAACAAAGACATTCGACCTTTCCACCCACTGAAATCATCTTTGTCAAACATGGGTGGTCGGGTTGAAGAACCATTATCAATATAAGATGACATTACGCTTTACTATAAATGAAAATATGCAAGGATCAAGTCAAGTTAATTCTCAACCACCGCTCTGATACCAATTGTTTCGTCCCAAGGTGTATCAATATACCAAAGTATATTGTACACATGATAGTTGTAGAGGGGGGTGAATACAACTTTTCTCGAACTTTACAAACCTTTTAAGCAACGTTTTAAGACTCAACATACTTAATGCATGTAAAGAACAAGAATCATTAAAACAGTATACTCTTATTAATTCCAACAGCAGCTAAATCATTAACCAAAGCATTAAAGCGGGTATGAGTGTCAGTTAAGGATTCATTTCTCAAAGAGAAGAATCTCTCATACTTCCTTGTTAAGGTAGTTATGGTGGACTCCATGGAAGTAGAACAACCCTCAAACATGACAATCAATGTACCCCACATTTTCTTTGCTGTAGAACACATTTTTATTGAATGATAAAGGTCTTTGGGCACAGCCTGGACAATGAAATTTCTGGCCTTTACGTCCAAGTTAGCCATTCTCCTATCCTCATCCCCCCAATCTGCCTTATCCTTTACTATGGATTTAACTGTGGCAGGAATGGTTGGATGACCTTCCCTAACCACAGCTTCAACCACTACAGTCTGAGTAGGAACATAAGGACCATCCTGAAGGATGTCAGGCATATTGTTGTCGATGGATTCAAGGAACAAAGACATTCGACCTTTCCACCCACTGAAATCATCTTTGTCAAACATGGGTGGTCGGGTTGAAGAACCATTATCAATATAAGATGACATTACGCTTTACTATAAATGAAAATATGCAAGGATCAAGTCAAGTTAATTCTCAACCACCGCTCTGATACCAATTGTTTCGTCCCAAGGTGTATCAATATACCAAAGTATATTGTACACATGATAGTTGTAGAGGGGGGTGAATACAACTTTTCTCGAACTTTACAAACCTTTTAAGCAACGTTTTAAGACTCAACATACTTAATGCATGTAAAGAACAAGAATCATTAAAACAGTAAAGCAGTAAAGGATAAAAGCATTCTTGAACACAGATTGTGATTTTCAAATGTAACTCGTTATTAAGAAAAACTCTATACAAAGAATTACAGGGTTGTTGCGGAATAAAGATAGCCTACAAATATCTAAACAACCCTATGAAATGACAAACAACAATCAATAAGTTTCAGCTCAAGAGACTCAGACCAAGCTGATCTCGTACAGACTAAGCTGTGTGTAAGAGCAGAGAAACTTTGTGTGAAAAATGATTCTCAGGAAATGCCACACATATGCATACAAGGAGTGTTGCTTTTATAGGCGAAAGCTCCTCGTCACTTGGTGTCCAAATCAACCACGTAGTCTTCTTGTATTGGACGATCAAAAGAATAATCGATCGTGCCTTCATCGTACTTGTGGTCCCCCACGTACTGCAGCACATTCTTCATCGTCCTATAAGAGTATGGACACGCATATGTAAACAACCACCAACCTGGATACTAGGAATATTCCTAGTCACGTCATAGTCCTTATCTTCAATCCAGGTTGTTATCTTCACTTTGATTGTTGACACAGATTGGGCGGTTTGTCACGGCACCAATCTGCCTAAGTGTTCCAAGCTGACTGCTAGTTCCAATCTGTCTTCCACTAACAGTTTGGTCCTCTATCTTCAATCCTCTTCTTCGACTTGGATTGAATGCTTTAATATTGTTGATGCAGCTTGAATAACACTTGCTTCCGTATAGTATTACAATTACGAACATGAAGCGTGATCTGGGTCAGTTACCTATCGAAAGCTGTGTCAGCTTAGTCTGACCCAGATCCGATTACAAGAACCAAAAGATTACTAAGTGTTTATAGGTCAGATTTGTCATCATTAAATTTACAACAAACATTGGGACTCAACAGATCTATCTCCCCCTGAGATCCAAGGTTATCAACTATCTCATTCAGCTCCTTATAATGTACATCAAAGCTTGCCAGACCCTTAATTTGACTTATTTGAAAATTTTCCCATTTTGAAAATTTTTCGAAGTCCTAGAACAAGCAAATTCCTTATACACACACATATGGTGACAATACACACATATGGTGACTGGATAATACGTGTTTTGTCAATACAAATTCCTTATACAAACACACATATGGTGACAAACACACATATGGTGACAATACACACATATGGTGACAATACACACATATGGTGACAATACACACATATGGTACAACACACATATGGTGACAATACACACATATGGTGACAATACACACATATGGTGACAATACACACATATGGTACACACACATATGGTGACAATATACACATATGGTGACAATACACACATATGGTACACACACATATGGTGACAATATACACATATGGTGACAATACACACATATGGTACAACACACATATGGTGACAATACACACATATGGTGACAATACACACATATGGTACAAACACACATATGGTACAAACACACATATGGTGACAATACACACATATGGTGACAATACACACATATGGTGACAATACACACATATGGTGACAATACACACATATGGTGACAATACACACATATGGTGACAATACACACATATGGTGACAATACACACATATGGTGACAATACACACATATGGTGACAATACACACATATGGTGACAATACACACATATGGTGACAATACACACATATGGTGACAATACACACATATGGTGACAATACACACATATGGTGACAATACACACATATGGTACAAACACACATATGGTACAAACACACATATGGTGACAATACACACATATGGTGACAATACACACATATGGTGACAATACACACATATGGTGACAATACACACATATGGTGACAATACACACATATGGTGACAATACACACATATGGTGACAATACACACATATGGTGACAATACACACATATGGTGACAATACACACATATGGTGACAATACACACATATGGTGACAATACACACATATGGTGACAATACACACATATGGTGACAATACACACATATGGTACATACACACATATGGTGACAATACACACATATGGTGACAATACACACATATGGTGACTATCATCTTCATCTCTGGAAGCTCCTAACATTTTTAAGCTCCTGAAATCCTGTAGTTCATAAACTTTGAAAATGTTATCAACTTTAACCATCGATAAATAAGTTGAATGATAAAATTCCTAACATTTTTCAGGATAAAGAAACCATTTGTTTCATAATCCTCCAAAACGTCACCAATTTTATCGAATCAACACATCGAAATTAAAACTGTTAATGTTTTCCAAGATAATGAAACCGTTTGTTTCATAATCTTCCAAAACATTTTTAGTTTTAATAAACGACACATTGAACTTTACTAAATTTAACCAAAACCATTTGTTTTTCTTAAATTTTAAAGTTCAATATTATAAGGTAATTTGCACTTTCTAATTTGACTTATTTGAAAATTTTCCCATTTTGAAAATTTTTCGAAGTCCTAGAACAAGCAAATTCCTTATACACACACATATGGTGACAATACACACATATGGTATCGGGTTTGACTAGTTAAAACGTGTTTTAGTTTCATATTTTACTTTATAAAACTTTTCAATTTAAAAATTTTAAGTCATGAAACACGCATATGTCACAACACGCAAATAGTGTATTTGACATAAGAACACGCAAAACTGGTCATATGCATGTTCTTCATGATGACGTCATCATAACACGCAAACTGGAAGACTAAAGGGTTACATTTCTGGGTTCATAAGAACACGCAAAGTTCTGATGAACACGCAAAACCAGAAACGTCCCCACAAATCTTATCCAGTTGATTTTGAACCCCAAAACTCCTAAATCTGGTACGAATAAGTCCGTATTTGTCCGATTTATCAGTTTATTTGTTCCATTTCTTTATCCATTTCCTTTATAGAGTCCCATTTAGAGATTTTATAATCGAAAATAAAAACCCTAAATCTTGACAATAACCTATGAAAATTGGACTTAGAAATCTTGTTAATCGAATACCTTTGTTCAATAAGTGTTAATGATAGTGTTTCTTGTGTCTAAAACACGAATAGATCAAGTTCTCGTGAATCGAAGGTGTTGTGTAAGAACACGCAAATGATAATACGCAAATGGAGAGGGTATTTTAGAAGAACACGCAAATAATTCAAAAATATCATTAAATGTGTGTTTTGTCTTCTTTATATACTCACACAAACACGCAAAACCCTAGCACTGTTCAGAAACGCGCATATCCGGCCCATTATGCCAGAACACGCATATCTGGCCCATTATGCCAGAACACGCAAATTTAAGCCCAAAGTGAAACACGCATATCCAGCCCATTTTGCTAAACACGCATATAACACTTAGCTTAATTTCGATTCAAATGAATCTTGACTTTTCTAAAAAGTCAACCTTCCCGAACTTGATTAACACTTTGAAAATTCACAAAGAATTTTCTCGAACCCAGTATGATTAACGTAAAGAATTCTTTAGAGGACACCGGATTTAAATTCTATATCACTATTCTTAGCATTTTTCTCGATAAAAAAATTCTTAATAATTGTCACCACTTAAACAATCTTACAATATATAATCATTAAATTAAGACCCGATATGTCACTAATTAATGAATTATAAAGTACCATTGTTAAGTATTTGACAATAACAGACATTGGACACAGCAATGCTGTTTAATAAATTCAAATACAACAAAAATAAAAATATAAGATTGAATAACATGATAATCAATCTCTCCATCTTTATTTTCGTCTCCGTTTGAATTTAGATGAGTTGTTGACGTGTAAGTGTACTCTGCTTCCCTTTTAAGCTTGAGCTTTCTCCATTCCGGACTGGATAGACTCAATTTTCATACACTTTGGAGATCCTTTATCTTAGTGGTTGACACACATCCATTTAAGATAAATAATTCTGCAAACACATTGTTGGGTCGAAAATCGACCAAGTATAATTTGTTCAGAAATAGTTGAAGATCAGTGAAGATACTTGTACAGAATTCTAAACCTCTTCAGAATTAGTTCACTGAAGCTTCACTTCAGTTTCAGATCAGCCCAAACTGAAAGCATTCATTCTAAAGTCAAAGACTGAAGACTGAAGAAAGAGAATCATCTCAGAAGCAGAGCGCAGAGAAGATTCTATCTGATCGAAGACTGAAACATCTCAGTGTAAAGTACTTACAATACTTTACACTAATTACGAGGAAGTCTTTTACTTTACACACCTTTACCCGGTTAATAGTTTTATCTATTAAAAGGTACAAGGGTTAAGTAAAAGGTTGGGAATAAAGTATGAAACGTCACATCAAATGACTTTCCTGGTCCACATCAGCATGAACCTTGCCTATATATAAGACTTCTCACAACTTGCAAACGGCTTGAAACTTTAGCATTGCAACTTGTGAGATATACTCTAAGTAATTCTTAAGAGTATTTCCAAGTTATTAGATCACTTGTATTTCTAGGTTGTTTAGATATTACACTTTGGTGTTTATCTTTGTTCCGCAACAACCTTTGTATTTGTTTATATCAATAAATCAAATACATTGAAAAAGTACATCGTGTCTCAATGCTACATACTTGAATATATATATATATATACTACTTTATATAGTTTCAGCACTTTTTGTTTCTTATTATTTACTTTCAGTTAAGTACTTTATTGTTTCTATCCATATCTGGATCGTATTCTGAACTGGTCTATTACCAGTTAGAAGTACTTGCCAGTCGGGTATTATCCATCATATTTGGGACTCACAATTGGTATCAGAGCAGCAAGGTTGAATTATACTAATTCTTTAACCTTTGATCTACAAAGATGGTTAACCCTGAAAACAATGAAGGCCCTAATCCTAACCCTAATGGTAACCCACCCCCAGTTATTAACAACAATATACCATTGCACAATGTGCATGTACACTTTCCAAACAATGCTGTTCCCAAGTTTGATGGGAACAGTGAAAACTTTATAACATGGAAAGCTTGCATGCTAAAGTATATTGCTGGTGTTGAAAGACATCTGACCGACATTTTAAAAGAAAGACCCCATGTTCCCAAAAATGCTTCAACTGTTGTCAGAAATGCCGATGGGACTCTTAGGATGACATCTAAGGATAAGGATCATTGGTCTGAAGAAGATCATAGGCTGGTAGACCTTGATACCAAGTTGCAAAATATGATCTTATATGCAGTTCCTGAAACTCTTATGCCCACCCTTGTTTTACTTGAAAATTCAAAATTAATGTGGGAGGAACTTATGACACAGTTTGAAGGCACTTCTGAGATAATTGTCACAAGAAAAGTTGCTTTAAATAAAAGATATGAGTCTTTTTTTTCTATCCCTGGTGAAACTTTAACACAAACCTACATCAGATTTACTAATCTGGTTAATCAACTGAAAGCCCTGGGAGTAACTAAAGATAAAGAAATTTTGTTAGAAAAGTTTTGTGATATTTTACCTTCAAAATGGGAAAATCTGATCTTGGTTTTAAGACAAGGAAAAACCTTGCACAATCACACTCTAGCATCCTTATATGGAGCCTTCAGATACACTGAAGAGAACAAAGCTGAGAGAGCTGTGGCTGAGCAAGATGCCAAAAATCATGCTTCTACCAGTTCAGTCGTGGTTCAGTATTCTGAGCCACATGGGATTGCACTGCTATCTTCTGAGAATGATCATTCTGACTCAATGAAGAAGATAGTTTCTGAAATGTTAAAAACTGGTATTACTGATAATGTTACTCATGGTTGTGATGAGGATGACAATGATGATCTGGTTGCCATGCTGGCTAAAACGTTCAATCGTTTTAAGCCAAATCAAATCGATCTGGCAAACCATTTGCTTCCAGCGCTTCTATTGACAAGTCTAATCTTGAATGCTTTAAGTGTGGCAAGAAAGGACATTTCATGAAGGAATGCAGATCTAATCAACCTTCATCATCACAATCTGCCCCTAACCATTCTATTTTTCAAAAATTTGATGACATCTATAAGGCTAAGTACAAGAAGCTGAAAGCCCACATAGCTCTCATGGCGCAAGACAACTCTAGCAACAATAGTTGTATGATTGCCAAGACTGAAAAATGGGAAGATTCTGATGAATCATCTGATGATGAAGAAGAAGTTAGGGACATTTGTTTTATGGCACGTGAAGATCAAGGTCATTTGGTCAAGTCTGATGTTGAATCTGGTCATTGGGTGGATATAGTAATGAAAAAGGTTAGTGATTTTGGTTTTGAAAGTGATGAGGAACAAAAACTGGACCTTCTGGTTCTTTTAGAGGCTGACATCTCATTTGTTGAAACTGTGCGTTCAGAAAGCTTAGAACAATTTGAAAATAATGCTTCTGAACTGAACGCCAGTCAGGCCAGACTAAAAGAACTGAAATATGTTCAGTTGGCTTTAAAAAGTTATCAGTCTATGGTCGCCACTTTGGAATTGGAAAAGGAAGAACTGAAAACCATCCTTGAAAAAGAACAAAAAATAATTAAATCTTGGATGAAAGCACCAAATCCAGATGCTGCAATCAAAAACACTTTTGCTAATCAAAGAGCAGCATATGAATCCGGTGATCTTCACTTGGCATCTATTATTACTGATCTAGATACACTTCCAAAAGTTATGAAACCAGAAATTATTTTTCAAGAAGTTGGCAAGCAGAAAACTGTGACTGATAAGGCCAAGGAACAATCGGAGGGTAAATCTGAAACAGCTCAGACAACTGTTTCAGAAAAGAAGGCTAAATCCAAAAAGCCATCCTCTCACTCTTCATCTAAGATTCCAAAAGTCCAAAAGAAGAAGAAAAATATCTCCCCCACTAAGCCTTCTACCTCAGATTCAGGTAAGGCTCATGTGTCTAATGAAGAATCAATTTTGTTAAGGTTAAAGAGTCAATTTCAGTTGTTGGCTAGACAAGTGCAAAGTTGTAATGCACATTTAAAAAATGTTGAAACCACTCCTCTTCAACCTAAACAAAATGCAAAACCTTTTTAAAAACAAATCAAGCAAAAATCTGAGAAGAAAAAGGTTGAAAGCTCCATCAAACCAACTGTGTCATCTGAGATCATGACTGAGATCCCCTTCGATCCTTCAGTTCCTCCTGAACCAAAGAAATCTGAGACTGCTAAGGGAGAGTCCAGTGAACCCATCAAGAGATGGGTTCCCAAAAAGAACTAATCTTTGTGTTTGTGCAGGGAGACCGAAAGAAGAATATATGGTTTCTGGACAGCGCAGTTGGCAGAACCATGACTGGTTATCAAACCCTGCTGGAGGAATATAGGGTGCAAGAGGGGCCCTCAATAACATTTGGGAATGATGAAAATGGAAAAACTGAGGGATATGGTGTTGTGAATAATGGACAAGTCAAATTCACACGTGTTGCATATGTGAATGGTTTGAAATACAACCTGATCAGCGTCAGTCAACTGTGTGATGATGGCTTCAAGGTTTTATTTGATATTTCACAAGGCACCATATTCAACAGAGATTGGAAGGTAGTGTTGATTGCACCAAGGAAAGGAAACATTTATATCATTGATATGAATAGTTCACCAAGTGAACAATGTTTCTACACAAAGGCAGATGAGGACACAAACTGGTTGTGGCACAAGAGATTATCCCATCTGAACTTCAAGAATATAAATAAGTTGTCAAGAAAACAACTTGTAGACGGGATACCCTCAATGTATTTCAATAAAGACAAGCCATGTCCAGGTTGTGAAATGGGTAAGCAGAAGAGAGCCTCTTCACATGCTTCACATGGACCTTTTTGGACTAGTGAATGTTCAGAACAGGGCAGGAAAGAAGTACACTCTTGTTGTTGTTGATGAATTTTCAAGATATTGCTGGGTGATTTTCCTCAGAACCAAGAATGAAGCTGCTGCTGAAATCATTGCCCTCATCAAACAAATTGAATTCAAGTACAAGCAAAAAATTTGTCAGCTCAGAAGTGACAATGGCACTGAATTCAGAAATGCTACTCTGGAGTCCTTCTGCACTGAAACTGGCATATCTCAGAACTTCTCTTCAGCTCACACACCAGAGCAGAATGGTGTTGTAGAAAGAAAGAATCGAACGCTGATTGAAGCTGCCAGAAGTATGCTTAATGAATTTGGTCTTCCTAAGAATTTCTGGGCTGAATCTGTTGCAACTGCTTGCCACACTCAGAACAGATTTGTCTATGTCAAAAGACACAAGAAGACTGCCTATGAAGTCCTCAGAAATCGAAAGCCAAATATTGGATACTTCCATGTATTTGGATGTCCAGTATACATTCTGAATGAATCTAGTCAGCTTGGAAAGTTTGATGCCAAAGTTGATGAAGGGTACTTCCTAGGATATTCATCAAATCACAAAGCCTTTAGAGTCTAAAACAAAAGACTTAATAAGGTTGATGAGTCAATTCATGTTACCTTTGACGAATCAAATTCTGCAATCTTCAATAAACCAACCTCTGAACCACCCTCAGAAAGTCCAATATGTTTTGGTAAATCTGATCCCATTACTGAATCTGATCAGTCACCTGAACCTTGAACCTGCTTCTGATCATCTCAGATCAGAACCAGCTAAAACCCCTTCAAGTAACATTCCATTCTATCCTTCAGTCAGTTTTAAGCTACCTTCTGAACAGACTATTGGATCAGATGTGCGTGCTACTTCAAATCAGATACCAGTTTCCACTGATTTACCCCAATCTGAAGAATTTCATGATGCAAGTCATGATCTGCAGGAAGAAGATGAAGAGACTGAAATAGTCTTTTCTGAAGCTGCTCCTGAAGTGAATCAGAGGAGTTCTTGCACTGATATCATAGTTCATCCTGGTCATTACTCTAAGTGGACAAGAGCACATCCAATCGAGTAAATCATTGGAGATTCCAATAGAGGGGTTCAGACCAGAAGAGCCACAATTGATCAATGCTTATATGTCAGCTTCTTATCACTGATAGAACCGAAGAAGATTGACGAGGCTATGAAAGATCCAAACTGGGTTAAAGCCATGCAAGATGAGCAACGAATTTAAAAGGAACGATGTTTGGGAACTTGTTCCATGTCCTAACAATCTGAAGAAGGAACCGATTGGGACAAGATGGGTCTTCAGAAACAAGATGGATGAAGATGGACATGTAATTCAAAACAAGGCAAGACTTGTTGCAAAGGGTTACTCTCAAGAAGAAGGAATAGACTTTGATGAAACTTTTGCACCAGTTGCTAGACTTGAAGCTATCAGAATTTTCTTAGCTTTTGCAGCTCATCATAAGTTCAAAGTCTATCAGATGGATGTTAAAAGTGCATTTTTGAATGGTGAATTGGAAGAAGTTGTGTATGTGTATAAGCCACCAGGGTTCATAAATGAAGAAAGACCTCATTGGGTGTACAGACTGAACAAAGCATTATATGGTCTGAGACAAGCACCTAGAGCCTGGTATGATACTCTTACTAAACATCTTCTGAAAAATGGTTTTAAAAGAGGTGCAATAGATAACACTCTATTCATTTTACATGATAGAAGTGATATCTTACTTGTACAAATTTATGTTGATGATATTGTGTTTGGGTCTACAAATGACAAAATGTGTAAGAAGTTTTCTGAAATTATGTCTTCTGAGTTTGAAATGAGTATGATGGGTGAACTGACATATTTCTTGGATTTACAAGTGAAACAAACCAGTGATGGTATTTTTATAAATCAAGAAAAATATGTCAGAGATTTATTAAAGAAATATCAATGTGATTCAGTCTCATCAAAAGATACTCCTATTTCTGCACCATTAACTTTGGACTCAGATCCCAATGGAAAACAAGTGGATCCCACAAAATATCGTGGCATGGTGGGATCACTTATGTACTTAACTGCTAGTAGACCTGACATAATGTTTGCAACATGCCTTTGTGCAAGATTTCAGTCTGATCCCAGAGAAGCACACTTAAATGCTGTGAAAAGGATTTTCAGATACCTTAAAGGTGTCCCCAGACTTGGTCTTTGGTATCCCAAAGGCTCAAGTCTAGATCTAATGGGTTATTCAGTTTCTGATCATGCAGGTTGTAAAATAGACATGAAAAGTACCACGGGTGGTTGTCATTTTTGCAGTGTCACTCTCCACAGCTGAAGCTGAATACATTTCTGCAGCAAGCTGCTGTGCTCAGATTCTTTGGATGAAGAACCAACTAACTGATTATGGTGTTAAATATACAAGAACTCCAATCTTTTGTGATAACACCAGTGCAATTGCCATGTCTCACAATCCTGTAATGCACTCCAAAACCAAGCATATCGACCTCAGGTATCATTTTATTAAAGATTACATTATTAAAGGTGATAATGAACTTCATTTCATTCCCATTGATAAACAACTCGCTGATGTTTTTACAAAACCCTTGGATCTCAAAACGTTTAAACATCTCATCAGTGAGTTAGGTATGTTAAATCCTGTATAGCATCACCTCAGGGGGAAGTGTCAAATATTTTTGTACATAAAAGAATTTTTTTCTGTAAGGGGGAACTTTGCTTTCTGAAAAATATTTTGGCTGAAATGCTTCAGAATTTCTGAAATGATTTCAGAATAATTGTGTAAACTGAGATGGTTCAGATTCCTTAAATCTGATCATGCTCAGATTTTGTGTATTATTTCTGAGATGAGTCAGTCCTTTATAATGTCTTTTGGATACTTGGTCATTGTGTGAACACGTGACAGTTACTGTATAACGTTTGAATAAAGATACTTTTTGCTGACGTGTCACACAAGTTGTGCCGTAAATGGAAAAGTAATGATCACTTTTTATTAATGAAAGTTGAAAAGTTTTCTAAAAAGTGGGGCCCAGCCGTCTTGCATTAAATGCGGACGTGTAACCTAAAATTATTTCGGATTGTTAGGACCAGTTCACCTGGAACTGGCCAGTCACCAGTTCACACTGACCAGTCACCAGTTGTATCTGGGGACCCAGTAAAACTGGTGACCAAGAAGATTTGTCCAGAAATATATTGAAGTCCAGTTGCACCGTACAGTCAACGCAACTGAAGACTTCCTCCAGTTGAGAACTGACCAAGTTAAAGAAGCATTCCAGTTGAAGTCGAAGACAACAAATGGAAGATAGAGAATGGCAATGGCAGCGAAGCCCAGTTGAGATTCTAGTCAGTTACAAACTGGAGACCATCAGTGGAAAGCCCTTACAAAGCTTTACACTGATTACGAGGAATTGACTTGTATACTTTATGTACCTTTACCCGGATAATAAGCCTTATCTTATTATTTAAGTAATAAAAGGTACATAAAGGTGGTTGAGTAAAGTCACTTTAACATGCGACTTTACACTGCTTTTTAAGGAATTAAATGCTATTCCTTAAATGCTCCAACCACATTTGTACGGCTAAAGTTAACATCCCAATGTTGACTTTGCCTATAAATACAAGTCATTGCACAACAAGAATATTAACTTCTTCGAATACTCTTCGATAAAAATTCACTTTGCAAACCTGCAATATTCTTGGTGAACTTGTGCAATCTTCTCTCAATCGCTAAAAGGAACATTTCACAACTTTAAGTGTTTCGATTGTCTTGAGAAATTCCGAGTGTAGATCAATTGTATTTCATAGGTTGTTAGGATATTTACATTCGTGTATTATCTTGGTTCCGCATCAACCTTGTAATTTTTTTAACATCAATAAATAAATTACACATTGAAAAATACATATTGTCTCATCAAGTTATCTTACAAGTTATTTGTATTATTGGATTGTTCTTTACTTATTATCTTTTATATAAGTAATCTATCTAGAACTTGGTATATACACACTGTAACTGGTCGTCTCCAGTTCAGTGCATATATTGCAAAGTAACTCCACCATCGACATAGAGGTGTCTTCAGTAGTATCATCTAACGAGTTGGGACTTACAAGTGGTATCAGAGTAGAAGGCTAATAAACTTGCCTAGATCTGCTAAGATGAACATTACTGAAGGTGGAGATAGTTCTGGTTCAGGTGAAAACCCATTGAATAATAATGCCCAACCTTTTCAAAATGTTAACACCATCCTTCCTCCTCCTACTGCCCCAAACCATGTCCATGTACACTACTCTAACACTCATGTTCCAAAATTTGATGGAAACAATGAGACTTTCGGTACATGGAAGGCTAGAATACTTTTGCATTTTGGTGGGATTGAAAGGTATATGTTGAAAATCCTTAAGGATGGATCATATATACCTATGTCCCTTGGGGTCAGTCCTCTTCTTGATCCAACTGGAAGAAGAGGTTCAAGGGAAAAGACAGAAGACCATTGGTCTGATGAGGATCGCAGACTGGTGGACTTGGACACCAGACTGAAAAACATGATCCTTGGGGCTGTCCCTGAAGACCTAATTCCAACACTTGTGTTGTTTCCCAGTGCTAAGTCTATGTGGGATGAATTAGTGATTCAATTTGAAGGAGGTGATGACACTATTGTCACCAGAAAAGTTGCCTTGAACAAGAAGTATGAATCCTTCTTTGCCTTGTCCAATGAAAGTTTAACTGGTACATATACCAGATTTTCTAGCCTCATCAATCAGTTGAGAGGATTGGGTGTAGAGAAGGATAAGGATATTCTTCTTGAGAAGTTTTGTGATATTCTTCCTTCCAAATGGGAAAACATGGTTCTTGTCTTGAGACAAGTAAAACCTTGCACACTCATACTCTTGCATCGCTCTATGGAGCCTTCAGATTCACTGAAGATAATAATGCTGCAAGACTTGTGGCTGAGCAAGATGCCATGAACCATGCCCAGAGTCCCAAGGTTGCTAGTGTAACTGAGCAACCTTGTGCTGCTTTAATGTCTGCTGAGAGTGTCCAGGTACACTCAATGAAGGAGATGTTGAACAGTTTCTTAAACTCTGGTCTGACCACTGAAAATAGTGATGGTTGTAATGAAACTGACGATGATGATCTGGTCGCCATGATTGCTAAAACCTTTAACAGGTTTAAGCATAAATCTAAAAGATTTAATGGCCCCAACAATGCTTCCAGCTCCAGCTCTCTGGATAAGACCAATCTTACATGCTATAAGTGTGGCAAGAAAGGTCATTTTATGAAGGAATGCAGATCTAGTCAGTTGAACAACCAAACTGGCCCCTCTGTCCCAAATTTCAATCGTCCTGATGATAGCTACAAAGCTAAATACAAGAAGCTTAAGGCCCAGATTGCCCTCCTGTCCATGCAAAAGGAAAAGGATCAGTGCTTAATGGCACAAACTGAGGGAAAATGGGAGTACTCTGATGACTCATCTGATGATGAAGAAGAGGAAAGGGACATGTATTTCATGGCCTTGGAAGATCAACAGCAGCAACACGTGGTGAAAGAAGATGTCATCTCTGGAAGATGGGTGGACATCATACTGAAAAAGGTATGTGACTATGATAACCAGGTTGACCCTGAATTAAAACTGGACCTGGCTGAATCTTTAAGTGGTGATTTGGCATTTGTGGAAACTGTAAGAGCTGATAGTGAAAGATATCTTGACACTATCCTAATTGAACTGAACAATGTTAAACCACAACTAAATGATTTACAAAGTGTCCAGTTGGCTCTCAAGGAGTCAGTTTTAAAGATTGAGGCTTTAGAACTTGATAATCAAAACCTGTTTTCTGATCTTGAAAAAGAACAAAAGATTATCAAGTCATGGGTAAAAGCATCTGGCAAAAACTATGATGCATTTTCAAGAAACTATCGATGCCCAGAAGAATGCATGGAAATCTGGAGATCTGGAGATGGCAGCTCTCATACCAGATCTTCATGCATTGCCTCCAGCTCTCCAGGTTGAAACACCTTATGATTAACCTGAAGTTGTTGAAACTGAAACCATTGAGACCACCCCCTTTGAGGTTAAAACTGGAGCCAATCAGGCTAAAGCTCCAGTCAAAAAGGCCACTGGTAACAAGCCTTTACCTCAAAAGTCTAAGGTGCCCAAGACCCGACAGACTAAAGCACCAGTTGAACCAAGGTCCATGGTTCAACTGCCTGAACAAAATAATATTTTGGTTAATCTGGAAAGTCAACTCCAACTTTTGTCTCGGCAGGTTCAGAGTTGTACTGCCCGGATTAACAATCTGGAAGGAGGTTTATTACCTCCAGTTTTCAAACAAAATATTAAACCACTCCCTTCAATACCTAAACTAAAGAATGTTCCATCTGGAACAAAATCTGGTAAAAATAAAGGGAGTAAGTATCAAATACCAATCGTTTTTACTCCTGCACCTGGAGCTGGTGAAAAAGCTCCAGATGTAGCCTCCAGTTCAACACCTCAACAATCAACTGTGACTTCTGTAGAGAAGTCCAACGAACCCATCAAGAAAAGATGGGTTCACAAAAAGAACTAATGATTTTTGTGTGTGTGTAGGGCGATCGAAAGAAGAATATCTGGTATCTGGACAGCGCTGCTGGCCCGACTATGACCGGATGTAAGCCCCTACTGGAAGAGTTCACTGTCCAAGATGGACCGACAGTAACGTTTGGTAACGATCAATCTGGAAAGACTGAAGGATATGGTGTGCTCAATAATGGACAAGTCGAATTCAAAAGAGTTGCATTTGTAAATGGTTTGAAATACAACCTGATCAGTGTCAGCCAACTTTGTGATGATGGCTTCAGAGTTTTGTTCGATATTGCACAAGGCACCATATTTAACAAGGATTGGAAAGTGGTGATGATTGCACCAAGAAAAGGAAATGTGTACATCATGGATATGGAACCAGCTCCAAAAGAGCAATGTTTCTATACCAAGGCTGATGAAGACACCAACTGTCTTTGGCATAAAAGGTTATCCCATCTAAACTTTAAGAACATTAACAAGTTGTCTTGCAAGCAACTGGTTGATGGGATACCTCAAACTTCCTTCAATAAAGAAAAGCCATGTCCAGGTTGTGAGATGGGCAAGCAGAAAAGAGCTAGCTTCAAAACTAGGCAAAATTTTAGCATCACTAAACCTCTTCACATGCTACATATGGATCTCTTTGGTCCAGTGAATGTTCAAACTAGAGCTGGAAAGAAGTACACTCTAGTTGTGGTTGATGAATTCACCAGATACTGCTGGGTGGTATTCATCAGATCCAAAAGTGATGCACCTACTGAAATCATCTCTCTCATCAAAAGAATTGAGCTCAAGTATACTCGAAAAGTTTGTCAGTTGCGAAGTGATAATGGTACTGAATTCCAAAATAAGGTACTTGAAACATTTTTCAATGACACTGGCATCTCTCAAAACTTCTCATCAGTTCACTCTCCAGAGCAGAATGGAGTTGTGGAAAGAAAGAATCGTACACTGATAGAAGCAGCCAGAAGTATGCTATCCGAATCTGGTCTTCCCACCAGTTTTTGGGCTGAGGCAGTTGCAACTGCTTGTCACACCCAAAACCGGTCAGTCTACATCAAGAGACACAAGAAGACTGCCTATGAAGTACTCAGGAATCGTAAACCAAATATTGGATATTTCCATGTATTTGGTTGTCCAGTTTATATCTTGAACGATTCCAGTCAGCTTGGAAAGTTTGATGCAAAAGCTGATGATGGGGTATTCTTAGGTTATTCAGATATTCGAAAGGCCTTTAGAGTTTATAATTATAGACTCCTAAAGGTTCATGAGACAATTCATGTCACATTCGATGAGTCAACTGAAGCAATCAACAAGAGACCAAGCCTTGATATTACTCCAGTCATTCCAATCAATTTTGGTGAAACTGACCAAGTTCATCGGTCAGTTGTTTCACCAGAAAATGC
Source organism: Erigeron breviscapus (assembly GCA_034093135.1). Taxonomy (NCBI): domain Eukaryota; kingdom Viridiplantae; phylum Streptophyta; class Magnoliopsida; order Asterales; family Asteraceae; genus Erigeron; species Erigeron breviscapus. The sequence continues at coordinate 55,779,525 of CM067174.1, read as the reverse complement.
TCCCAATTACAACAAACTGGAACCAGTTAAGAAGAAGAAAAGCACCAGTGACACTTCATTCTATCCCTCCATCAATTTTAACTTACCACAAGAATTGGTGATTGGATCTGATGTACGTGCCACTCCAATATCAGCACCAGTTCAAACACCTACTTCTCCAGTTCTTCATGAAATGCCTTATAATGAGGAATTTCATGATGCTAATCGAGACCTCATTGACTCTGATGAGGATGTAGAAGTTGTTTGGACTGATCCTTCTCCAGAAGCTGTTGCAACTGAAGAAGATCGCCAGGTGACTTGCACTGATATTGTAGTTCACCAGCCTAGTCAATACACTAGATGGACTCGAGCCCATCCAATTGAACAAATTGCGGGAAATCCAACTAGTGGGGTTCAGACTAGAAGAGCCACCAGTGAGCAATGCTTACACGTCACCTTCTTATCTTTAATTGAACCAAAGAAGATTGACGAGGCTATGGCAGACCCAAGCTGGGTGGAAGCTATGCAAGAAGAGCTCCTCCAGTTTGAAAGAAACAATGTTTGGGAGCTTGTTCCTTGTCCACCAGGGTTAAAGAAAGAACCTATTGGTACCAGATGGGTCTACCGAAACAAGATGGATGAAGATGGCCATGTTGTAAAAACAAGGCCAGACTAGTTGCCCAGGGTTACTGTCAAGCAGAGGGCGTTGACTTTGATGAAACTTTTGCTCCAGTTGCGAGACTTGAAGCCATAAGAATATTTTTGGCTTATGCAGCCCATCTGCAGTTCAAGGTCTTCCAGATGGATGTCAAAAGTGCGTTCCTTAATGGAACATTGGAAGAAGAAGATTATGTTAAGCAGACTCCAGGTTTCATCGATGAGAAGCATCCTCATTGGGTTTATAGACTGAACAAAGCATTGTATGGTCTAAGACAAGCCCTAATAGCCTGGTATGATACTCTAGCTAAACATCTTCTTAAAAATGGCTTTCAAAGAGGTGCAATAGATACCTTGTTTATCTTGAAAGAAAGAGGTAATATCTTATTGGTACAAATTTATGTTGATGACATTATTTTTGGTTCAACTGATGATGCAATGTGTAAAACGTTTTCTAAAATCATGTCATCTGAGTATGAGATGAGCTTAATGGGTGAATTAACATTTTTCTTAGGTCTTCAGATTAAGCAAACTAAAAATGGAATTTTCATAAACCAAGGAAAATATGTAAGAGATTTGTTAAGAAAATACAAATATGATTCAATCCCATCGAAAAACACACCTATTGCAGCACCATTGAATTTGGACTCTGACCCAACTGGCAAACCAGTTAACATAACTGACTATAGAGGTATGGTTGGTTCTCTGATGTACTTAACTGCCAGTCGACCAGATATAATGTTTGCAACATGTTTATATCTTTAGATACCTGAAAGGGTGTCCTAATCTTGGTCTTTGGTACCCCAAAGGCTCAGGATTAGATCTAATGGGTTATTTAGATTCTGATCATGCAGGTTGTAAGATAGATAGAAAATCAACAACTGGTGGTTATCATTTCCTTGGAGGAAAACTGGTAAGTTGGACCAGCAAGAAGCAGACTTCAGTCTCTATGTCCACTGCTGAGGCAGAGTACATTTTTGCGGCCAGTTGTTGTGCCCAGATTCTCTGGATCAAGAACCAGTTACTAGATTATGGTCAAAAATATACAAGGACCCCAATCTTTTGTGACAACACCAGTGCAATTGCTATATCTCACAACCCAGTGATGCACTCCAAAACAAAGCATATTGACATCAGGTATCATTTCATTCGTGATCATGTTATAAAAGGAGATATTGAAATTCATTTCATCCCCACTGACAAACAGTTAGCTGATGTTTTTACAAAACCTCTCGATGAGAAAACCTTTAAACATCTCATCAGCGAACTGGGAATGTTAAATCCTTAACTGGAGCTTTCTTTGTTATTGAACGCGTCAGTGACACTGATGAAGTTCTCCAGTTGTGGAGGTCCATATAATCCTTGCTCGCCAGGCTATCGAACGCCTTTATGATACTATCTTGGCACTAATTGATTTCTGGATCATCATTTTAGGGGGAAAGACTCAAAATAATTTTCTGACTAAAATTCGCTTTTGTTTGAAAATGGCAACTGGAGAACTCTCCAGTTGGGAAACTGGCACTGGACTGATCCTCCAGTGACCAGGTTCAGTCTTTGTCTAATTTTTATAACGTTACAAATACTTGGTCAATATGTGTGATACGTGATGATACTCGAGTGTTTTAAACCACTTGGTATTGTGATCTGACGTGTTTAAGCTATTTTTAGTACTTGACAACTGTTTGTATTGGGAAAACAAAAAGTGAGTGGGCGCGTGGGTAAGATAAGCCGTCTTAGCATTTAATGCTGACATGGAAGCATTTAATGTTTACATGGCAAATCAATATTTTATTTCAAATTCAAACCAAATTTGTAAAAATATCTACAAAAAGGATTGTCTTTATTAAAATATGATTTTGGTGTTTTATTGGGACCTTGAATCCCTTTATAAATATCCTTATTTACTCCGAATTCATTTACTTCTTTCATTTACTTCCTTCTACATTCCTTCATTTACTTCCAATCATCAAAATTGCTTCATTTTTCTCTTTGCTTCATAAATCAAGAACCCTAATTCCTAAAATTCAGTTTCATTTTCCTATGGCTCCTAGATCATCTCGTTCAAGAGATGTAAATCTCTTGACTGTTCCATACAATCCCTCACCAGATGTCAAACCGGCACCTGGTGCTCCAAGTAGTGCTTCGGTCATAAAACTAAATCCAAATAATCCAATGGCCAGCCTACGAGGATCTCAAGGGTCCGATACCCTTATTGGTAGAATTCAAAAGTTTTTGAAGAATTCTCCAATAGGACCCTCATTCTCTCTAAACCCACGTAAGTTGTTTTACAACTACTTATGTGAGTTTTGGTACACTGCTGTTCTTTCTTCCGATTGTTCCTCCATCAGTTTCACATTAAAGGATGGAACAATCCAGTGTACCTTGTCAGTCGATGTATTGAGGGATGCCTTATGCCTCAATTACTGGAGAGAGGGTGAATCTCCAGTCGTCTTGCCCCCAAATATAAACTTTCGCCAAGTACTTCTTGAAATGGGACACAGGGAGTTTTTGGAGAATGGGGTGTTGAAGATAGAAGGTGCGATGACCATGAAGGGCCTTACACCTTCATGGAGGTATTTTTTCATCCACCTGGTGGAGAGCATGGGTGGGAGTTCTGGTGGACTTGACCAGATTAACTCCTCGCAAGCAGAAATGGCTTACTGCTTGTGGAACGGATTGAGAGTGGACTTTGCAGATATTCTGTTCAGAAGCCTAGTTCAAAAGCTGAAGGGCACAAGGGGTGTTTGTATTCCCTTTTCAAGGTTCCTCTCACTTTGTTTTAAGCAAATTCTGGGCAGGGAAGCATATAATAGTACAGATTCACCGTACACTGCTCCAGATATGCTAAGGAATCTAGACTCACTGGTATCTGAATCTGGTGAGGTTGAAATGCCTGATCGAATGCAACTGATGCACCTTTGGAAAGTGAATCAGAAAGACAATTGGGCGGGCCTCAAAATAATGAGGGACCCTCCAGTTCGTCTCAAGTTGTGGTTGAGGATAGAACAACCATAACTGAAGCAACTCCTATCACGTCTATCCCTGGTGAAGATACTTCGGTATCTAATCCTTCAACAGATGCACCCATCCAGGAAACTGGGAAGGTCATCTGGAGACTGTCCAGGAAACTGAACAGCCCTCTGTCACATTCATGGATCTGGACATGGGTGTTTATGACGAGGAAATCCTTATAGAATCTTCGGATTCTGAAGGTACTGAAACAGACTTGGAGATTCTTGATGCTTCTGTACAAGCTCAAGACCATTCATCTCCAGTCTTACCTCCAGACGCATCAATTTCACTTTCACCACCTGAACAAAATGAGCCTACAGATATTCCATTCCCAACATACAACTATATGTCTGGAAACAGACGTATGGCTCCTTCACCATCTGGGAAATTCTCACTCCTTCGAGAAATGCCACCCCCATCGCTGCCGTTGTTCACACCTGAGCATTCTCAGAATGAACAACACATTGAACTTCCAGTCCTTTCTTCTTCCACCACTCCAATAATATCTTCAACTGCTGGTTTGACAACTGGGGAGACTTCCCTAAGTTTGCCTCCTCCAGTTGCTCCAGTAGTAACTGCTAGTGGTCCAGTGACACCTTCTTCTTTGTCACTGGACAGTCAAGTTGTCTCACTTCAAGCCAATCTCCAAAACCTTCTAACCAAGGTGGAGGAGATTCAGAAGACACTTGACAAGAACACCAAGTCTTTCTCCAGATACCACAAAGATCATTTGACAAACATTAAGGTGGTCGATCTGGGGATCAACAAGTTTTCATCTAATGAAGACTTGGTGTTTAGAAAGCTTAACGAGTTGGTCACTGGCTGCAACAATCTGGCTGGTACTCTAAAGGAAGCCTTTGACCTAACTCACTCCAAGGTTACATCTTCAATCTCCAACCTGCTCGGAAATACGGTTAGAACTTCAGAGGTTGACTTGAAAGAGATTGAAAGGCAGGTAAAAGAACTGGTTGAAAAACCTGGCCTAGATGTAACTGGCCTTGGAGAGCAGTTGATGACTTCAGTGGGTCAGAAAATAGAGGATACGCTGGGTGCTAGAGAAGAGCATTTGATAGAAAGGGTGATGTCTGAGATCACCAAGCTGGCCACTCCTCAAGTTGATCTGGCCCCACTCACCAGTGAGATCAATCAGTTGAGAGGCAGCATAGAAAGTTTGAACACCCAGGTATCTCTACATGCTCAGTCTATAGAGAAACTGACAACTGAAGTGGAAAATCTGAAGAAGATGGATGATGAAGTAAAGGATAAGGTTGTCTCTGGTTTGGATGAAGACTCCAAGATCCTAAATGAATTGAAAACTGGTCAAGAACAAGTAACTGCCAATGTTTTGACCCAGTCTAAAGAGACGAACCATTTATGGAGGTCCTTCAGGATGATGTGTGGAATCTTTAAGGAGTGCAAGGACATACAGTCATGGCAGCCTCTTGATCGGTTGCCATCTCACCCCTCTGAATGGGAAGCAATTAGGGCAGGTCTAGATGCTGCCAAGGGGGAAAGAAGTCAAGTCCTTGCACCAGTTGCACCTGGAAGGACTCCATCTGGAAGAGATTTGATTGTGGCTACCAGTACTGAAGCTGGTGAGTAAACTGGTGGAGATGTTAGTGTGAGGGGGAATGTTGTTTTGGATAAGGGAAAAGGTATAGCTGGTGATGCATCTGCCCAGCCGGCCACTGATGTGATGTTGGAAACTGGCAATACTGATATACTTCCTCCAGTTTCAGATAGTGATAGCAGAAGACTGGCCAGACTTGGAAATGATATCAAAGAAAGAAAGAAAATGAAACAAAGAAACCAAGTCGAAGCCAGGGCACATCTTGCTCAGATCAAGTTGCTTGATATGAGTGATGCCAATCTTTTGGGCATCACTAAGGAGGAGTATGTTAGGATTAAAAATGATCCCAGGATAGTTGACCAGTTGAATGAAATGCTTGATGTTGAACTGGATAGACACTATCATGAGGATGAAGCTGAATTCGATGCCAGAAACTTAAACATTTCAGTGGAGAAGGCTAAGGAGATTAGGGCCAGTGGGATTCTGAAGAGAATTGAAAATGTTAAGAAGGTTGTGAAGAATGTTTTGAATCCACCAATAAGAAGGATTCCACAACCAAGAAGACCACTGACAAGAGATGCAAGGGATGCTGACCTTAGCACATTCGTTGAACCAACTGGCGAGGTATCAAATGAAGACATCAAGTCCGCTGTACTGGCTGCTGGTGCTGGGAGTATAAGGATTACAAATGAATCTGAAGCTAGAAGCTACTACTCCCAGATCATGTCAACCAGAAGACATAGTGGTACTATAAATGATGTAAATGTAACAATCAAGCCAGGCACCAAAGTTTTTTGAGTCGAAGTTAGTTATACCAGGGGGCCACTGGTTAAAACTGACAATCCTGGTGCGATGCAATATGGGTTCAGCAAGTGGGTAGAAATGGTGAATGTGCTAGATGCGAAGGCACAAAAGAATAGGTTCAAGAAAGCATGGGTAAACTTTCTAAGGGGGAAGATTCAACATAAAGAAAATCTTGAGCAAAAGTTGAATATTGACCCTGAAGATACTCAGCCTATCTCTTTAGTTGCCAAGAGAAGAAGAACTGGCGAAGGGCCATCTCATTAAGTTCTTTCTTCAGTTATCTACTTGTAATTTGTATTTACATTCTGTAACTTGTATAAATTTCATTTCCTTGTATAAATGAAGTTACCAGTTTGTAACCACAAGGTAGATAATAGATTAAAATCTAACAAACCTAAAAGAAAAATCTAAGGCATTTATTGATCTATAAAAATGCCTTGGAAATTTAGATAGATTTAAATCGAACAAGTCTCTATAGTTCACACTTGTATAGATACGAACTAGAAAAGGACTTAGACTATATTTCTAGACAAATAGGGGGAATTTGTTAGGACCAGTTCACCTGGAACTGGCCAGTCACCAGTTCACACTGACCAGTCACCAGTTGTATCTGGTGACCCAGTAAAACTGGTGACCAAGAAGATTTGTCCAGAAATATATTGAAGTCCAGTTGCACCGTACAGTCAACGCAACTGAAGACTTCCTCCAGTTGAGAACTGACCAAGTTGAAGAAGCATTCCAGTTGAAGTCAAAGACAACAAATGGAAGATAGAGAATGGCAATGGCAGCGAAGCCCAGTTGACATTCTAGTCAGTTACAAACTGGAGACCATCAGTGGAAAGCCCTTACAAAGCATGGCAATGGCAGCGAAGCCCAGTTGACATTCTAGTCAGTTACAAACTGGAGACCATCAGTGGAAAGCCCTTACAAAGCTTTACACTGATTACGAGGAATTGACTTGTATACTTTATGTACCTTTACCCGGATAATAAGCCTTATCTTATTATTTAAGTAATAAAAGGTACATAAAGGTGGTTGAGTAAAGTCACTTTAACATGCGACTTTACACTGCTTTTTAAGGAAGTAAATGCTATTCCTTAAATGCTCCAACCACATTTGTACGGCTAAAGTTAACATCCCAATGTTAACTTTGCCTATAAATACAAGTCATTGCACAACAAGAATATTAACTTCTTCGAATACTCTTCGATAGAAATTCACTTTGCAAACCTGCAATATTCTTGGTGAACTTGTGCAATCTTCTCTCAATCGCTAAAAGGAACATTTCACAACTTTAAGTGTTTCGATTGTCTTGAAAAATTCCGAGTGTAGATCAATTGTATTTCATAGGTTGTTAGGATATTTACATTCGTGTATTATCTTGGTTCCGCATCAACCTTGTAATTTGTTTAACATCAATAAATAAATTACACATTGAAAAATACATATTGTCTCATCAAGTTATCTTACAAGTTATTTGTATTATTGCATTGTTCTTTACTTATTATCTTTTATATAAGTAATCTATCTAGAACTTGGTATATACACACTGCAACTGGTCGTCTCTAGTTCAGTGCATATATTGCAAAGTAACTCCACCATCGACATAGAGGTGTCTTCAGTAGTACCATCTAACGAGTTGGGACTTACACGGATTTCAAACCCGATCAAAATTGATTTCGATTAAAATAACATTTCTTTTATGGGTTTGAATTTCAAAATCATTTTCATTTTATTTATTTTGGAAAACCCTTTGTATTCCATCATAAATATAAATACCATTTTCGAAAACAATTCCTTCATTTACTCATGTTTTCATTTACTCCCAATCATCATTCTCTCTCATTCTCTCTCATTCTCTCCTTCCTTTAAAAATTCCAAAACCCTAAATCATCATAATTTTTCAGTTTTCCCTTGTAGAAATAATGGCTAAGCCTGCTTCTCAAGCCAAATCACTTATAGCTTTCGAATATAAACCATCTAAAGCAGTCAAGGCTTATCCACAATGGCCAAAAGGGTTCGATCCATCGACCCTTAGGTTCAATATGAACAACTTTGTGGCCGCACTGAATGCCAAACACAAAACTTTAATGGGGAGGATAAACAAATTCCTTGAAAATTCTCCTCTCCATTATGCTTTGACTGCAGATCCTCAAGTAATGTATCATAGATACATACTTGAATTCTGGTATACTGCTACTCTAAGTAAGGATGAAAAGTCCATTGCTTTTTCATTAAAAGAAGACACCAAGCAGTATATCCTTTCACTTGATGGGTTCCGGGAGGCCCTTCATTTGAACTACCTTCCATCTCCTTCAGCCTATGCAAAAAGGCTTAAAGGAGTTAACTTCAGGGAGGTACTGCAGGCCATGGGTCACAATGACATGGTTGATGCAGAGCATAATCTGAAAACATCTGGGCACATATTTTTGTCTGGATTTGGAAATTGTAGGAGATATTTTTGGACTCAGATTGTCGAGTGCCTTGGAGGAAATTGGGGTGGATTGGACCAGATTTCCTTGCCACAAGTTGAAATTGGGTATTATCTGTGGCCTGGGATTGAGGTGGACTTTTCTGAGATACTCTTCTCTCAGTTGGTTGCAAAATTAAAAGGGAAAAGAAGTCCACATATCTCATTTCCCAGATTTCTGAGCATCTGCTTCATGAACATGCTTGGAGATGCTTATCACGTTGAGGGGTCTGAGTCTTCAGCAACAGAGTTCTGCAGGGACATTTCAAAGGCATCCACTTCAGAACCTGAACCAGAACTTTCTGCTGCAATGACTCAGGTAATTAATAAAACTGAAACAGCACGACCGGCTGGCTCAGAAAGGTCACCGAGCGGGTCACAAAAGAATGTGAGACCCATTGGTGCACCTGGTGGTAATTTGTTGAAGTTGTTTAAAACCCCAGCAACTTCATCTACCCAACCACCAATTCCCTCTTCCACTGACCAACCTGAGGACCTCCCAAAAGGTCCCTCAGGATCTCCAAAAGGCGTTTTAAAACATCAAAAATTTAAGAAATCGTCCTCACTGCCCAAGGACATTGGTACCGAAGCTAACCCTTCTGGTTCTTCCCAACAAGAACCAGAAGAATCGAGTCAAAGGGAAAACCCACAAGAAGCCATCTCCAAAACTTCTTTAGGAGGAGATGGTGAAGGAAATAAAAGTGTGTCAGCCCAGCATACAGTAGAGTCCGTGTCTGCACGTGCACCTCCTGAAACTTCACAAATATTACACTCTTCTGATGCACGAATTGATGAAGTCTTTGATGTGACACCATTAGAGACTGAGATTCCAGACTCTACGACCGATGAAGTGACTCTTGAAGATGGTACGAGAGTCATTAAGGCAACCCCCGTGTCTACTGTCACTGACGATGAAGCTTTGGCTGAGCCAACCCATAAATCTGGTGACGATGCATCTGCAACAGCAGTTGTTGAACCAGAAGCTGGTTCAGGTACCAGTGATCTGAACCAGGGCATATCTGATCAGACTACAGTTTTAACTGACCTCTGGGATGAAGATGAGCCACCTCAAGGGAATCTTGATTCCTTTGTTGACTTTGAGTTTGATGAGAATTTACTGGAGGAGAATCAGTCGTCTGATTCTGAGCCACCCTTCGATCTTACAAACGTCCCTCCTCCCCCAGAAATCCAAAATATACTTGTTGAACAACCATATCGCCAACCACCAACATCTCACAAACATCCATACTTTCCACCAGGCTCAACACCTGCATATGTTACTACACCCACTTTTCAACCACAACTACAACACTTACACCCACAAATTCACCAAGTACCGAAGCCCATCAGTTATGATACTCAAACTGAAAAAGAGTTGGACTCTGCCACTGAATCTGAGAGTTCAACTGATATGCAATTGGAAAAGGCATTAGATGGGCTTGGTAGAATTCCCTTTGTTGCTTCTGCTTCTGCACAACCACCTCCTCCTTTGAGTGTGGAAGCACAGTTAGAGAAACAAAATACCGAAGTCCAAAGCCTACTTCTCAAGGTGGAGGACTTAACCAAATCTCTAACTGCCAATACTACGTCCCTGGCTGAAATGAAGGGTGCTCAGATGTTTCTTGGAACTGAGTTAACCAAGGTTGCTGGAAATGAGGGACTAGTAAGTGGGAAGCTAAATGAGCTGGTACATTCATGTAATAAGATAAGTTCAGCCATCAGGGAAGCCTTTAGACTGACCAAAAGAGATGTGCAAGCTTCAGTTGTTGCGAACTTGACATCTAGTGTTGAAATATTGAAACAAGAAGTTATGGCAGTCGGGAAGGAGGTGAATGAGTTGGTGAAGAAGCCCAGTTTTGATGAGAAGGAACTTGGGGTTTCTCTAAGTGTTGGTATTATTGAGAAGATGAAGTCTGAGCTATTTCAGGAACTTGTTGCTCAGATTTCAGCTTCTGTGGGTGAAAAGGTTGAGGCGAAGGTCGGAATAATGGTCTCTGAACTCACAAAAGATACAAACAAAAGAGTGGACAAGGCAGTAGAAGATGTACAGAAATCTATATCCACTCTTGATGAAACTGTGAAGGGCCAATCTAAAACTCTTGATGAAATTCTGACCTTGCTCAAGAAGGAACCTGTTGTTGCTCCTCCTCCTCCTCCATCATTCACTCAAGATGATAGAAAGCAGTTGACTAAAATCATAAATAAGGAAGCACTGAACCTGAATTCTAACTTCAGATTAAGGTCTCAGTTTTCTCAATTAACTAAGGGGCTTTCTGATTGTCTCAAGCAACAAAGTTGGGAACCTCTGAAGAACATTTAGATGGCAATTGAAGAATTCGCAAAATTACCTTTAGAGGTCCCCAAACGGGGAAAAGATGTGCCGATTGGTCTGCTTGCAAGTACTCAAGAAATGATTGAAGCAACCAAGAAGCAAACTGAGGTGCCATCTGGTAGTGCCTCAGTTCAGGGGGAACAACTTCAGAAATCTGAAGTACAAATTTCTGAACCTGTTAAGAAAGATAAGGGCAAGGCCCCAGTGGTGGATGAACCCAAGAAGAAAAATGCTAAGGGTTCTGGATTGGTTGTTGGTGAAAATGTTGATGAGTTTGGGTATCCTCTGCAAGATCCAACTGCAGATGGAAAGAAATTGGAGGCCTTGCAGAAACAAGTCTCAAATCAGTTCATAGCTTGGAGGGAAAACAAAGAAAGGGAAAGGGCACAACATCTTTCGATGGGGACCCTGAATCATATCGATGCTGCAGCTCTTGGTCTTTCATGGGAAAAGATGTCAGAAGATTAAGAATGATCCAAGAGTGCAGAAAGCTTTGACTGATATGGGAGATTATGAATTTGGAAAGATGTACTCTCCTTTGGAACAGAAGTTGGAAAGTCTCACATTCAAGATGTCCACTGAGGACTTGGTGAAAAATTGAATGAGTGAGATGGAAATAAAGAAGAAAGAAATTCTGGCTGAAGTTCTGAAGGTAGAAAGGCAATTGACTAGGCCACCCCCGAAAGCCAAAGTAACTGGACCTAGATCAACAAGGAAGAATGTTCGTGATGCTGATCCTTCCACATTTCAGCCAATTTCTGATGATGCTGCTGAGATCCAAAAGAAACATGAAAAGGATCAGTATGATCATTATATGAAGCATCGATCCCATCCAGCTAAAATAATTGATGTGGAAGTAACAAAAGCTGATGGATTGAAGCTCTTTGACTTGGTTGTTAAAAGAGAAGGAAGGGCAGCTGAAGAATATAATCAGGTCTCAGTTCACGAGTTTGGCATTTCTGAGCATAGAGAGATGATCCAGATTCTGAGGGGGAAACCAAAATCTGCTCTAATTGGTGCATGGCTGTCAAGAATTCAACAAAAGATGCAGGCCAAAGTAGAGATGGAGACAAGGCTATTTGGGAAAAAGGATCACTCTCCACTGAAGAGGAAAGCTTCTGAAAGCCCTTCTGGTTCAAGGCCTTCAAAGAAGTAGCTCCTCTTTCAGTCTATCAATTACTTGTAATTTATTTACATTTGTAACAAACATTTCAGTTTGTATATATATGTTGCAAATTGTAACCAATAAGTAGATGATAAGTTTAAGTTAGAAAAATCACAAAGAAAATTCTGAGACATCAATGATCTATAGGATGTACTTAGAAAATTTTTACAACGTAAACAAAACTTGCATTTCAGACTTACAAACATGTATAGATAGAAGTCTGATATGCATGCACTATTTCAGAACAAATAGGGGGAATTTGTTGGGTCGAAAATCGACCAAGTATAATTTGTTCAGAAATAGTTGAAGATCAGTGAAGATACTTGCACAAAATTCTGAACCTTTTCAGAATTAGTTCACTAAAGCTTCACTTCAGTTTCAGATCAGCCTAAACTGAAAGCATTCATTCTAAAGTCAAAGACTGAAGACTGAAGACTGAAGAAAGAGAATCATCTCATAAGCAGAGTCCAGAGAAGATTCTATCTGACCGAAGACCGAAGCATCTCAGTGTAAAGTACTTACAACACTTTACACTGATTACGAGGAAGTCTTTTACTTTACACACCTTTACCCGGCTAATAGTTTTATCTGTTAAAAGGTACAAGGGTTAAGTAAAAGGTTGGGAATAAAGTATGAAATGTCACATCAAATGACTTTCACACTTAACCTTAAAAGTACGCATGTTAAGGAATTGACTTTAATTCCTTAAATGCTCCCAACCATATTTGTACGGCCTGGTCCACATCAGCATGAACCTTGCCTATAAATATAAGACTTCTCACAACTTGCAAACGGCTTGAAACTTTAGCATTGCAACTTGTGAGATATACTTCAAGTAATTCTTAAGAGTATTTCCAAGTTATTGGATCACTTGTATTTCTAGGTTGTTTAGATATTTACACTTTGGTGTTTATCTTTGTTCTGCAACAACCTTTGTATTTGTTTATATCAACAAATCAAATACATTGAAAAAGTACATCGTGTCTCAATGCAACATACTTGAAATATATATATTATTTATATAGTTTATATTGTCAATGCTACATACTTGAATATATATAATACTTTATATAGTTTCAGCACTTTTTGTTTCTTATTATTTACTTTCAGTTAATTACTTTATTGTTTCTATCCATATCTGGATCGTATTCTGAACTGGTCTATTTCCAGTTAGAAGTACTTGTCAGTCGGGTATTATCCATCATATTTGGGACTCACACACATCATCAAACTCATGAGATCCATACAATACATGTATTCATCTCAAAGGTAAATAATTGAACTTGAAAATACTTAAACACATATAACTGATAACAAACATTAGATTCTCCCAATTAAGATTAGAATCTAAGCAATCATCATGTTACCTCGTACAGTAAGCTTATTCTATCCAATTATTCAGAATAAATTGCAAATCAAAATATCAGTCAAATACATCAACTCAGTGACTCCATTTGACCTATTTTGACCGAAACCTTAAATATTTAAACTTAATCTTTCGAGCAATTTACATGCAATACTTAACTTAAGGTGTACCAAACACACTTAAACTAAAGTCTTGACTTACACTACATCCTTATCAAGACACACGTTTATTCTGTGGTCACAAAGAACACAGCTAAGTCCCTCTGGAAACCAAATACCCTAATTAGCATTATCTCTCGTGCAATAGAACCCTTTTATTATGAGAAAGAACCTTACGGAGCATAAATTTACAAAATCGATCACAGTAATTTTAGAATCAAAATTACTCTAACAAATCTTGTAATAGTCATGCTTAAAACTGTCCTTGCAATATACCTTACGGAGCATAAAGTTAAAAAATCAATCACAGTAATTTTAGGAATAAAATTACTCTAACCAATCTTATAAAAGTCATGCTTAATACGACATATTTGAGTAGGTTCTAGAAGGACTAATTACTACAGAAGAGATCGGATATAACAAATGAGTAAACTTAAATGCCATATGTTTTCGTCATGTCTCTTGCAGTAACGACTCCCCTTAAACCATTATTATATTTTTGTGTTGCATTTTCTGAATATATGATGGTTCTTGAGAGATAGTGACTAAGGGTTTCTCATTCCAGTCAATTGGACTAGGAATTCAAAACGCGATCGATCAAAGTCCTTAGTGTAACCATCATAAATAAATCAACTTGCATATTCATCATAGGATAACAACCATTATATGAATAATCATGCTATCGCAAATGATTTATTAACAAGCATAAAATAAAGTAGCACTTTATATATACTCGTTTTTCCCAAATACGTTCATTTATAAACAAATTATAAATAACATAAATTATAAAGTACGATAACCCACTATGTTATCTAATGAAAATGTGCCTAGGACTCAGTCACCGATCACCGAAAATACATGGTCCTCCTTGACTGTGTCCTCCGCACGAAAGATAAGCACCTAGTTGCGAAACGGTACCCAAGCCTCAGTAGACTTGAATTTACCGTTCTTATCTTTCACTGAGACATTTGTCCAATATCCATCACTCTCAGTGGGAGTCCTGGATTTTGAAGTCTGTCTTTTGCTTCTCTGCACCCTCTCAGGAGATAACTCAATCTTTCTCCTGGGACTATGCTTCTGAAACATTGAGGAACGGCCAGTCTTTACTGTTCCTGTGAATCGATCATAAAAGTATGTATCATCTTCACCAACACGATTAAAGACTTCTTGTTTTGGAGTGGGATTCCTCTTTGGTGTCTTGCTCTGAGCATGGCCACCATTTGAAGGTTTCTTAGGAGATACACTTCTTGGCTTTCCTTGCTCCTTAGCACCATGACCCGAAGAATTTCTAGGTGATCCACTCCGTGCGGGTGAGTTCCTTTGAGAAATCTTCTTAGGTGAAACACTCTTTGACCTTTCTTCAACATGTTTACCCTTGTTCTTTCTCAATTGAGCATTAATATCTTCAACATCTTTGTCACTTGAGTCATTAGACTGCCTTGATCTGCTGGATTTACCCTTTTGTGGACACATACTTGCCACATGTCCCTTTTCTCTGCAAATGAAGCAAGAGAACTTATCAAGATTTTTCATTCTCTGCCTTTTATCCTTTGCATGGTAAGATGAATGCATATCTTGTTCAGACAAGGTGTGAGAACTTTGATCTTTAGACATCATCTCTTGCACCCTCAATTTTGCAGACTGTTCAGGAACAACTTCTGGTTGAATAGTTGGATCAGTTTCCGATTTAGCAAAAAGAGCGCTTTTACTGATCTTCTTTGACAGTAATCTTCTAGGACTCTGTTTTCTGAACTGTCTATTATGCTGCTCAAAATCAGTCTCATCAACTTCCCAAACCTTGTCAATCAAATCTGGTTCAATACTATCCAAGGAATACTCCTTTTCGGTGAACACTTTTCGACTACCTTTGAGAGTGTAGTGAGTGATTGAACCCTTGTTATAAATGTATTTGGTTTGTTTTGACGATTCTGGCTTCTCTCATTGTTCTTTGACTTTGTCAGAAGAGTCCTCTTGTCATCATCACTTATTCTAACGATAGGATCATAGATATGATTGATAGGAGGAGGAATCTCAACATTATGATTCTTTTTATTTGAGAGTCCTTCAAAACTATGGCAGTTTCCCTTCTTAATGCTTTCATAGGCATAACTTGTCATAATTCGAATATCTCTCATTTTGTCAATTCGGGAATGTAATTCTGTAATCTCGGATTGAGCAGAAAGTAGTTCCTTTTGTAAAGAAGCATACTCACCACTCAATTTTGCAGACTGTTCAGGAACAACTTCTGGTTGAATAGTTGGATCAGTTTCCGATTTAGCAAAAAGAGCGCTTTTACTGATCTTCTTTGACAGTAATCTTCTAGGACTCTGTTTTCTGAACTGTCTATTATGCTGCTCAAAATCAGTCTCATCAACTTCCCAAACCTTGTCAATCAAATCTGGTTCAATACTATCCAAGGAATACTCCTTTTCGGTGAACACTTTTCGACTACCTTTGAGAGTGTAGTGAGTGATTGAACCCTTGTTATAAATGTATTTGGTTTGTTTTGACGATTCTGGCTTCTCTCATTGTTCTTTGACTTTGTCAGAAGAGTCCTCTTGTCATCATCACTTATTCTAACGATAGGATCATAGATATGATTGATAGGAGGAGGAATCTCAACATTATGATTCTTTTTATTTGAGAGTCCTTCAAAACTATGGCAGTTTCCCTTCTTAATGCTTTCATAGGCATAACTTGTCATAATTCGAATATCTCTCATTTTGTCAATTCGGGAATGTAATTCTGTAATCTCGGATTGAGCAGAAAGTAGTTCCTTTTGTAAAGAAGCATACTCACCACTCAATTTTTCATGATTTTCTTGTCCCAATTGTTTTCTAAGAGTGATCTCCCTCAGCTCATTCTTTATACAATCGTTCTCTCTTTCATTAAGTCTAATCTTGTCTGAGAGATCTCTTTCTCTTCTAGTCAAGATGTTTACTTGCTGTCTTAAGAGAGACTTTTCTTTTTGATCCTCATCCATCCTCTTTTATAGATCATCAACCCTTAGATATAGCTCACATGCGGTTTGAGATATTTTAAAATTATCTTTACAGACATCAATTAATGAATGCAAAGAAAAATCTATTCGCTGCCCAGGAGCATGTAAATCTATCATAAAGGTAACTAGATCATTTACTCCCAAGTTTTCTGGAATCTTTACAAATTCAACCTTTGAAGTTTCTTCTTTTGAACAGTTATCACCATCTTTTATACTTGATGCTTCCACATTTGAAGATGATTTCTCAAGTGAGGTGAAAGGAACATTTTCATGTGTAGGGTTTGTTGATTCTTGAGAAGATGTCTCATCCGAAGGAATGGTACTACTTTCTGAATGAACCTCAGCGACATATGCATTGTCTTCTTTATTGACTTTAGTACTCCAGTCATATGATCCGTCTTGTTTTTGGACCACCAAGGCTCTTGAGTTACTTTGATCAACTGAGCCTTGATTTCCGTCAGACCCATCAATGTATGACCTTTATCTAGAGGTGTTAGAAGATGAAGGTACTGTTCCACCTTGATTGAAGTTCTGACGAGTCACAATAGGCCGATCATCCTTCTTAGGTCTCTGGCATTCCCTAGCAAAGTGTCCAAATCCCTCGCAATTGTAACACTTTATCTTTGACTTATCAAAGCTAAGCTTGGAACCCACAAGCTTTCGCCTTGTTCTTGATAGGAACCGTTTAGCCCGAAGAGCTAGCATAGCCATTTGCCACTACAAATCCATTTCTTCTAAGTCTAAAGGATCAATCTGTTCGTAGTCTTCATCTATAAGACTCAGATCTTGAACCTTTCCTTGGATAAACTGTTCATATGATGTCACAAATGATGCAAGAACGGATAAGTGACTTTCCGCACATTTGACACTTATAGGCACGGTGGAACTAGCACTGGAGGTAGGATATCCACGGTTGCCTAAATTGTCGCTCTGACTTGAAACAAGACATATGTTCCCCTAAGAGTCAAACGAGATCTTTTGTAAGTCAACATCTTCACTCAGGAATGCCCTTGTGCTTCCTTCAGGGGAACCTGGACTCACATTGATCGTAGGCCTACCGTAATAAAGCTCGGGAATCTGAGCATTATTATATCCTGCTTCCCTCCTTTTTAGTTTCATTTCTTGTCCCCGAAACTTAGCAACTATCTGAGTCAAGGACATATCTGAGAAATCTGCTTTCTCCTGCAAAGTAGTAATGTAATTACTCCACTTTTCCGGCAAGGAGCTCAAAAATTTCTTGACTTTTTCCTCCTCAGAGTAGGTAACCTCAGATGCTTGCAACTCTGCTAACAAATGATAATACCTTGTAATTAGTTGATCTAAGTTTTCACTTCTTAACCCATTAAATACGTTATACTGATGTTTTAAAAGGTCTATTCGATTCTTTTTAAGTGTTTCATCCCCTTCACAATGATTCTTTAATGCTAACCAAAGTTCTTTTGATGTATTGAATCCATTAAATAAATGTAATATTTCTTGTGGCAATGACATTTTTAAACATGATAGTACCTTTTTCTCTGCCTCATACAATTTTTTATTAGATTCAGTCATATCTTGGTAAGCATATACTTTGTTAACACCACTGTCCTCATATGTTGGGGCACTATATCCTTCCGTCATACAAGTCCACATTCTAATATCTGTGAATTGCATAAAGGATTCGAATCGACCTTTCCACGAAAAGTATTGGTCAATGATCATCAGCTTGGGTGGTGAATTACCTTTACCGGTCTCATGGTCCATTAGTATCAATTGGTTAAGATAGTTTGCTGCCATTGTGTATGAGGTTCAACTTATAAACACTCAAGTACACAAGAACACGTAAAACAGGAACACTAAAATGAAACGAGCAAAAGTGTAGGAAACACGCAAACCACAAGAACTCTCAAAACACAAGAACTCCCAAACAGAACACGCAAATCACATAGAACACGCAAACTGTTTGAAAATCACGCAGATCTGGATAGTATCGAAAACACGCAAAGTACAGTACTTATGAACACGCAAAGTACTGTACAAGAACACGCAAAACACGACAACCACCTTTTTTTCAATCTTTCTTAGATCTAGAACCCAATATTGTTACTTGATTAATGAAATCTTGAAAAAAATGGTTTTAATATTGAGATGTGTTTAATTTTGGTGTTAAGTTTGAACCTTTATTTCAAATGAACCCAAAAACACTTCTCCAACTAAGAACACGCAAAAACGGGATACCCAAACCGTGATCAATCTCGAACCAAGGTTGTTAAAAACCTATGGCTCTGATACCAGTTGTAAGTCCCTCGGGTCTTATTCTTCTATCGAACCGAGATTGACTTAAGGATATGTCAAGGTGCGGAATTCCTCGAGATAACCCACGGTTTTTATATCTACCTTTTTTTGATATATATATATATATATATATCACTATAAATATATATATATATCTTTTGCATGAATATAAACACTCGTATTTGGTTAATATAGTGAGGCGGCTTTCCGGACAAACCTTACCAACCAACGTGGTAATCTAAGGCTACAAGCCAACCAAACCGGGTGTGTGTTTTGCGGTTCGTGCGTGAGTCGAGTACCACCCATGAGATCTACTATGTGTGTTCTCTAGTTTCTCACTCTAGGTTTTGCTCATTTCTCTCTCTACACTCTTGTTGAGAACATACAAACACACACCCTCTATTTATAGGCAAGGGCCAAGAGCACTCAAATCCATGTGGATTTGCGTGTTCCTGTGTCAAGCCCATAAAGTCCATTAGGGTTTGGCCTTGTGAGTCCCTCGATAGCTTCAGATCGCTCTCGAGATCGTCTATTGTTATGTCGTGAGTGCGGAATCCTCACGAGATAACTAGTTTGATTAGTTATCGAATATATTGCCAATTATATCTAAATAACCAGCCGTATGAAATCTATCTTCGTTTTCTATAAGGTAGAAACGAACTTAGTCGCTTTAGGTGTGTGTTAATTGAACGGGGATACTCAATTTAGGGTTTCCATTCGTTTATATATGTTTCTTATTGATATTGGGCCTGCTGGGCTTTGTTCTTACGAACTTAGCAGCCTAGCCCATAAAACGAAGATTACCTTCGTTAGTTCCTAACGAAGATCATCTTCGTTAGTATAACTTACCATCAACATCTATGCCTTCTTATTTTCCAAGTACTTCATGTACAAGGAACCTAACATATATTATGTTTGTACTTGTATAACATACATAACAAACATCATATATAAACATATATATAACACCAAAATACAATGAATAATCATGATAATAATAATAAAGATAAAATATAATTGCATTGAAATAAGATAGATTACATTTACATGTCGTAAACTTATTACATGCAACCTAATATACACTTTACCTAATCTTTATCATAATCATAAGTTGAATCAGAATCAGAATCAGATTCCAAGGCTGTTTGCCTTTGAATCTGTAATCAGAATCAGAATCAGAATCAGAATCAGAATCAGAATCAGAACCTAATATACACTTTATAATATACAAATCATAATAGAATCATAATCAGAATCAGAATCAGAATCAGATTCCAAGGCTGTTTGCCTTTGAATCTTTACTTCTTTTCTCTTTATCTCTAACTCTTTTCTTTCTTCCAAAGACGGATCTTCAGGAGTTGAGTCCCAAACATCATCAAACCCATAAGGTTTCTTGAATATATTTAAATCCGGTTTAGGAACAAACTCACCCTCCTCAAGTTCATCACCATCAAAAAACAATTCTGCATCATCTGTATCATCTATTAAGATTACACAATAAACACCAAAATACAATGAATAATCATGATAATAATAATAAAGATAAAATATAATTGCATTGAAATAAGATAGATTACATTTACATGTCGTAAACTTATTACATGCAACCTAATATACACTTTACCTAATCTTTATCATAATCATAAGTTGAATCAAATCAGAATCAGAATCAGAATCAGATTCCAAGGCTGTTTGCCTTTGAATCTGTACTTCTTTTCTCTTTATCTCTAACTCTTTTCTTTCTTCCAAAGACGGATCTTCAGGAGTTGAGTCCCAAACATCATCAAACCCATAAGGTTTCTTGAATATATTTAAATCCGGTTTAGGAACAAACTCACCCTCCTCAAGTTCATCACCATCAAAAAACAATTCTGCATCATCTGTATCATCTATTAAGATTACACAATAAACACCAAAATACAATGAATAATCATGATAATAATAATAAAGATAAAATATAATTGCATTGAAATAAGATAGATTACATTTACATGTCGTAAACTTATTACATGCAACCTAATATACACTTTACCTAATCTTTATCATAATCATAAGTTGAATCAGAATCATCAAATATAAATCAGAATCAGAATCAGAATCAGATTCCAAGGCTGTTTGCCTTTGAATCTTTACTTCTTTTCTCTTTATCTCTAACTCTTTTCTTTCTTCCAAAGACGGATCTTCAGGAGTTGAGTCCCAAACATCATCAAACCCATAAGGTTTCTTGAATATATTTAAATCCGGTTCAGGAACAAACTCACCCTCCTCAAGTTCATCACCATCAAAAAACAATTCTGCATCATCTGTATCATCTATTAAGATTACACAATAAACACCAAAATACAATGAATAATCATGATAATAATAATAAAGATAAAATATAATTGCATTGAAATAAGATAGATTACATTTACATGTCGTAAACTTATTACATGCAACCTAATATACACTTTACCTAATCTTTATCATAATCATAAGTTGAATCAGAATCAGAATCAGATTCCAAGGCTGTTTGCCTTTGAATCTGTAATTCTAATACAGAATGAAAAGCATCAGAATCAGAATCAGAATCAGAATCAGAATCAGAATCAGAATCAGAATCAGAATCAGAATCAGAATCAGAATCAGAATCAGAATCAGAATCAGAATCAGAATCAGAATCAGAATCAGAATCAGAATCAGAATCAGAATCAGAATCAGAATCAGAATCAGAATCAAACTTATTACATGCAACCTAATATACACTTTATCAATCTTTATCAAAATCATAAGTTGAATCAGAATCAGAATCAGATTCCAAGGCTGTTTGCCTTTGAATCTGTAATTCTTTTCTCTTTATCTCTAACTCTTTTCTTTCTTCCAAAGACGGATCTTCAGGAGTTGAGTCCCAAACATCATCAAACCCATAAGGTTTCTTGAATATATTTAAATCCGGTTTAGGAACAAACTCACCCTCCTCAAGTTCATCACCATCAAAAAACAATTCTGCATCATCTGTATCATCTATTAAGATTACACAATAAACACCAAAATACAATGAATAATCATGATAATAATAATAAAGATAAAATATAATTGCATTGAAATAAGATAGATTACATTTACATGTCGTAAACTTATTACATGCAACCTAATATACACTTTACCTAATCTTTATCATAATCATAAGTTGAATCAGAATCAGAATCAGATTCCAAGGCTGTTTGCCTTTGAATCTGTAATTCTTTTTCTCTTTCAGTTTCTGCTTCTTGCTGTTTATCTAATAAGTTATCAAATACAGAATGAAAAGCATTTTCTTCGGTATTACAGTCATGTCCAAATTTTGCCTTAACTTCACGTTTTAATCGTTCAGTTTCAGCTTCAACCTGATCATCACTTAAATAATCAACCGATTTCGAAGAATTACCTGAGTCAAGTGCTTCAATAACTTCAGCATCACGAGGAGCACTTGATCCACCCGCACCAGATGTACCAGTTTGAGTAGTATCTCTTCCTGTCTCCCCCTGAGTCTCAACACCTTTTCCTTTGTCAGAAACTGGGCGAGAATCACTCCTATTACCAGCATTATCAGCATCATCATCATCATTCTGACGTCTTGGCTGAACTGCTGATAATCTGCAAACTTCTTCAGGAACATCTCCCCCTTGATTCTTGACCCAGTTTATTAGAAAGGTCAATGCAATCTGGGCAAAATTGGTATAGCAGGAGGCAACAGTGGACGCAACGTTACTCTACCGGCCACAGTAGCAACCGGCGCTGAAGAGACAGCAGGAATATCAGCAGCAGCTATAGATACAGACGTAGCCTCAGAAATTCGTGCACGCTTAGCTCTGCGATAAGTAAGAGGAGCATCCAGTGTCCTCTTAGATCCAACAGTACTTGTTCCTTCATGAATTGGACTGGATGCCAAATCCCTATGTTCCACTTCTTCTTGATATTTAAGTACAGCTTCTTGTACAACACCATCATCCTGAGTAAGTTGAGCATCATATGCAGCATGAACGGATTGATCCGTATCAGAAAGAACGGGAGAAGAATGACAAGCCTTACTCCGACGCTCTCGGCGTAAAGCACCAGATACACCTTCTTGAGAAAAGTGATATGAATGATCACTTCCTGAAGCAGCAGAGACATCATGAACCATCTTAGTTCGATGCTCATTACTAGAATCAGCAGCGACACTATCATATTCATCTGTGTCTGCTTCAACTACATCATCACCACCATCATTCCCATGATCAGAGTCATCAGAATCAGAATCACCATCAGAACTATCATCAGAACTCTCTTCATCCTCATGATTAGAATCATCATCATCATCAACTAACATATCATTCTCAAAACGTGATCGATAATTTGGATTAATCAAATGTCCAAACAGTGGTGGATCATTAAGACCAGCCACATTACTAGTGTTGGCTTCTAGATCAGCAAATAAACGTAGAGGCCAAGCATGTGGTACATATCGAGGACCTTGATCAAATACTAAATTCGGACAAAAATGTCTAACGATTGCCATAACAAAGCGAGGATATAAGAGAAACCTATTTTTCGCTTTGGCATTGAGTTGACCAATAAACTCGTGATAGAAGTATGTCGAGAAAGGATAAGGTCGATTATAGACCAAGGCAACCATCTGCGAAGAAATCTGAGCAGAAAGCTGATCAAATCCAGCCTTACGATTGCTCAAACTTACTAACAAAACATAAGCAAGATATCTCCAACGTCCTTGAAATCCACTTTTGTCAAAAGGAAGCTTTATTTGACCAACATATCCCATTCTTTGAAAACATCTACGAATAAGGTCAAAGTCATAAGTGAATTCCACCGCGTCGTCTGATTCTTCGCCTAAATGCAGAATATCACGAAGCGTTGCAGCATTGAAATCAAACGTGATTCCTTCAACAGTAGCACGAATAAAACTACGACCATTAACCATGACCTGATGAGCAGTCCTCCAGAAGTCATCAATATACTGTCTAATCAGTCTAGGTGAATCACAGAATGCAAAAGAAAGCCTGGAACGAGCAATAAAATCAAACATCCCATGAAAATGTTCACAATTATGCTAATCTGAATCAAGATTTAAGGCCAGATTGTGCTTCTTAACAAACTGACATGGAGCAAGAGCCATTTCTGCAAAACAAATCATAATGTAAAAACAATTATAAGATTTAAATGAATTGCAGCTTAGATAAACTTAATCAATAATTTCACAAGTTGATACTGTACGAAATTAATCTTTAAGTTCGTTAGTTAAGATTGTACGAAGATAGACTTTAAATTAATAATAAACGAAAATAGATGTTAAGTTCGTTAGTTAACAATAAACGAAGATAGACTTTAAGTTCGTTAGTTAAGATTGTACGAAGATAGACTTTAAATTAATAATAAACGAAGATAGAAGTTATCTTCGTTTAAAACCAAATAAAACGAAATTAGATGTGACGAAAATAAGTTCAATTTTCTGAAGATCAAGTCCAAACGAAGATAAAGACTATCTTCGTAAGAACAACATTGTACTTAGAAAATTATTCAAGATTCTTCATCACGAAACTTTCCACGATGCGACCCTTTGACCTAATCCTGTACATAGCAAAAACTCGTTAAAAGCAACTTGTTCATGCCTTGTACCAAGAAGTACCACCATCTAAAATCATCATCATAATGTAAGTATTTTATAGATTGTACGAAGATAGACTTTAAATTAATAATAAACGAAAATAGATGTTAAGTTCGTTAGTTAACAATAAACGAAGATAGCTTTGAAGCATACTAAGTTCGTTTGTCAACAAAAACTCCTAAATTCGTTAGTTGAAAGAAGAGTCTAAGTTCGTAAGCTCTGTTTGAGAACCTAAATTCATAGTCAATAAACGAATGCTAAATTCGTAGTCATTCTGAACGGCCTGTTGGTTCCAAAATCAAATATTTGATTTTAATAAAATTGATTAACACTTGTTTTGCCCGAAATTAGTTACAAAACATTTGTATCAATTAAATGAAGCATAACCCACTTCGATTTTACAAACGAATTAAAGATCCAATGAGTTAAAAACAAAAACGAAATTAAACCCTAGCACCTAAAATATTTATAAAACTGATTGAGTTCAAGTAAAAATTGGTCAAAAACAAGAATCGAGAATTGGGAATTTGTGAATGACGATGCTCAATGATATACCTGAATCACTTATTTCAACAAAAATCGAAACAACAAGCAAAGAATCAAGTGAAATCAAGTAATTTGATTGATGAAGATATAGGGGTTTATGCAGCTTAAATTCGTTTTTCTTTAATAATTCTGGCAATGAAAAAGAGAAAACGAATTAAGTGGATATATAGATGGATGGTTTAAAACGGGTCAAAACGGGTCGGTGAGAAGGTCGGTTGAAAGTATGTTATAACGAAGTTAACCTTCGTAAAATCAACTGGAACGAAGATAGAAGTTATCTTCGTTTAAAACCAAATAAAACGAAATTAGATGTGACGAAAATAAGTTCAATTTTCTGAAGATCAAGTCCAAACGAAGATAAAGACTATCTTCGTAAGAACAACATTGTACTTAGAAAATTATTCAAGATTCTTCATCACGAAACTTTCCACGATGCGACCCTTTGACCTAATCCTGTACATAGCAAAAACTCGTTAAAAGCAACTTGTTCATGCCTTGTACCAAGAAGTACCACCATCTAAAATCATCATCATAATGTAAGTATTTTACAAACATTATAATCTTGAATAAAAACAAAACCCCAAGGTCTAAAATCAACCATCAACAAACTTGAAAATAATCAATGAACATATGAACAGTGTTACCAATCACGACCATGATACGGAGAGCATTTCTCTAATCATTGAGATGCTTGACGGCAAACCATCTTGAAACACTTAAGTCCCATATTAGATGCCGTCTACAAAACAAACAACCAATGAATAGTCCAAAAATCCAATGAATAACTTAGTAAAGTTTCCGAAATCATGTCATAAGTCAAGGTACGAAAATCAAAAGAAACACGTATCAACACTGATTATTTTCACTAAATACATGAAATGTAATGTAAATAAATACTCCAAAAACAGGTTCATGTATTCTTCCTTCACGTGCTCATATTTGCATCACAATATTGTCATTTCACACCAAAAATCTTGTCTCCACGATATCATCAGTATGAATAACACTGTATTGCAACAAAGATCAGCACTCCAACTTTATCTTCTTATCCTGAACACTGCACACTCACCAAAAACTCATTAACGCATCAAGAGCAAAGGCATAATAATGCAGAAAATTCAAAGTAAAACACACAAAATTAGAATTAACAATTATGAAATATTCAAGATTCTAACATAAGATCAAGGGAGGTCATTCCATTGTCAACCCTAAAATGTCACCAAGTTATTAATTAAATTCGTAACTTGTAACAACTTAAACTTGTGAGATTTCAAATAACTTTGACTTTTCACATAAAACTTAAAAGATCATTTTCTAAACTTAAACAAATTAATGTCCATATCAGAAAATCTTCTTTTGTACAAATCACATAACCTCATCAAGAATTCAAATAAATGAATTCAGCAAAACATATACTCAACAGAATTCTAAGTAGGATCTCTCATGCAATAAGAACTTATCAAAATACTATTTTGACTCAATAAAATGAAAAATAAAACAGAATAAAAATTACAGAATAATAAGCTTATCTAAACACTATTTAGCTTAATTTATTCATTATGCACTTGTAACTTGGTTACTACTGATTAGATCAGATTAGCATTTACATAAGCCTACTAGTGAGAAATAATTCTCTTATTATTAGTTATGAACAGTGATCCAAAACGATTACCAATATGTTTGTCCTCTTAAACACTCGGTACTTCCAGTCTCCTTTTTGGTTTGTGGCACTTTCGTATTACTTGAGCCAAGGACAGTCACCATGTAACCTAGTAAGTTACTCATGCCACACTTTTAGTTTGCGAACTTATGTGCCCCATATTCAGATACACTCTCACAATCGAAACAAGCACTAAGATTAAGACATTTGGTGAGTATAGTGAGAAAGTCCTTAAGAATCAAGTTAGCGGTGACAGGTCGGTGATTCCTCACACGCAAAGCGACTTAACTTGACTCACGTACGGAAATATACTTAACATTGCATAATGCCAAGTACTTGCATATTTGTGACATTATTTTTAAAGCACTTATTAATACCCGTGACTTTCTATGAGACCCGTGTAGCGAACTTTCTGACAACCTATCCCAAGTTGGAAGCTTTAGGTAGGCTAGGTATACAAAGACACCCCAAGGACTTACTTGTTCAAATCTCAAAGGCCACATTAGCTTCATATTTTCAACAGATTTATTTTGATATTTGCATATCTTGTCACAAATATACATCCGAAAAAGCAATACATACACATATATGTACCCGAGACCTTCTATATAAAGACCAAATATACCTAATTACAATGCAAGATCTTTCATAAGATTTAAAGGACTTGTCTATTTTAAGAACAAGTATTCTCAGCCATATATCTGAATACGTTTCCCATAAGAACATTGTATACATTTAAGTTCAGATTATAAGGAAACCTTGGTACTTTGTGCCTATCGATACATCATATAATGGTATCACTGAACTGAGCATTTTAAAGTACAATTAAGTAGGCTTAAAAGCTAAAGTATCGTCACGTCTAATCTTATAGTGCAGTAACCTTAGTTAATTAAGTATTTTTTTTATTTTTTATTTTTTATTTTTTTATTTTTTATTTTTTTTTATATGACACTATCTATATACGACTTAAACTACTAAGACTCGAAAAGAAAATTTAAGTTCTTTGAGAGAAACTACTCGGAATTCTTCATACCATTGAGTTGATATAACAACTCATGACGAGGTCTATCAAAAGCTTTTGTGTATAGATCTGCAAGGTTATCATCAGTAATAACCTTTTCTAAGTGAATAAGCTTTTTCTCAAAACAGTCACGTAAAAAATGATGCTTTATATCTATGTGTTTGGTGACTTTAAAGTTTTTCTGATTCTTAGTAATATCTATGGCAGACTTATTATCAATACAAATAGGAGAGTCTGAGATATCCATACCATAGTCGCGCAATTGTTGCTGTATCCAAAGTACCTGAGAACAGCATTGACCAGCAGCTTTGTACTCTGCTTCAAAGGTAGACTGTGCAACAGATGTCTGCTTCTTGCACTGCCACGATATAATTCTCCCTCCTAAAAGCTGACATCCACCTGACGTTGATTTCCTATCCGAACTGCAGCCACCATAATCCAAATCAGTATAAGCTTTGAATTCAAAGGAACCATGCATGGGATACCAAAGCCCTAGACGAGGCTTGGCCTTCACATAACAAAGAATCCTTTTCGCAGCTTTCAAATGTGACTCTTTCGGATTAGCCTGATATCTAGCACACATACAAACAGCAAAGGTAATGTCTGGACGTGAAGCCGTCAGATACATCAAGGAACCAATGATAGCCCGATATTGAGTTGCATCGACGTCTGGATCATTTGTCTTATCAGGACATAGCCCATGACTAGTCTGAATGGGAGTAATAGCATCTTTAGCATCGGTCATTCGAAACCTAGTATGAAGATCTTGAACATACTTGGTCTGGTGAATAAAGAACCCATCCTTCAGTTGATCCACCTGTAGTCCAAGGAAGAAAGTTAATTCCCCCATAGCACTCATTTCGAACTTAGCCTTCATGCTATGCTCAAATTCCTTGCACATATTCTCATCAGATGAACCAAAGATAATATCATCGACGTAAACCTGTACAAGCAAGTAGTCCTTCCCTTTCCATTTGATAAATAACGTGCTGTCAATAGAACCTCTAATAAAACCATTTTCATGCAGATGAGTAGACAATTTTTCATACCATGATCGAGGAGCCTGATGTAAACCATATAGAGCCTTATCAAGACGATATACTCTATTAGGAAAATCTGGATCCTCAAACCCGTGAGGTTGATCGACATACACTTCTTCTCGTATTTCCCCATACAAAAAGGCACTTTTTACATCAAGTTGATACACCTTTATACCTTTATAACTAGCATATGCCAGAAATAATCGAATAGCTTCAAGTCTAGCTACCGGTGCAAAAGTCTCATCGTAATCAAAGCCTTCTTGTTGCTCAAATCCTCTAACCACCAACCGAGCCTTATTGCGAGTGACTACACCTTTGTCATCCTTCTTACAACGAAAAACCCATCGCGTTGATAAAGGAGATTCACCCGGGGGTAAGTCAACTAACTTCCAAACATCAAGCTTCCTAAACTGAGCCAATTCTTCTTGCATCGCCTCAACCCATGACGGATCTTTAAGAGCCATACCAACATTTTTAGGCTCAACCTGAGAGATGAAGCAAAAGTACAAGTACCAAGTAATTGCCCCAGTATCCTTAATTTCAGCAAACATACTTGACAAATTTTTCCTATTCTGATTTCTCGTGCGAACAGAGGAA
The DNA here is from genome assembly GCA_034093135.1 of Erigeron breviscapus. Classification (NCBI taxonomy): domain Eukaryota; kingdom Viridiplantae; phylum Streptophyta; class Magnoliopsida; order Asterales; family Asteraceae; genus Erigeron; species Erigeron breviscapus. The sequence goes on along the minus strand of CM067174.1, from coordinate 55,750,250 downwards.
GAAGCATCACCAATGATTTGCTCTACTAGATGATCCTTGTTGACTCTTGTTTGAGGAACCGTGTCTACTGTAAGATCATTTCCCAAATTAGTCTGCACATGTTGCTCTGGAGTTTTAGGCTCCTCCTGATTTTCACCTTCCGTGTCGTCAGTGTCATAGAAGGGAGTATCAGGTAAAGGTATATGTAAAGGATCAGTAGGATCTTTAGGAGCAGTCTCTAAGGTAGAATCTGGTTCCTTGGTCCCACTTGATTCTCCAGATTTGGAAGCAGACTTAACGAATGGCGAGGAAACCGGAGAAGAAACAGAAGCCGGTACACCATCAAGTGGATCATGAAGAGTAACTACATCCTCCACAGTCGGAACACCTGTAAAAGAAACAGGACCACGAAAAGAGGTGAAGACACCATCATAATCGAAGTCATTTGCAGGACCAATGTGTACAGCAGGTTTATGACTGACAATTATCACATTTGTACCAAAATTAACTTTGCCAGTTTTCTGATTGTACACACGCCGAATTGGTGTACTAGGTATATAACCTAAAAAGAAACCCTCCTCAGATTTAGGATCAAATTTTCCCTGAGGAAGAACTTTAAGAAAAGTACAATGAACACCAAACGGCTCAACATTTTGCAAATTGGGCTTTGTGTTGTGGAAAAGTTCATAACAAGTTTTCTTAAACCGTTTAACTGTTAAAACCCGATTTAAAATGTGACAAGCTGTATTCACTGCCTCCCCCCAGAAAGTAACAGGAAGCCCTGAATCAGCAAGCATCGTCCTGGCTGTTTCTATCAAAGTCCTGTTTTTCCTTTCAGCTACTCCATTCTGCTGAGGCTCATGCGGTGCACTGAATTGATGTTGAATACCCTTGGTCAAACAGAAGACAGTAAAAGTATTATTCTTGAACTCAGTGCCATGTTCACTCCTGATTCTCTTAACTTTAACTTCATGGACATTCTCAACTTGTCTAACAAAATCCATAAACCGGTTTGCGGTCTCGTCCTTTGTCTTCAAGAAAAATACCCATGAGTACCTTGAGTAATCATCAGTGATCACAAAATAGTAGGACATCCCTCCAATGCTTCTTACGTTCACAGGACCAAAGAGATCCATATGAAGTAATTCGAAGGGTTTGGATATAGAGTTGTGCACCTTTGGTTTGTGAGGATTCTTATGTTGCTTTCCTTTCAAACATGGTACACATTTATCTTCCATCCCAAACTTCTTAACTGGAACACCTTCAACTAATCCAAGACTAACAAGTTCATTCATCTTCCGAAAATTGATATGTCCCATTCTACGATGCCAGATAAGAGATTCAGTCTCATTTGCTTTGCTCAACAAACAGAGGGGCTCCGTTGGATTATCAACACCTAAAACTAAGCCATAGATGTCTCTCTTCCTAGGACCTCTGAGCATTATCCATTCAGCTGGAATAACGAAACCCGGCTTCAAAATGAATGCCTCCTTTTTTGTGAAATGAACATTGTTGCCCTTGTCACAGATCTGTGAGACACTCATTAGATTATGAGTAAGTTGTTCCACATAGTTTACTCTTTCAAGAGTAAGTTGTCCATTGATGACATCTCCTTGACCGGTGATGTTGCCGCCCTTGGATCCAGCAAAACTAACGTACGACCCATTTATACCAGTATAATTGGACAAGAGTTTCCTGTCCCCTGTCATGTGCCTGGAGCATCCACTGTCAAGGTACCATAAATGGATTGGTTTCTAGGAACTCCCTGCACATAAAATGAGAAAAATTAGTTTTCATTGGGGACCCAAACCTTCTTAGGTTTGGGTCGACCCTTCTCATCCCTTAGAATCAGTTCAGTCCAATACCCATTGCTGGAAGCCGTGGGTGAGACATGATTCTCGTCACGTCTTCTCACTGGAGGAGACATCTGACCTCTCGCCGGAGAAGGTCTAGGAGAATGAGGGCCATAAGAAGGTCGAACACTCGAGTGAATTTGGTCATAGAAAGAATTTTGATTTCTAGGAGCAGAACGATCAGGTCGTGGAGGTGTTTGAAAACGATTTGAATTCCTATGAACATTTCCTGATGAACCTTTCAGTGGAGATTCACGTCGTTGAGGTATAGTAAACGGTTTTGGAGAAGATTGAACTTTAGTCTCATCAACCTGTTTATCATTACCCAACCCCCTTTTTCTTTCTGAGGTGGAAGCCTTTGAAGGAGAACCTGATCTTCGAGGTCTATTTGGACAAACACTATAAACATGACCCTTTTCATGACAAGCAAAGCAGGAGAGGATCTTGAACTTTTTGTTTGTATCTACCTTTTTATCGGTACCTACAGATTCATTTTTAGCACTAGTGTCCACTGACTTACTTGTTTTCCTTTGATTTTCCTTTTCAGGGTCTTGTTTAGTTGGTGATATCCTAGACTTTCTAGCACCTTCTTTCTCATTTTTATCCTTACTTGAAGATTTCTTAAGTGCAGGCATTAAGATGTGTTTTAAAACCTTAGTTGCTTCTTCATTAACGGCTAAGTTATCTTCAGATTTTCTAATCCTAGACTGCTTAGGTAATGGAGTGAGACGCTGCTGACTTAATTTCTTCATATCCTCAATAGCTACATCCCAGACTTTATCAATCCTCTTAGGGTCAATAGATTCTAATGGAATTCTAACTCAGTATAGACCCTATTACTCTTGTGAAGTGTAAAGTGTACAATACTGTCTTTCTGACCATAAGGTGTAGATTGATTTAGGACAACACCTTTCAATTTCTCTTCCTTGTTAGGTTGAGAAGAACCTTCTTTAGACACTTTTGATCCCTCAGGCATCTTTGTCTCAAGTATTGAGTCTTTTGGATTACCATCTACAGCACTAGGTTGAAGTAGGATATCAGGAATATTAGGCTCAACAGAAGTATAGTTATTATTGAAAGGAGGAGGCACATCTTTATAAGAGATCTTAGCAGTGTCAAGACTCTTAGAGGAAGAATTCTCAAACTTTGTCATATGCATCAAAAGCTCAGAATGTCTAGCAGAATCAGATTTAGCATTTAATTCCAAGATTTCTATCCTAGCATCAGCAAGCTCCTTTTCAATGATAGCACACTTTTTAGCTAACAAGGAGTAAGCTTCACTACCTACTCTTTCTATGGCCACAGACTGATTGACTTTATCTTTCATAGCTCTAATGTCAGACTCTAAAGATCTAATCTTTTCCTTGAAGAATTTTTCTTTATCATTTACAGTTAGACCCTTTTTAATTAACTTATCTCTTTCATCATGAGCAGCATTGACAACAGATTCTAATTTCTTAATTTGTTCATTATTTTGTTCAATTTCATCAAACATTCGATTAACAATTTTGCAAACATGAACAATAGTATGTAAAGAATAAGATACCTGTTGGTCTGCCTCTTTGCAATCTGCCATGTAAGCAACAAAGTCATCCACAGTCATGCCAGCCGGAATCTCAAACTCTTGCATCTGCTCTTCAATTGTCTTTTCAACCTTTTCTGTAGCAGAATCTTCTTCATCCTCAGCAACTTTTACCTCTTCAGTAGCTTTCACATCATCAAAGATCTCAACATTTGCCAACTCATCATCAGATTCAGAATCAGTATCATATACACCAGCAGCAACAGTATCCAATTTCGAACTTTCTGTGTTTTCATACAAATGCTCTTCACTGTGGTAAACTATGGTGTCCAAAAAGTCATCAGGAGAATCAACTATCTGAGCCATATCATCAAGAATTTCAGCCAAATAAGCGTTATTGGTCTCATCATGTGGAAGATTCCAAACATAAGAACCATCGGGTTGAACAGATACTATAGCCTTGTCATTGCCGTTGACATTTGCAGTAGGATCATCAGTCAACAAAAGAGCTCTAGTTGAATTTTGATTGAACGGACGATTACCACCTCTATCTTGACGTGTAGGGGTAACATTGCCTCTCTCTTAGGCCGTTGACACTCTCTGGCAAAATGTCCAAAACCTTCGCAGTTATAGCACTTCACCTTTGACTTGTCAAAGCCCTGAGTACCTCCAGTAAGCTGTCTGCCTGTTCTTTGCATAAACTTTTGCACTCTCCTGGTGATCATGGCCAGTTGCCATTTCAGATCCATTTCTTCAACATCATCTGGATCTATCTGGTCTTAATCTTCATCAATAAGTGCTGGATCTGTGATTCTTCCTGCAACAAAAGCTTCATGTGCAGCACACATTGCAGCAAATACATTCATCCTACCCTCAGCTGATTTCATATTCATTGGCATGGACTTGTAACCAGCAGAAGAGGATGTAATGTTACCAAACTTCATATTTCCAGTCTTTGCACCTTCATTAGCCTTTTTACCCTTGTTACCAGCATCAGTAGCCATGAATCCGGAAGAATCATCTCCATCCATTAATGGACCACAATTGTCTGTCTCACCAGTATTACTAACTCCAGAAAAGAAAGCATTAACATCAGCTGTTGGATTTTTCATAGTGGCATGATAGAGAGATGGATCTTGTGTGAAGTTGTCTTGAAGATCCTTTGCCTTATCCTTCATTTCTCTGTTTCTTAGAGTGGATATAACTCCGTCAATACGAAGGGATGCATAATCAGTTCTTTCTTGCAATCCATGACCAAACTCTTTATAAGCTTTTGGCAAACCATCCAGGAATTTATCACTATCTCAGTAGGAGTGTATTTAAGATCAAAGTAAGCTAATTCAGCAAGAAGATGTTGATATCTCAGTATAAGATCCTCAACTTGTTCATTCTTTGTAGCATTGAAGCAGTCAAATTGTTTCTTGAGCATTTTAATTCTATTTTGCTTCAATAGTGGATCACCTTCACAATGAGCTTCAATAGCATCGAACAGTTGCTTTGAAGTCTTATATTCCTGTTTAGGAAACAAGTGCACCAACTCTTGAGGAATGCACATATGAATAGTAGAGAGAGCCTTTACTTCAATAGCATTGTTAGCCTTTTCTTCACCTGTTAATTCTCCCACCTTGTATGTAGAAGTAACTCCGTTTACAGTAAGAGTGGGCCACTTATAACCTTCGATGATCATTATCCACATGTTTAAGTCTTCTCGTTGAATAAAATCTTCAAATCGACCTCTCCACGCCCAGAAGTCAGCTAATGAGACTAACTTTGGTGGAGAATTTGTACGTCCTACAAGATGATCATGATAAACCAGAGAATTGAGGTATTGGGCAACAACATTGTTAGTTGAAGATGAGGAAGCCATAAGTGAAAATTACTGGTCAAAAAGAAAAAGAACGAAAATAGGTTAATTTCGTAAGACAAGGTCTGAACGAAGATAGCTAAGTTCGTAGACGAAGGTTCTGAACGAAGATAGCCAAATTCGTAGACAAGGATCTGAACGAAGATAGCTTAAGTTCGTAGACTAAATTCGTTTGAAGAAGATTCAGAACGAAAATGAAGATAACTTCGTTTTCTATCTTCGTTTATTGAACTTTAGAACGAATGTAAGTTAAGTTCGTTTTCTAACTTCGTTGTGCTAAGTTCGTAAAGAGAACGAACTTAACGACAGAAAGGGTTTTGGGAGGATTTGGGAGAATAACTACCAAACAAACGATCTCGAACCCTTCGATAAGATATCGAATAGCTCTGATACCACTTGTGAGTCCCTCGATAGCTTCAGATCGCTCTCGAGATCGTCTATTGTTATGTCGTGAGTGCGGAATCCTCACGAGATAACTAGTTTGATTAGTTATCGAATATATTGCCTATATCTAAATAACCAGCCGTATGAAATCTATCTTCGTTTTCTATAAGGTAGAAACGAACTTAGTCGCTTTAGGTGTGTGTTAATTGAACGGGGATACTCAATTTAGGGTTTCCATTCGTTTATATATGTTTCTTATTGTTATTGGGCCTGCTGGGCTTTGTTCTTACG
>CM067174.1:55627529-55743357 GCA_034093135.1 Erigeron breviscapus | reverse complement strand
CAATCTCCAACCTGCTCGGAAATACGGTTAGAACTTCAGAGGTTGACTTGAAAGAGATTGAAAGGCAGGTAAAAGAACTGGTTGAAAAACCTGGCCTAGATGTAACTGGCCTTGGAGAGCAGTTGATGACTTCAGTGGGTCAGAAAATAGAGGATACGCTGGGTGCTAGAGAAGAGCATTTGATAGAAAGGGTGATGTCTGAGATCACCAAGCTGGCCACTCCTCAGGTTGATCTGGCCCCACTCACCAGTGAGATCAATCAGTTGAGAGGCAGCATAGAAAGTTTGAACACCCAGGTATCTCTACATGCTCAGTCTATAGAGAAACTGACAACTGAAGTGGAAAATCTGAAGAAGATGGATGATGAAGTAAAGGATAAGGTTGTCTCTGGTTTGGATGAAGACTCCAAGATCCTAAATGAATTGAAAACTGGTCAAGAACAAGTAACTGCCAATGTTTTGACCCAGTCTAAAGAGACGAACCATTTATGGAGGTCCTTCAGGATGATGTGTGGAATCTTTAAGGAGTGCAAGGACATACAGTCATGGCAGCCTCTTGATCGGTTGCCATCTCACCCCTCTGAATGGGAAGCAATTAGGGCAGGTCTAGATGCTGCCAAGGGGGAAAGAAGTCAAGTCCTTGCACCAGTTGCACCTGGAAGGACTCCATCTGGAAGAGATTTGATTGTGGCTACCAGTACTGAAGCTGGTGAGTAAACTGGTGGAGATGTTAGTGTGAGGGGGAATGTTGTTTTGGATAAGGGAAAAGGTATAGCTGGTGATGCATCTGCCCAGCCGGCCACTGATGTGATGTTGGAAACTGGCAATACTGATATACTTCCTCCAGTTTCAGATAGTGATAGCAGAAGACTGGCCAGACTTGGAAATGATATCAAAGAAAGAAAGAAAATGAAACAAAGAAACCAAGTCGAAGCCAGGGCACATCTTGCTCAGATCAAGTTGCTTGATATGAGTGATGCCAATCTTTTGGGCATCACTAAGGAGGAGTATGTTAGGATTAAAAATGATCCCAGGATAGTTGACCAGTTGAATGAAATGCTTGATGTTGAACTGGATAGACACTATCATGAGGATGAAGCTGAATTCGATGCCAGAAACTTAAACATTTCAGTGGAGAAGGCTAAGGAGATTAGGGCCAGTGGGATTCTGAAGAGAATTGAAAATGTTAAGAAGGTTGTGAAGAATGTTTTGAATCCACCAATAAGAAGGATTCCACAACCAAGAAGACCACTGACAAGAGATGCAAGGGATGCTGACCTTAGCACATTCGTTGAACCAACTGGCGAGGTATCAAATGAAGACATCAAGTCCGCTGTACTGGCTGCTGGTGCTGGGAGTATAAGGATTACAAATGAATCTGAAGCTAGAAGCTACTACTCCCAGATCATGTCAACCAGAAGACATAGTGGTACTATAAATGATGTAAATGTAACAATCAAGCCAGGCACCAAAGTTTTTTAAGTCGAAGTTAGTTATACCAGGGGGCCACTGGTTAAAACTGACAATCCTGGTGCGATGCAATATGGGTTCAGCAAGTGGGTAGAAATGGTGAATGTGCTAGATGCGAAGGCACAAAAGAATAGGTTCAAGAAAGCATGGGTAAACTTTCTAAGGGGGAAGATTCAACATAAAGAAAATCTTGAGCAAAAGTTGAATATTGACCCTGAAGATACTCAGCCTATCTCTTTAGTTGCCAAGAGAAGAAGAACTGGCGAAGGGCCATCTCATTAAGTTCTTTCTTCAGTTATCTACTTGTAATGTATTTACATTCTGTAACTTGTATAAATTTCATTTCCTTGTATAAATGAAGTTACCAGTTTGTAACCACAAGGTAGATAAATAGATTAAAATCTAACAAACCTAAAAGAAAAACCTAAGGCATTTATTGATCTATAAAAATGCCTTAGAAACTTAGATAGATTTAAATCGAACAAGTCTCTATATTTCACACTTGTATAGATACAAGAACTAGAAAAAGACTTAGACTATATTTCTAGACAAATAGGGGGAATTTGTTAGGACCAGTTCAGCTGGTAAACTGGCCAGTCACCAGTTCACACTGACCAGTCACCAGTTGCATCTGGTGACCAGTAAAACTGGTGACCAAGAAGATTTGTCCAGAAATATATTGAAGTCCAGTTGCACCGTACAGTAACGCAACTGAAGACTTCCTCCAGTTGAGAACTGACCAAGTTGAAGAAGCATTCCAGTTGAAGTCGAAGACAACAAATGGAAGATAGAGAATGGCAATGGCAGCGAAGCCCAGTTTGCATTCTAGTCAGTTACAAACTGGAGACCATCAGTGGAAAGCCCTTACAAAGCTTTACACTGATTACGAATTCTAGTCAGTTACAAACTGGAGACCTTCAGTGGAAAGCCCTTACAAAGCTTTACACTGATTACGAGGAATTGACTTGTATACTTTATGTACCTTTACCCGGATAATAAGCCTTATCTTATTTTTTAAGTATTAAAAGGTACATAAAGGTGGTTGAGTAAAGTCACTTTAACATGCGACTTTACACTGCTTTTTAAGGAAGTAAATGCTATTCCTTAAATGCTCCCAACCACATTTGTACGGCTAAAGTTAACATCCCAATGTTAACTTTGCCTATAAATACAAGTCATTGCACAACAAGAATATAACTTCTTCGAATACTCTTCGATAGAAATTCACTTTGCAAACCTGCAATATTCTTGGTGAACTTGTGCAATCTTCTCTCAATCGCTAAAAGGAACATATCACAACTTTAAGTGTTTCGATTGTCTTGAGAAATTCCGAGTATAGATCAATTGTATTTCATAGGTTGTTAGGATATTTACATTCGTGTATTATCTTGGTTCCGCATCAACCTTGTAATTTGTTTAATATCAATAAATAAATTACACATTGAAAAATACATATTGTCTCATCAAGTTATCTTGCAAGTTATTTGTATTATTGCATTGTTCTTTACTTATTGTCTTTTATAAGTAATCTATCTAGAACTTGGTATATACACACTGCAACTGGTCGTCTCTAGTTCAGTGCATATATTGCAAAGTAACTCCACCATCGACATAGAGGTGTCTTCAGTAGTACCATCTAACGAGTTGGGACTTCGGATTCAAACCCGATCAAAATTGATTTCGATTAAAATAAAATTTCTTTTATGGGTTTGAATTTCAAAATTATTTTCATTTTATTTATTTTGGAAAAACCCTTTGTATTCCATCATAAATATAAATACCATTTTCGAAAACAATTCCTTCATTTACTCATGTTTTCATTTACTCCCAATCATCATTCTCTCTCATTCTCTCTCATTCTCTCCTTCCTTTAAAAATTCCAAAACCCTAAATCATCATAATTTTTCAGTTTTCCCTTGTAGAAATAATGGCTAAGCCTGCTTCTCAAGCCAAATCACTTATAGCTTTCGAATATAAACCATCTAAAGCAGTCAAGGCTTATCCACAATGGCCAAAAGGGTTCGATCCATCGACCCTTAGGTTCAATATGAACAACTTTGTGGCCGCACTGAATGCCAAACACAAAACTTTAATGGGGAGGATAAACAAATTCCTTGAAAATTCTCCTCTCCATTATGCTTTGACTGCAGATCCTCAAGTAATGTATCATAGATACATACTTGAATTCTGGTATACTGCTACTCTAAGTAAGGATGAAAAGTCCATTGCTTTTTCATTAAAAGAAGACACCAAGCAGTATATCCTTTCACTTGATGGGTTCCGGGAGGCCCTTCATTTGAACTACCTTCTATCTCCTTCAGCCTATGCAAAAAGGCTTAAAGGAGTTAACTTCAGGGAGGTACTGCAGGCCATGGGTCACAATGACATGGTTGATGCAGAGCACAATCTGAAACATCTGGACACATCTTTTTGTCTGGATTTGGAAACAGTTGGAAATATTTTTGGACTCAGATTGTCGAGTGCCTTGGAGGAAATTATGGTGGATTGGACCAGATTTCCTTGCCACAATTCGAAATTGGGTATTATCTGTGGCATGGGATTGAGGTGGACTTCGCTGAGATACCTCTTCTCTCAGCTTGGTAACAAAATTAAAAGGGAAAAGAAGCCACATATCTCATTTCCCAGATTTCTGAGCGTTTGCTTCATGAACATGCTTGGAGATGCGTATCACTTTGAGGGGTGAGTCTTCAGCAACAGAGTTCTGCAAGGATATTTCAAAAGCATCCACTTCAGAACCAGAACCAGAACTTTCTGCTGCAATGACTCAGGTAATTAATAAAACTGAAACAGCACGACCGGCTGGCTCAGAAAGGTCACCGAGCGGGTCACAAAAGAATGTGAGACCCATTGGTGCACCTGGTGGTAATTGTTGAAGTTGTTTAAAACCCCAGCAACTTCATCTACCCAACCACTTCCCTCTTCCACTGACCAACCTGAGGACCTCCCAAAAGGTCCCTCAGGATCTCCAAAGGGCGTTTTAAAACATCAAAAATTTAAGAAATCGTCCTCACTGCCCAAGGACATTGGTACCGAAGCTAACCCTTCTGGTTCTTCCCAACAAGAACCAGAAGAATCGAGTCAAAGGGAAAACCCACAAGCAGCCATCTCCAAAACTTCTTTAGGAGGAGATGGTGAAGAAAATATAAGTGTGTCAGCCCAGCACACAGTAGAGTCCGTGTCTGCACGTGCACCCCCTGTAACTTCACAAATCTTACACTCTTCTGATGCACGAATTGATGAAGTCTTTGATGTGACACCATTAGAGACTGAGATTCCAGACTCTACGACCGATGAAGTGACTCTTGAAGATGGTACGAGAGTCATTAAGGCAACCTCCGTGTCTACTGTCATTGGCGATGAAGCTTTGGCTGAGCCAACCCATAAATCTGGTGACGATGCATCTGCAGCAGCAGTTGTTGAACCAGAAGCTGGTTCAGGTACCAGTGATCTGAACCAGGGCATATCTGATCAGACTACAGTTTTAACTGACCTCTGGGATGAAGATGAGCCACCTCAAGGGAATCTTGATTCCTTTGCTGACTTTGAGTTTGATGAGAATTTACTGGAGGAGAATCAGTCGTCTGATTCTGAGCCACCCTTCGATCTCACAAACGTCCCTCCTCCCCCAGAAATCCAAAATATACTTGTTGAACAACCATATCGCCAACCACCAACATCTCACAAACATCCATACTTTCCACCAGGCTCAACACCTGCATATGTTACTACACCCACTTTTCAACCACAACTACAACACTTACACCCACAAATTCACCAAGTACCGAAGCCCATCAGTTATGATACTCAAACTGAAAAAGAGTTGGACTCTGCCACTGAATCTGAGAGTTCAACTGATATGCAATTGGAAAAGGCATTAGATGGGCTTGGTAGAATTCCCTTTGTTGCTTCTGCTTCTGCACAACCACCTCCTCCTTTGAGTGTGGAAGCACAGTTAGAGAAACAAAATACCGAAGTCCAAAGCCTACTTCTCAAGGTGGAGGACTTAACCAAATCTCTAACTGCCAATACTACTCCTTCTGGCTGAAATGAAGGGTGCTCAGATGTTTCTTGGAACTGAGTTAACCAAGGTTGCTAGAAATGAGGGACTAGTAAGTGGGAAGCTAAATGAGCTGGTACATTCATGTAATAAATAAGTTCAGCCATCAGGGAAGCCTTCAGACTGACCAAAAGAGATGTGCAAGCTTCAGTTGTTGCGAACTTGACATCTAGTGTTGAAATATTGAAACAAGAAGTTATGGCAGTCGGGAAGGAGGTGAATGAGTTGGTGAGGAAGCCCAGTTTTGATGAAAGGAACTTGGGTTCTCTAAGTGTTGGTATTATTGAGAAGATGAAGCCTGAGCTATCTCAGGAACTTGTTGCTCAGATTTCAGCTTCTGTGGCTGAAAAGGTTGAGGCGAAGGTCAGAATAATGGTCTCTGAACTCACAAAAGATACAAACAAAAGAGTGGATAAGGCAGTAGAAGATGTACAGAAATCTATATCCACTCTTGATGAAACTGTGAAGGGCCAATCTAAAACTCTTGATGAAATTCTGACCTTGCTCAAGAAGGAACCTGTTGTTGCTCCTCCTCCTCCTCCATCATTCACTCAAGATGATAGAAAGCAGTTGACTAAAATCATAAATAAGGAAGCACTGAACCTGAATTCTAACTTCAGATTAAGGTCTCAGTTTTCTCAATTAACTAAGGGGCTTTCTGATTGTCTCAAGCAACAAAGTTGGGAACCTCTGAAGAACATTTAGATGGCAATTGAAGAATTCGCAAAATTACCTTTAGAGGTCCCCAAACGGGGAAAAGATGTGCCGATTGGTCTGCTTGCAAGTACTCAAGAAATGATTGAAGCAACCAAGAAGCAAACTGAGGTGCCATCTGGTAGTGCCTCAGTTCAGGGGGAACAACTTCAGAAATCTGAAGTACAAATTTCTGAACCTGTTAAGAAAGATAAGGGCAAGGCCCCAGTGGTGGATGAACCCAAGAAGAAAAATGCTAAGGGTTCTGGATTGGTTGTTGGTGAAAATGTTGATGAGTTTGGGTATCCTCTGCAAGATCCAACTGCAGATGGAAAGAAATTGGAGGCCTTGCAGAAACAAGTCTCAAATCAGTTCATAGCTTGGAGGGAAAACAAAGAAAGGGAAAGGGCACAACATCTTTCGATGGGGACCCTGAATCATATCGATGCTGCAGCTCTTGGTCTTTCATGGGAAAAGATGTCAGAAGATTAAGAATGATCCAAGAGTGCAGAAAGCTTTGACTGATATGGGAGATTATGAATTTGGAAAGATGTACTCTCCTTTGGAACAGAAGTTGGAAAGTCTCACATTCAAGATGTCCACTGAGGACTTGGTGAAAAATTGAATGAGTGAGATGGAAATAAAGAAGAAAGAAATTCTGGCTGAAGTTCTGAAGGTAGAAAGGCAATTGACTAGGCCACCCCCGAAAGCCAAAGTAACTGGACCTAGATCAACAAGGAAGAATGTTCGTGATGCTGATCCTTCCACATTTCAGCCAATTTCTGATGATGCTGCTGAGATCCAAAAGAAACATGAAAAGGATCAGTATGATCATTATATGAAGCATCGATCCCATCCAGCTAAAATAATTGATGTGGAAGTAACAAAAGCTGATGGATTGAAGCTCTTTGACTTGGTTGTTAAAAGAGAAGGAAGGGCAGCTGAAGAATATAATCAGGTCTCAGTTCACGAGTTTGGCATTTCTGAGCATAGAGAGATGATCCAGATTCTGAGGGGGAAACCAAAATCTGCTCTAATTGGTGCATGGCTGTCAAGAATTCAACAAAAGATGCAGGCCAAAGTAGAGATGGAGACAAGGCTATTTGGGAAAAAGGATCACTCTCCACTGAAGAGGAAAGCTTCTGAAAGCCCTTCTGGTTCAAGGCCTTCAAAGAAGTAGCTCCTCTTTCAGTCTATCAATTACTTGTAATTTATTTACATTTGTAACAAACATTTCAGTTTGTATATATATGTTGCAAATTGTAACCAATAAGTAGATGATAAGTTTAAGTTAGAAAAATCACAAAGAAAATTCTGAGACATCAATGATCTATAGGATGTACTTAGAAAATTTTTACAACGTAAACAAAACTTGCATTTCAGACTTACAAACATGTATAGATAGAAGTCTGATATGCATGCACTATTTCAGAACAAATAGGGGGAATTTGTTGGGTCGAAAATCGACCAAGTATAATTTGTTCAGAAATAGTTGAAGATCAGTGAAGATACTTGTACAGAATTCTGAACCTTTTCAGAATTAGTTCACTAAAGCTTCACTTCAGTTTCAGATCAGCCTAAACTGAAAGCATTCATTCTAAAGTCAAAGACTGAAGACTGAAGACTGAAGAAAGAGAATCATCTCATAAGCAGAGTCCAGAGAAGATTCTATCTGACCGAAGACTGAAGCATCTCAGTGTAAAGTACTTACAACACTTTACACTGATTACGAGGAAGACTTTTTACTTTACACACCTTTACCCAGTTAATAGATTTATCTATTAATAAAAGGTACAAGGTAAGTAAAAGGTTGGGAATAAAGTATGAAATGTCACATCAAATGACTTTCACACTTAACCTTAAAAGTACGCATGTTAAGGAATTGACTTTAATTCCTTAAATACTCCCAACCATATTTGTACGGCCTGGTCCACATCAGCATGAACTTGGTCTATAAATACAAAGTCTTCTCACAACTTGCAAACGGCTTGAAACTTTAGCATTGCAACTTGTGAGATATACTTTAAGTAATACTTAGAGTATTTCCAAGTTATTAGATCACTTGTATTTCTAGGTTGTTTAGATATTTACACTTTGGTGTTTATCTTTGTTCCGCAACAACCTTTGTATTTGTTTATATATCAATAAATCAAATACATTGAAAAGTACATCGTATCTCAATGCTACATACTTGATCTATAATATTATCTTATATATTTATTCATATTATTGTTTCTAATATATACATCTAGATATATATATATATATATATATACTACTTTATATAGTTTCAGCACTTTTTGTTTCTTATTATTTACTTTCAGTTAATTACTTTATTGTTTCTATCCATATCTGGATCGTATTCTGAACTGGTCTATTTCCAGTTAGAAGTACTTGTCAGTCGGGTATTATCCATCATATTTGGGACTCACACACATCATCAAACTCATGAGATCCATACAATACATGTATTCATCTCAAAGGTAAATAATTGAACTTGAAAATACTTAAACACATATAACTGATAACAAACATTAGATTCTCCCAATTAAGATTAGAATCTAAGCAATCATCATGTTACCTCGTACAGTAAGCTTATTCTATCCAATTATTCAGAATAAATTGCAAATCAAAATATCAGTCAAATACATCAACTCAGTGACTCCATTTGACCTATTTTGACCGAAACCTTAAATATTTAAACTTAATCTTTCGAGCAATTTACATGCAATACTTAACTTAAGGTGTACCAAACACACTTAAACTAAAGTCTTGACTTACACTACATCCTTATCAAGACACACGTTTATTCTGTGGTCACAAAGAACACAGCTAAGTCCCTCTGGAAACCAAATACCCTAATTAGCATTATCTCTCGTGCAATAGAACCCTTTTATTATGAGAAAGAACCTTACGGAGCATTAATTTACAAAATCGATCACAGTAATTTTAGAATCAAAATTACTCTAACAAATCTTGTAATAGTCATGCTTAATACTGTCCTTGCAATATACCTTACGGAGCATAAAGTTAAAAAATTGAATCACAGTAATTTTAGGATCAAAATTACTCTAACCAATCTTATAATAGTCATGCTTAATACGGCATATTTGAGTTCAGAAGGACTAATTACTACAGAAGAGATTGGATGTAGCAAATGAGTAAACTTAAATGCCACATGATTTCGTCATGTCTCTTGCAGTAACGACTCCCCTTAAACCATTATTATATTTTTATGTTGCATTTTCTGAATATATGATGGTTCTTGAGAGATAGCGACTAAGGGTTTCTCATTCCAGTCAATTGGACTAGCAATTCAAAACGCGATCGATCAAAGTCCTTAGTGTAACCATCATAAATAAATCAACTTTGCATATTCATCATAGGATAACAACCATGAATAATCATGCTATCGCAAATGATTTATTAACAAGCATAAAATAAAGTAGCACTTTATATATACTCGTTTTTCCCAAATACGTTCATTTATAAACAAATTATAAATAACATAATAAAGTACGATAACCCACTATGTTATCTAATAAAAATGGGCCTAGGACTCAGTCACCGATCACCAAAAATACATGGTTCTCCTTGACTGTGTCCTCCGCACGAAAGATAGGCGCCTAGTTGCGAAACGGCACCCAAGCCTCAGTAGACTTGAATTTACCGTCCTTATCTTTCACTGAGACATTTGTCCAATATCCATCACTCTCAGTGGGAGTCCTGGATTTTGAAGTCTGTCTTTTGCTTCTCTGCACCCTCTCAGGAGATAACTCAATCTTTCTCCTGGGACTATGCTTCTGAAACATTGAGGAACGGCCAGTCTTTACTGTTCCTGTGAATCGATCATAAAAGTATGTATCATCTTCACCAACACGATTAAAGACTTCTTGTTTTGGAGTGGGATTCCTCTTTGGTGTCTTGCTCTGAGCATGGCCACCATTTGAAGGTTTCTTAGGAGATACACTTCTTGGCTTTCCTTGCTCCTTAGCACCATGACCCGAAGAATTTCTAGGTGATCCACTCCGTGCGGGTGAGTTCCTTTGAGAAATCTTTAGGTGAAACACTCGTTGACCTTTCTTCAACGTGTTTACCCTTGTTCTTTCTCAACTGAACATCCATATCTTCAACATCTCTGTCATTTGAGTCATTAGAATGCCTTGATCTGCTGGATTTACCCTTTTGTGAACACATACTTGCCACATGTCCCTTTTCTCTGCAAATGAAGCAAGAGATCTTATCAAGATTTTTCATTCTCTGCCTTTTATCCTTTGCATGGTAAGATGAATGCATATCTTGTTCAGACAAGGTGTGAGAACTTTGATCTTTTAATGTCATCTCTTGTAGCTTCAATTTTGCAGACTGTTCAGGAACAACTTCTGGTTGAATAGTTGGATCAGTTTCCGATTTAGCAAAAAGAGCGCTTTTACTGATCTTCTTTGACAGTAATCTTCTAGGACTCTGTTTTCTGAACTGTCTATTATGCTGCTCAAAATCAGTCTCATCAACTTCCCAAACCTTGTCAATCAAATCTGGTTCAATACTATCCAAGGAATACTCCTTTTCGGTGAACACTTTTCGACTACCTTTGAGAGTGTAGTGAGTGATTGAACCCTTGTTATAAATGTATTTGGTTTGTTTTGACGATTCTGGCTTCTCTCATTGTTCTTTGACTTTGTCAGAAGAGTCCTCTTGTCATCATCACTTATTCTAACGATAGGATCATAGATATGATTGATAGGAGGAGGAATCTCAACATTATGATTCTTTTTATTTGAGAGTCCTTCAAAACTATGGCAGTTTCCCTTCTTAATGCTTTCATAGGCATAACTTGTCATAATTCGAATATCTCTCATTTTGTCAATTCGGGAATGTAATTCTGTAATCTCGGATTGAGCAGAAAGTAGTTCCTTTTGTAAAGAAGCATACTCACCACTCAATTTTTCATGATTTTCTTGTCCCAATTGTTTTCTAAGAGTGATCTCCCTCAGCTCATTCTTTATACAATCGTTCTCTCTTTCATTAAGTCTAATCTTGTCTGAGAGATCTCTTTCTCTTCTAGTCAAGATGTTTACTTGCTGTCTTAAGAGAGACTTTTCTTTTTGATCCTCATCCATCCTCTTTTATAGATCATCAACCCTTAGATATACACATGAGTTTGAGATATTTTAAAATTATCTTTACAGACATCAATTAATGAATGCAAAGAAAAATCTATTCGCTGCTCAGGAGCATGTAAGTCTATCATAAAGGTAACTAGATCCTTTACTCCCAAGTTTTCTGGAATCTTTACATTTTCAACCTTTGAAGTTTCTTCCTTTGAACAGTTATCACCATCTTTTATACTTGATGCTTCACATTTGAAGATGATTTCTCAAGTGAGGTGAAAGGAACATTTTCATGTGTAGGGTTTGTTGATTCTTGAGAAGATGTCTCATCCGAAGGAATGGTACTACTTTCTGAATGAACCTCAGCGACATATGCATTGTCTTCTTTATTGACTTTTGAACTCCAGTCATATGATCTGTCTTGTTGTTGGAACACCAAGGCTCTTGAGTTACTCTGATCAACTGAGCCTTGATTTCCATTAGACCCATCATTATATGACCTTTGTCTAGAGGTGTTTGAAGATGAAGGTACTGTTCCACCTTGATTGAAGTTCTGACGAGTCACAATAGGCCGATCATCCTTCTTAGGTCTCTGGCATTCCCTAGCAAAGTGTCCAAATCCCTCGCAATTGTAACACTTTATCTTTGACTTATCAAAGCTAAGCTTGGAACCCACAAGCTTTCGCCTTGTTCTTGATAGGAACCGTTTAGCCCGAAGAGCTAGCATAGCCATTTGCCATTACAAATCCATTTCTTCTAAGTCTAAAGGATCAATTTGTTCTTAGTCTTCCTCTATAAGACTAGGATCTTGAACCTTTCCTTGGATAAACTGTTCATACGATCTCACGAATGATGCAAGAACGGATAAGTGACTTTTCGCACATTTGACACTTATAAGCACGGTGGAACTAGCACTGGAGGTAGGATATCCACGGTTGCATAGATTGTCGCTCTGACTTGAAACAAGACATATGTTCCCCTAGAGTCAAACGAGATCTTTTGTAAGTCAACATCTTCACTCAGGAATGCCCTTGTGCTTCCTTCAGGGAACCTGGACTTACATTGATCGTAGGCCTACCGTAATAAAGCTCGGGAATCTGAGCATTATTATATCCTGCTTCCCTCCTTTTTAGTTTCATTTCTTGTCCCCTAAACTTAGCAACTATCTGAGTCAAGGACATATCTGAGAAATCTGCTTTCTCCTGCAAAGTAAGTAGTAATGTAATTACTCCACTTTTCCGGCAAGGAGCTCAAAAATTTCTTGACTTTTTCCTCCTCAGAGTAGGTAACCTCAAATGCTTGCAACTCTACTAACAAATGATAATACCTTGTAATTAGTTGATCTAAGTTTTCACTTCTTAACCCATTAAATACGTTATACTGATGTTTTAAAATGTCTCTTCGATTCTTTTTAAGTGTTTCATCCCCTTCACAGTGATTCTTTAATGCTAACCAAAGTTCTTTTGATGTATTGAATCCATTAAATAAATGTAATATTTCTTGTGGCAATGACATTTTTAAACATGATAGTACCTTTTTCTCTGCCTCATACAATTTTTTATTAGATTCAGTCATATCTTGGTAAGCATATACTTTGTTAACACCACTGTCCTCATATGTTGGGGCACTATATCCTTCAGTCATACAAGTCCACATTCTAATATCCGTGAATTGCATAAAGGATTCGAATCGACCTTTCCAAGAAAAGTATTGGTCAATGATCATCAGCTTGGGTGGTGAATTACCCTTACCGGTCTCATGGTCCATTAGTATCAATTGGTTAAGATAGTTTGCTGCCATTGTGTATGAGGTTCAACTTATAAACACTCAAGTACACAAGAACACGTAAAACAGGAACACTAAAATGAAACGAGCAAAAGTGTAGGAAACACGCAAACCACAAGAACTCTCAAAACACAAGAACTCCCAAACAGAACACGCAAATCACATAGAACACGCAAACTGTTTGAAAATCACGCAGATCTGGATAGTATCGAAAACACGCAAAGTACAGTACTTATGAACACGCAAAGTACTGTACAAGAACACGCAAAACACGACAACCACCTTTTTTTCAATCTTTCTTAGATCTAGAACCCAATATTGTTACTTGATTAATGAAATCTTGAAAAAAATGGTTTTAATATTGAGATGTGTTTAATTTTGGTGTTAAGTTTGAACCTTTATTTCAAATGAACCCAAAAACACTTCTCCAACTAAGAACACGCAAAAACGGGATACCCAAACCGTGATCAATCTCGAACCAAGGTTGTTGATAACCTATGGCTCTGATACCAGTTGTAAGTCCCCCGGGTCTTACCGAACCGAGATTGACTTAAGGATATGTCGAAGTGCGGAATTCCTCGAGATAACCCACGGTTTTTATATCTACCTTTTATGATATATATATATCTATATATATATCTTTTGCGTGAATATAAACACTCGTATTTGGTTAATATAGTGAGGCGGCTTTCCGGACAAACCTTACCAACCAACGTGGTAATCTAAGGCTACAAGCCAACCAAACCGGGTGTGTGTTTTGCGGTTCGTGCGTGAGTCGAGTACCACCCACAAGATCAACCGATGCGTGTTCTTGGTTTTCTCTCTCTAGGTTTTGCTCGTTTCTCTCTCTACACTCTTGTTGAGAACACACAAACACACACCTCTATTTATAGGCAAGGGCCAAGAACACTCAAATCCATGTGGATTTGCGTGTTCCTGTGTCAAGCCCATAAAGTCCATTAGGGTTTGGCCTTGTGAGTCCCTCGATAGCTAGATCGCTCTCGAGATCGTCTATTGTTATGTCGTGAGTGCGGAATCCTCACGAGATAACTAGTTTGATTAGTTATCGAATATATTGCCAATTATATCTAAATAACCAGCCGTATGAAATCTATCTTCGTTTTCTATAAGGTAGAAACGAACTTAGTCGCTTTAGGTGTGTGTTAATTGAACGGGGATACTCAATTTAGGGTTTCCATTCGTTTATATATGTTTCTATCGATATTGGGCCTGCTGGGCTTTGTTCTTACGAACTTAGCAGCCCAGCCCATATAACGAAGATTATCTTCGTTAGTTCCTAACGAAGATCATCTTCGTTAGTATAACTAACCATCAACATCTATGCCTTGTTATTTTCCAAGTACTTCATGTACAAGGAACCTAACATATATTATGTTTGTACTTGTATAACATACATAACAAACATCATATATAAACATATATATAACACCAAAACATGTAATCGATCATTACTAAAACATCAAGTCCATAATCTATCAATTACACATATATAAATAAAACTAATCAAATCTAAGTTGCTGTTGTCACATCAACATGCATCAACAAACTCCCCCTTGACAGCAGCATCTTCAATTTCTTCAGTCTTCAAAAAATCTTCATCATCCATCAAATAACAATCGTTTGCTATTTGCATGGATATTTTCGTAAGCAGACTTGGAGAATCTTACGATATCGACTTTCTTCATTCTTCCAAAATGGTAAAAATGAACATTCGGTATCGTATAATTTTCTCTGATCATTTCTTGAGAAGTTAACCAACTGCATTGGATCATACATCCTTCTCAACAATATCTTCTTCTTCGAGTCTGCATACATCTTGGCTTCACCAGAATTCCGATCAATCTCCCAATTATCCATCTTATCCAAGACATCTTGTGCCCACTTCTTGGCAGGGACTTTGATCATACACTTGATATCACGTTGAATATACTCAACACTTTTATCTGGCTTCACCACCTTCTTCTTTCGTCTTGGTTCAAAATGAAACTTTGGTTTCTCAGAGTCTTTCATATTCGATCTCAACCTGAAATCTTCATGAAGATTCTTACAAACCACATCAGCAAGACCATAACCACTTGGATTGATAATCCAGTTGTTTCCAAGTTCGTGTAAATCTTCTTCACACAAACTTCTGAAGTGTCTCTCACGCCATGCTAAATACTGACAACCTTCTGGTCTTTTAAGAACGAACAACTTCAATTTCTTCGTCATAGAACCAACTCCAGATTATTGTCTTATATTTTGCAGCATCTTTATCTGAGATGTGAGTCCAATACATGATGGGTTTCATAGTATCCCATGTGACTATATATTCATTTAATTCTTTGTCCAGGCACAAGTCGATCAATCTCATGTAGTGGATCATCTTCTCTGAGAGGAACTGGATAATCATTTGGGTCAAACGGTCTTGTCAAGTTAATTTCCCAGTGGAAAGGAATCAATGCATCATCAATCGTAGCATATATCACAAAATTTAAAACTTTAGCTGAGCTACTAATTGAAGCTTGAAGCATTCTTTCCTTAACTTCTTTTCTCTTTATCTCTAACTCTTTTCTTTCTTCCAAAGATGGATCTTCAAGTTGAGTCCCAAACATCATCAAACCCATAAGGTTTCTTGAATATGTTTAAATCCGGTTTAGGAACAAACTCACCCTCCTCAAGTTCATCACCATCAAAGAATAATTCTGCATCATCTGTATCATCTATTAAGATTACACAAAATAAACACCAGAATACAATGAATAATCATGATAATAATAATAAAGATGAAATATAATTGCATTGAAATAAGATAGATTACATTTACATGTCGTAAACTTATTACATGCAACCTAATATACACTTTACCTAATCTTTATCATAATCATAAGTTGAATCAGAATCAGAATCAGATTCCAAGGCTGTTTGCCTTTGAATCTGTAATTCTTTTTCTCTTTCAGTTTCTGCTTCTTGCTGTTTATCTAATAAGTTATCAAATACAGAATGAAAAGCATTTTCTTCGGTATTATAGTCATGTCCAAATTTTGCCTTAACTTCACGCTTTAATCGTTCAGTTTCAGCTTCAACTTGATCATCACTTAAATAATCAATCGATTTCGAAGAATTACCTGAGTCAAGTGCTTCAATAACTTCAGCATCACGAGGAGCACTTGATCCACCCGCACCAGAAGTACCAGTCTGGGTAGTATCTCTTCCTGTCTCCCCCTGAGTCTCAACACCTTTTCCTTTGTCAGAAACTGGGCGAGAATCACTCCTATTACCAGCATTATCAGCATCATCATCATCATTCTGACGTCTTGGCTGAACTGCTGATAATCTGCAAACTTCTTCAGGAACATCTCCCCCTTGATTCTTGACCCAGTTTATTAGAAAGGTCAATGCAATCTGGGCAAAATTGGTATAGCAGGAGGCAACAGTGGACGCAACGTTACTCTACCGGCCACAGTAGCAACCGGCGCTGAAGAGACAGCAGGAATAGCAGCAGCAGCTGTAGATACTGAAGTAGCCTATAAAATTCGTGCACGCTTAGCTCTGCGATAAGTAAGAGGAGCATCCAGTGTTCTCTTAGGTCCAACAGTACTTGTTCCTTCATGAATTGGACTGGATGCCAAATCCCTATGTTCCACTTCTTCTTGATATTTAAGTACAGCTTCTTGTACAACACCATCATCCTGAGTAAGTTGAGCATCATATGCAGCATGAACGGATTGATCCGTATCAGAAAGAACGGGAGAAGAATGACAAGCCTTACTCCGACGCTCTCGGCGTAAAGCACCAGATACACCTTCTCGAGAAAAGTGATATGAATGATCACTTCCTGAAGCAGCAGGGACATCATGAGCCATCTTAGTTCGATGCTCATTACTAGAATCAGCAGCGACACTATCATATTCATCTGTGTCTGCTTCAACTACATCATCACCACCATCATTCCCATGATCAGAGTCATCAGAATCAGAATCACCATCAGAACTATCATCAGAACTCTCTTCATCCTCATGATTAGAATCATCATCATCATCAACTAACATATCATTCTCAAAACGTGATCGATAATTTGGATTAATCAAATGTCCAAACAGTGGTGGATCATTAAGACCAGCCACATTCTAGTGTGCTTCTAGATCAGCAAATAAACGTAAAGGCCAAGCATGTGGTGCATAGCGAGGACCTTGATCAAATACCAAGTTCGGACAAAAATGTCTAACGATTGCCATAACAAAGCGAGGATATAAGAGAAACCTATTTTTCGCTTTGGCATTGATTTGACCAATAAACTCTTGATAGAAGTATGTGAAAAAGGATAAGGTCGATTATAGACCAAGGCAACCATCTGCGAAGAAATCTGAGCAGAAAGCTGATCAAATCCAGCCTTACGATTGCTCAGACTAACTAACAAAACGTAAGCAAGATATCTCCAACGTCCTTGAAATCCACTTTTGTCAAAAGGAAGCTTTATTTGACCAACATATCCCATTCTTTGAAAACATCTACGAATAAGGTCAAAGTCATAAGTGAATTCCACCGCGTCGTCTGATTCTTCACCTAAATGCAGAATATCACGAAGCGTTGCAGCATTGAAATCAAACGTGATTCCTTCAACAGTAGCACGAATAAAACTACGACCATTAACCATGACCTGATGAGCAGTCCTCCAGAAGTCATCAATATACTGTCTAATCAGTCTAGGTGAATCACAGAATGCAAAAGAAAGCCTGGAACGAGCAATAAAATCAAACATCCCATGAAAATGTTCACAATTATGCTAATCTGAATCAAGATTTAAGGCCAGATTGTGCTTCTTAACAAACTGACAGGAGCAAGAGCCATTTCTGCAAAACAAATCATAATGTAAAAACAATTATAAGATTAAATGAATTGCAGCTTAGATAAACTTAATCAATAATTTCACAAGTTGAGACTGTACGAAATTACTCTTTAAGTTCGTTAGTTAAGATTGTACGAAGATAGACTTTAAATTAATAATAAAACGAAAATAGATGTTAAGTTCGTTAGTTAACAATAAACGAAGATAGCTTTGAAGCATAACTAAGTTCGTTTGTCAACAAAAAACTCCTAAATTCGTTAGTTGAAAGGAGAGTCTAAGTTCGTAAGCTCTGTTTGAGAACCTAAATTCATAGTCAATAAACGAATGCTAAATTCGTAGTCATTCTGAACGGCCTGTTGGTTCCAAAATCAAATATTTGATTTTAATAAAATTGATTAACACTTGTTTTGCCCGAAATTAGTTACAAAACATTTGTATCAATTAAATGAAGCATAACCCACTTCGATTTTACAAACGAATTAAAGATCCAATGAGTTAAAATCAAAAACGAAATTAAACCCTAGCACCTAAAATATTTATAAAACTGATTGAGTTCAAGTAAAAATTGGTCAAAAACAAGAATCGAGAATTGGGAATTTGTGAATGACGATGCTCAATGATATACCTGAATCACTTATTTCAACAAAAATCGAAACAACAAGCAAAGAATCAAGTGAAATCAAGTAATTTGATTGATGAAGATATAGGGGTTTATGCAGCTTAAATTCGTTTTTCTTTAATAATTCTGGCAATGAAAAAGAGAAAACGAATTAAGTGGATATATAGATGGATGGTTTAAAACGGGTCAAAACGGGTCGGTGAGAAGGTCGGTTGAAAGTATGTTATAACGAAGTTAACCTTCGTAAAATCAACTGGAACGAAGATAGAAGTTATCTTCGTTTAAAACCAAATAAAACGAAATTAGATGTGACGAAAATAAGTTCAATTTTCTGAAGATCAAGTCCAAACGAAGATAAAGACTATCTTCGTAAGAACAACATTGTACTTAGAAAATTATTCAAGATTCTTCATCACGAAACTTTCCACGATGCGACCCTTTGACCTAATCCTGTACATAGCAAAAACTCGTTAAAAGCAACTTGTTCATGCCTTGTACCAAGAAGTACCACCATCTAAAATCATCATCATAATGTAAGTATTTTACAAACATTATAATCTTGAATAAAAACAAAACCCCAAGGTCTAAAATCAACCATCAACAAACTTGAAAATAATCAATGAACATATGAACAGTGTTACCAATCACGACCATGATACGGAGAGCATTTCTCTAATCATTGAGATGCTTGACGGCAAACCATCTTGAAACACTTAAGTCCCATATTAGATGCCGTCTACAAAACAAACAACCAATGAATAGCCCAAAAATCCAATGAAGAACTTAGTAAAGTTTCCGAAATCATGTCATAAGTCAAGGTACGAAAATCAAAAGAAACACGTATCAACACTGATTATTTTCACTAAATACATGAAATGTAATGTAAATAAATACTCCAAAAACAGGTTCATGTATTCTTCCTTCACGTGCTCATATTTGCATCACAATATTGTCATTTCACACCAAAAATCTTGTCTCCACGATATCATCAGTATGAATAACACTGTATTGCAACAAAGATCAGCACTCCAACTTTATCTTCTTATCCTGAACACTGCACACTCACCAAAAACTCATTAACGCATCAAGAGCAAAGGCATAATAATGCAGAAAATTCAAAGTAAAACACACAAAATTAGAATTAACAATTATGAAATATTCAAGATTCTAACATAAGATCAAGGGAGGTCATTCCATTGTCAACCCTAAAATGTCACCAAGTTATTAATTAAATTCGTAACTTGTAACAACTTAAACTTGTGAGATTTCAAATAACTTTGACTTTTCACATAAAACTTAAAAGATCATTTTCTAAACTTAAACAAATTAATGTCCATATCAGAAAATCTTCTTTTGTACAAATCACAGAACCTCATCAAGAATTCAAATAAATGAATTCAGCAAAACATATACTCAACAGAATTCTAAGTAGGATCTCTCATGCAATAAGAACTTATCAAAATACTATTTTGACTCAATAAAATGAAAAATAAAACAGAATAAAAATTACAGAATAATAAGCTTATCTAAACACTATTTAGCTTAATTTATTCATTATGCACTTGTAACTTGGTTACTACTGATTAGATCAGATTAGCATTTACATAAGCCTACTAGTGAGAAATAATTCTCTTATTATTAGTTATGAACAGTGATCCAAAAACGATTACCAATATGTTTGTCCTCTTAAACACTCGGTACTTCCAGTCTCCTTTTTGGTTTGTGGCACTTTCGTATTACTTGAGCCAAGGACAGTCACCATGTAACCTAGTAAGTTACTCATGCCACACTTTTAGTTTGCGAACTTATGTGCCCCATATTCAGATACACTCTCACAATCGAAACAAGCACTAAGATTAAGACATTTGGTGAGTATAGTGAGAAAGTCCTTAAGAATCAAGTTAGCGGTGACAGGTCGGTGATTCCTCACACGCAAAGCGACTTAACTTGACTCACGTACGGAAATATACTTAACATTGCATAATGCCAAGTACTTGCATATTTGTGACATTATTTTTAAAGCACTTATGAATACCCGTGACTTTCTATGAGACCCGTGTAGCGAACTTTCTGACAACCTATCCCAAGTTGGAAGCTTTAGGTAGGCTAGGTATACAAAGACACCCCAAGGACTTACTTGTTCAAATCTCAAAGGCCACATTAGCTTCATATTTTCAACAGATTTATTTTGATATTTGCATATCTTGTCACAAATATACATCCGAAAAAGCAATAC
This sequence comes from Erigeron breviscapus, assembly GCA_034093135.1. Classification (NCBI taxonomy): domain Eukaryota; kingdom Viridiplantae; phylum Streptophyta; class Magnoliopsida; order Asterales; family Asteraceae; genus Erigeron; species Erigeron breviscapus. The sequence continues at coordinate 55,722,517 of CM067174.1, read as the reverse complement.
ATACACATATATGTACCCGAGACCTTCTATATAAAGACCAATATACCTAATTACAATGCAAGATCTTTCATAAGATTTAAAGGACTTGTCTATTTTAAGAACAAGTATTCTCAGCCATATATCTGAATACGTTTCCCATAAGAACATTGTATACATTTAAGTTCAGATTATAAGGAAACCTTGGTACTTTGTGCCTATCGATACATCATATAATGGTATCACTGAACTGAGCATTTTAAAGTACAATTAAGTAGGCTTAAAAGCTAAAGTATCGTCACGTCTAATCTTATAGTGCAGTAACCTTAGTTAATTAATATTTTTTTATTTTTTATTTTTTATTTTTATTTTTTTTTATATGACACTATCTATATACGACTTAAACTATAAGACTCGAAAAGAAAATTTAAGTTCTTTGAGAGAAACTACTCGGAATTCTTCATACCATTGAGTTGATATAACAACTCATGACGAGGTCTATCAAAAGCTTTTGTGTATAGATCTGCAAGGTTATCATCAGTAATAACCTTTTCTAAGTGAATAAGCTTTTTCTCAAAACAGTCACGTAAAAAATGATGCTTTATATCTATGTGTTTGGTGACTTTAAAGTTTTTCTGATTCTTAGTAATATCTATGGCAGACTTATTATCAATACAAATAGGAGAGTCTGAGATATCCATACCATAGTCGCGCAATTGTTGCTGTATCCAAAGTACCTGAGAACAGCATTGACCAGCAGCTTTGTACTCTGCTTCAAAGGTAGACTGTGCAACAGATGTCTGCTTCTTGCACTGCCACGATATAATTCTTCCTCCTGAAAGCTGACATCCACCTGACGTTGATTTCCTATCCGAGCTGCAGCCACCATAATCCGAATCAGTATAAGCTTTGAATTCAAAGGAACCATGTATGGGATACCAAAGCCCTAGACGAGGCTTGGCCTTCACATAACAAAGAATCCTTTTCGCAGCTTTCAAATGTGACTCTTTCGGATTAGCCTGATATCTAGCACACATACAAACAGCAAAGGTAATGTCTGGACGTGAAGCCGTCAGATACATCAAGGAACCAATGATAGCCCGATATTGAGTTGCATCGACGTCTGGATCATTTGTCTTATCAGGACATAGCCCATGACTAGTCTGAATGGGAGTAATAGCATCTTTAGCATCGGTCATTCGAAACCTAGTATGAAGATCTTGAACATACTTGGTCTGGTGAATAAAGAACCCATCCTTCAGTTGATCCACCTGTAGTCCAAGGAAGAAAGTTAATTCCCCCATAGCACTCATTTCGAACTTAGCCTTCATGCTATGCTCAAATTCCTTGCACATATTCTCATCAGATGAACCAAAGATAATATCATCGACGTAAACCTGTACAAGCAAGTAGTCCTTCCCTTTCCATTTGATAAATAACGTGCTGTCAATAGAACCTCTAATAAAACCATTTTCATGCAGATGAGTAGACAATTTTTCATACCATGATCGAGGAGCCTGATGTAAACCATATAGAGCCTTATCAAGACGATATACTCTATTAGGAAAATCTGGATCCTCAAACCCGTGAGGTTGATCGACATACACTTCTTCTCGTATTTCCCCATACAAAAAGGCACTTTTTACATCAAGTTGATACACCTTTATACCTTTATAACTAGCATATGCCAGAAATAATCGAATAGCTTCAAGTCTAGCTACCGGTGCAAAAGTCTCATCGTAATCAAAGCCTTCTTGTTGCTCAAATCCTCTAACCACCAACCGAGCCTTATTGCGAGTGACTACACCTTTGTCATCCTTCTTACAACGAAAAACCCATCGCGTTGATAAAGGAGATTCACCCTGAGGTAAGTCAACTAACTTCCAAACATCAAGCTTCCTAAACTGAGCCAATTCTTCTTGCATCTCCTCAACCCATGACGGATCTTTAAGAGCCATACCAACATTTTTAGGCTCAACCTGAGAGATGAAGCAAAAGTACAAGTACCAAGTAATTGCCCAGTATCCTTAATTTCAGCAAACATACTTGACAAATTTTTCCTATTCTGATTTCTCGTGCGAACAGAGGAAGAAGCATCACCAATGATTTGCTCTACTAGATGATCCTTGTTGACTCTTGTTTGAGGAACCGTGTCTACTGTAAGATCATTTCCCAAATTAGTCTGCACATGTTGCTCTGGAGTTTTAGGCTCCTCCTGATTTTCACCTTCCGTGTCGTCAGTGTCATAGAAGGGAGTATCAGGTAAAGGTATATGTAAAGGATCAGTAGGATCTTTAGGAGCAGTCTCTAAGGTAGAATCTGGTTCCTTGGTCCCACTTGATTCTCCAGATTTGGAAGCAGACTTAACGAATGGCGAGGAAACCGGAGAAGAAACAGAAGCCGGTACACCATCAAGTGGATCATGAAGAGTAACTACATCCTCCACAGTCGGAACACCTGTAAAAGAAACAGGACCACGAAAAGAGGTGAAGACACCATCATAATCGAAGTCATTTGCAGGACCAATGTGTACAGCAGGTTTATGACTGACAATTATCACATTTGTACCAAAATTAACTTTGCCAGTTTTCTGATTGTACACACGCCGAATTGGTGTACTAGGTATATAACCTAAAAAGAAACCCTCCTCAGATTTAGGATCAAATTTTCCCTGAGGAAGAACTTTAAGAAAAGTACAATGAACACCAAACGGCTCAACATTTTGCAAATTGGGCTTTGTGTTGTGGAAAAGTTCATAACAAGTTTTCTTAAACCGTTTAACTGTTAAAACCCGATTTAAAATGTGACAAGCTGTATTCACTGCCTCCCCCCAGAAAGTAACAGGAAGCCCTGAATCAGCAAGCATCGTCCTGGCTGTTTCTATCAAAGTCCTGTTTTTCCTTTCAGCTACTCCATTCTGCTGAGGCTCATGCGGTGCACTGAATTGATGTTGAATACCCTTGGTCAAACAGAAGACAGTAAAAGTATTATTCTTGAACTCAGTGCCATGTTCACTCCTGATTCTCTTAACTTTAACTTCATGGACATTCTCAACTTGTCTAACAAAATCCATAAACCGGTTTGCGGTCTCGTCCTTTGTCTTCAAGAAAAATACCCATGAGTACCTTGAGTAATCATCAGTGATCACAAAATAGTAGGACATCCCTCCAATGCTTCTTACGTTCACAGGACCAAAGAGATCCATATGAAGTAATTCGAAGGGTTTGGATATAGAGTTGTGCACCTTTGGTTTGTGAGGATTCTTATGTTGCTTTCCTTTCAAACATGGTACACATTTATCTTCCATCCCAAACTTCTTAACTGGAACACCTTCAACTAATCCAAGACTAACAAGTTCATTCATCTTCCGAAAATTGATATGTCCCATTCTACGATGCCAGATAAGAGATTCAGTCTCATTTGCTTTGCTCAACAAACAGAGGGGCTCCGTTGGATTATCAACACCTAAAACTAAGCCATAGATGTCTCTCTTCCTAGGACCTCTGAGCATTATCCATTCAGCTGGAATAACGAAACCCGGCTTCAAAATGAATGCCTCCTTTTTTGTGAAATGAACATTGTTGCCCTTGTCACAGATCTGTGAGACACTCATTAGATTATGAGTAAGTTGTTCCACATAGTTTACTCTTTCAAGAGTAAGTTGTCCATTGATGACATCTCCTTGACCGGTGATGTTGCCGCCCTTGGATCCAGCAAAACTAACGTACGACCCATTTATACCAGTATAATTGGACAAGAGTTTCCTGTCCCCTGTCATGTGCCTGGAGCATCCACTGTCAAGGTACCATAAATGGATTGGTTTCCTAGGAACTCCCTGCACATAAAATGAGAAAAATTAGTTTTCATTGGGGACCCAAACCTTCTTAGGTTTGGGTCGACCCTTCTCATCCCTTAGAATCAGTTCAGTCCAATACCCATTGCTGGAAGCCGTGGGTGAAACATGATTCTCGTCACGTCTTCTCACTGGAGGAGACATCTGACCTCTCGCCGGAGAAGGTCTAGGAGAATGAGGGCCATAAGAAGGTCGAACACTCGAATGAATTTGGTCATAGAAAGAATTTTGATTTCTAGGAGCAGAACGATCAGGTTGTGGAGGTGTTTGAAAACGATTTGAATTCCTATGAACATTTCCTGATGAACCTTTCATTGGAGATTCACGTCGTTGAGGTATAGTAAACGGTTTTGGAGAAGATTGAACTTTAGTCTCATCAACCTGTTTATCATTACCCAACCCCCTTTTTCTTTCTGAGGTGGAAGCCTTTGAAGGAGAACCTGATCTTCGAGGTCTATTTGGACAAACACTATAAACATGACCCTTTTCATGACAAGCAAAGCAGGAGAGGATCTTGAACTTTTTGTTTGTATCTACCTTTTTATCGGTACCTACAGATTCATTTTTAGCACTAGTGTCCACTGACTTACTTGTTTTCCTTTGATTTTCCTTTTCAGGGTCTTGTTTAGTTGGTGATATCCTAGACTTTCTAGCACCTTCTTTCTCATGTTTATCTTTACTTGAAGATTTCTTAAGTGCAGGCATTAAGATGTGTTTTAAAACCTTAGTTGCTACTTCATTAACGGCTAAGTTATCTTCAGATTTTCTAATCCTAGACTGCTTAGGTAATGGAGTGAGACGCTGCTGACTTAATTTTTTCATATCCTCAATAGCTACATCCCAAACTTTATCAATCCTCTTAGGGTCAATAGATTCTATTGGAAATTCTAACTCAGTATAGACCCTATTACTCTTGTGAAGTGTAAAGTGTACAATACTGTCTTTCTGACCATAAGGTGTAGATTGATTTAGGACAACACCTTTCAATTTCTCTTCCTTGTTAGGTTGAGAAGAACCTTCTTTAGACACTTTTGATCCCTCAGGCATCTTTGTCTCAAGTATTGAGTCTTTTGGATTACCATCTACAGCACTAGGTTGAAGTAGGATATCAGGAATATTAGGCTCAACAGAAGTATAGTTATTATTGAAAGGAGGAGGCACATCTTTATAAGAGATCTTAGCAGTGTCAAGACTCTTAGAGGAAGAATTCTCAAACTTTGTCATATGCATCAAAAGCTCAGAATGTCTAGCAGAATCAGATTTAGCATTTAATTCCAAGATTTCTATCCTAGCATCAGCAAGTTCCTTTTCAATGGTAGCACACTTTTTAGCTAACAAGGAGTAAGCTTCACTACCTACTCTTTCTATAGCCACAGACTGATTGACTTTATCTTTCATAGCTCTAATGTCAGACTCTAAAGATTTAATCTTTTCCTTAAAGAATTTTTCTTTATCATTTACAGTTAGACCCTTTTTAATTAACTTATCTCTTTCATCATGAGCAGCATTGACAGCAGATTCTAATTTCTTAATTAGTTCATTCTTTTGTTCAATTTCATCAAACATTCTATTAACAATTTTGCAAACATGAACAATAGTATGTAAAGAATAAGATACCTGTTGGTCTGCCTCTTTGCAATCTGCCATGTAAGCAACAAAGTCATCCACAGTCATGCCAGCCGGAATCTCAAACTCTTGCATCTGCTCTTCAATTGTCTTTTCAACCTTTTCTGTAGCAGAATCTTCTTCATCCTCAGCAACTTTTACCTCTTCAGTAGCTTTCACATCATCAAAGATCTCAACATTTGCCAACTCATCATCAGATTCAGAATCAGTATCATATACACCAGCAGCAACAGTATCCAATTTCGAACTTTCTGTGTTTTCATACAAATGCTCTTCACTGTGGTAAACTATGGTGTCCAAAAAGTCATCAGGAGAATCAACTATCTGAGCCATATCATCAAGAATTTCAGCCAAGTAAGTGTTATTGGTCTCATCATGTGGAAGATTCCAAACATAAGAACCGTCAGGTTGAACAGCTACTATAGCCTTGTCATTGCCGTTGACATTTGCATTAGAATCATCAGTCAACAAAAGAGCTCTAGTTGAATTTTGATTAAATGGACGATTACCACCTCTATCTTGACGTGTAGGGGTAACATTTGCCTCTTTCTTAGGCCGTTGACACTCTCTGGCAAAATGTCCAAAACCTTCGCAGTTATAGCACTTTACCTTTGACTTGTCAAAGCCCTGAGTACCTCCAGCAAGTTGTCTGCCTGTTCTTTGCATGAATTTTTGCACTCTCCTGGTGATCATGGCCAGTTGCCATTTCAGATCCATTTCTTCAACATCATCTGGATCTATCTGGTCGTAATCTTCATCAATGAGTGCTGGATCTGTGATTCTCCCTGCAACAAAAGCTTCATGTGCAGCACACATTGCAGCATATACATTCATCCTACCCTCAGCTGATTTCATATTCATTGGCATGGACTTGTAACCAGCAGAAGAGGATGTAATGTTACCAAACTTCATATTTCCTGTCTTTGTACCTTCATTAGCCTTTTTACCCCTGTTACCAGCATCAGTAGCCATGAATCCGGAAGAATCATCTCCATCCATTAATGCACCACAATTGTCTGTCTCACCAGTATTACTAACTCCAGAAAAGAAAGCATTAACATCAGCAGTTGGATTTTTCATAGTGGCATGATAGAGAGATGGATCTTGTGTGAGATTGTCTTGAAGATCCTTTGCCTTATCCTTCATTTCTCTGTTTCTTAGAGTGGATATAACTCCGTCAATACGAAGGGATGCATAATCAGTTCTTTCTTGCAATCCATGACCAAACTCTTTATAAGCTTTTGGCAAACCATCCAGGAATTTATCCACTATCTCAGTAGGAGTGTATTTAAGATCAAAATAAGCTAATTCAGCAAGAAGATGTTGATATCTCAGAATATGATCCTCAACTTGTTCATTTTTTGTAGCATTGAAGCAGTCAAATTGTTTCTTAAGCATTTTAATTCTATTTTGCTTCAATAGTGGATCACCTTCACAATGAGCTTCAATAGCATCGAACAGTTGCTTTGAAGTCTTATATTCCTGTTTAGGAAACAAGTGCACCAACTCTTGAGGAATGCACATATGAATAGTAGAGAGAGCCTTTACTTCAATAGCATTGTTAGCCTTTTCTTCACCTGTTAATTCTCCCACCTTGTATGTAGAAGTAACTCCGTTTACAGTAAGAGTGGGCCACTTATAACCTTCGATGATCATTATCCACATGTTTAAGTCTTCTCGTTGAATAAAATCTTCAAATCGACCTCTCCACGCCCAGAAGTCAGCTAATGAGACTAACTTTGGTGGAGAATTTGTACGTCCTACAAGATGATCATGATAAACCAGAGAATTGAGGTATTGGGCAACAACATTGTTAGTTGAAGATGTGGAAGCCATAAGTGAAAATTACTGGTCAAAAAGAAAAAGAACGAAAATAGGTTAATTTCGTAAGACAAGGTCTGAACGAAGATAGCTAAGTTCGTAGACGAAGGTTCTGAACGAAGATAGCCAAATTCGTAGACAAGGATCTGAACGAAGATAGCTTAAGTTCGTAGACTAAATTCGTTTGAAGAAGATTCAGAACGAAAATGAAGATAACTTCGTTTTCTATCTTCGTTTATTGAACTTTAGAACGAATGTAAGTTAAGTTCGTTTTCTAACTTCGTTGTGCTAAGTTCGTAAAGAGAACGAACTTAACGACAGAAAGGGTTTTGGGAGGATTTGGGAGAATAACTACCAAACAAACGATCTCGAACCCTTCGATAAGATATCGAATAGCTCTGATACCACTTGTGAGTCCCTCGATAGCTTCAGATCGCTCTCGAGATCGTCTATTGTTATGTCGTGAGTGCGGAATCCTCACGAGATAACTAGTTTGATTAGTTATCGAATATATTGCCAATTATATCTAAATAACCAGCCGTATGAAATCTATCTTCGTTTTCTATAAGGTAGAAACGAACTTAGTCGCTTTAGGTGTGTGTTAATTGAACGGGGATACTCAATTTAGGGTTTCCATTCGTTTATATATGTTTCTTATTGTTATTGGGCCTGCTGGGCTTTGTTCTTACGAACTTAGCAGCCCAGCCCATAAAACGAAGATTATCTTCGTTAGTTCCTAACGAAGATCATCTTCATTAGTATAACTGACCATCAACATCTATGCCTTGTTATTTTCCAAGTACTTCATGTACAAGGAACCTAACATATATTATGTTTGTACTTGTATAACATACATAACAAACATCATATATAAACATATATATAACACCAAAACACGTAATCGATCATTACTAAAACATCAAGTCCATAATCTATCAATTACACATATATAAATAAAACTAATCAAATCTAAGTTGCTGTTGTCACATCAACATGCATCAACAAACTCCCCCTTGACAGCAGCATCGTCGATTTCTTCAGTCTTCAAAAAATCTTCATCATCCATCAAATAACAATCGTTTGCTATTAGCATGGATATTTTCGTGCAAGCAGACTTGGAGAATCTTACGATATCGACCTTCTTCATTCTTCCAAAATGGTAAAAATGAACATTCAGTATCGTATAATTTCCTCTGATCATTTCTTGAGAAGTTAACCAACTGCATTGGATCATACATCCTTCTCAATAACATCTTCTTCTTCGAGTCTGCATACATCTTGGCTTCACCAGAATTCCGATCAATCTCCCAATTGTCCATCTTATCCAAGACATCTTGTGCCCACTTCTTGGCAGGGACTTTGATCATACATTTGACATCATGTTGAACATACTCAACACTTTTATCTGGCTTAACCACCTTCTTCTTTCGTCTTGGTTCAATATGAAACTTTGGTTTCTCAGAGTCTTTCATATTCGATCTCAACCTGAAATCTTCATGAAGATTCTTACAAACCACATCAGCAAGACCATAACCACTTGGATTGATAATCCAGTTGTTTCCAAGTTCGTGTAAATCTTCTTCACATAAACTTCTGAAGTGTCTCTCATGCCATGCCAAATACTGACAACCTTCTGGTCTTTTAAGAACGAACAACTTCAATTCTTCGTCATAAAACCAACTCCAGATTATTGTCTTATATTTTGCAGCATCTTTATCTGAAATGTGAGTCCAATACATGATGGGTTTCATAGTATCCCATGTGACTATATATTCATTTAATCTTTGTCCAGGCACAAGTCGATCAATCTCATGTAGTGGATCATCTTCTCTGAGAGGAACTGGATAATCATTTGGGTCAAACGGTCTTGTCAAGTTAATTTCCCAGTGGAAAGGAATCAATGCATCATCAATCTTAGCATATATCACAAAATTTAAAACTTTAGTTGAGCTACTAATTGAAGCTTGAAGCATTCTTTCCTTAACTTCTTTTCTCTTTATCTCTAACTCTTTTCTTTCTTCCAAAGACGGATCTTCAGGAGTTGAGTCCCAAACATCATCAAACCCATAAGGTTTCTTGAATATATTTAAATCCGGTTCAGGAACAAACTCACCCTCCTCAAGTTCATCACCATCAAAAAACAATTCTGCATCATCTGTATCATCTATTAAGATTACACAATAAACACCAAAATACAATGAATAATCATGATAATAATAATAATAAAGATAAAATATAATTGCATTGAAATAAGATAGATTACATTTACATGTCGTAAACTTATTACATGCAACCTAATATACACTTTACCTAATCTTTATCATAATCATAAGTTGAATCAGAGAATCAGAATCAGAATCAGATTCCAAGGCTGTTTGCCTTTGAATCTGTAATTCTTTTTCTCTTTCAGTTTCTGCTTCTTGCTGTTTATCTAATAAGTTATCAAATACAGAATGAAAAGCATTTTCTTCGGTATTACAGTCATGTCCAAATTTTGCCTTAACTTCACGTTTTAATCGTTCAGTTTCAGCTTCAACCTGATCATCACTTAAATAATCAACCGATTTCGAAGAGTTACCTGAGTCAAGTGCTTCAATAACTTCAGCATCACGAGGAGCACTTGATCCACCCGCACCAGATGTACCAGTTTGAGTAGTATCTCTTCCTGTCTCCCCCTGAGTCTCAACACCTTTTCCTTTGTCAGAAACTGGGCGAGAATCACTCTTATTACCAGCATTATCAGCATCATCATCATCATTCTGACGTCTTGGCTGAACAGCTGTTAATCTGCAAACTTCTTCAGGAACAAACGATCTCGAACCCTTCGATAAGATATCGAATAGCTCTGATACCACTTGTGAGTCCCTCGATAGCTTCAGATCGCTCTCGAGATCGTCTATTGTTATGTCGTGAGTGCGGAATCCTCACGAGATAACTAGTTTGATTAGTTATCGAATATATTGCCAATTATATCTAAATAACCAGCCGTATGAAATCTATCTTCGTTTTCTATAAGGTAGAAACGAACTTAGTCGCTTTAGGTGTGTGTTAATTGAACGGGGATACTCAATTTAGGGTTTCCATTCGTTTATATATGTTTCTTATTGTTATTGGGCCTGCTGGGCTTTGTTCTTACGAACTTAGCAGCCCAGCCCATAAAACGAAGATTATCTTCGTTAGTTCCTAACGAAGATCATCTTCATTAGTATAACTGACCATCAACATCTATGCCTTGTTATTTTCCAAGTACTTCATGTACAAGGAACCTAACATATATTATGTTTGTACTTGTATAACATACATAACAAACATCATATATAAACATATATATAACACCAAAACACGTAATCGATCATTACTAAAACATCAAGTCCATAATCTATCAATTACACATATATAAATAAAACTAATCAAATCTAAGTTGTTGTTGTCACATCAACATGCATCAACAGGCCTGTTTTAGAGTTCTTATGGACAAGCATGCTTTTGCTTGTTTCCACAGAAACTCTCAAACCATTTGAGAGTTCTACTGAACAAGCAAACTTTTGCTTGTTCCCAAGAAACTCTCAAACCATTTGAGTATTCTTCTGAACAAGCAAACTTTTGCTTATTCCCAAGAACTCTCAAATAACACTTAGGAATATTTGAGTTAATGTTTCTCTTGCTGTCAATACGCAGAAACAACATTAACTCAGCCAATGTTTCTACTGCTGTAAATATGCAGAAACAACATTAGCTCAGACAATGTTTCTACTACTGTAAGTACGCAGAAACAACATTGTCTATATTACCTATTGGAAGTATTAATTAAGTTAATGTTTCTCCTGCTGTTAATACGCAGAAACAACATTAACTTAACTTTCCTTTGGAAGTACATTAAGTTAATATTTCAACTGATGTTGAACGCAGAAACAATATTAACTTAATTACTCTTTACATGTAATGTTTACATTCATCTCAAGAACCTGTAAAACATAAATAATAAACAAACATATAAACATAAAAGGATCCCGATATGATCAACAATATATGCCAAGGTAATATTATTGACAAACGGTAATTACAAGATAAATTACAAGACTTGAATATATATAAATATACATCACACATCTAGAATGCTCTTGTCACCGAGAAACATGCACCAACACATGTACTTTTCTCTGCTTACCCATCTGTTTATAAAAGAATAGGTGCTAGTAGGTCAGCATCACAACCTCATGTGATTGCTGGCACACTCCCTGAACAACCCTCTGGAGCTGGTTCGCTGGAAAACCCCCCAGCAACCTCCAAAGCTCCCAAGCAAGCCAAGAAAACAAAAGCAAAGAAAACATCTACTTCCACTTCACCTCCTGCTGCTGTCCCAAAATAGCAGTAGAGAGTACCAAAGGGCTTACCTACTAAAGTTAAGTTGTCCTCACTGCCCAATGACACTATAAACCCAGCCAGCCCATCAGCAGCCTCAAAAAAGGCTGCTGACGAGAAAAAAGGGAGCAGCAAGCAGCCACCTCAAACTTCTGTAGGCGTGGTTGGTGAAACTCAAGGGTCACCCCAACCCAATAAAGTTGAGTCAAACCCTAAAATTATTCCCTCTTCTTCTTTACCCTCTGAGTCGTTGTCAGCAGCCAGATCACAGGTGATGCTAGAGACAACAAAATCTACGGCTGATGATGTTTTAGTGCAACAACACACTGAGACAGAGACACTTCATTCTCCTACCCCTATAAATTTTTCTATAGCTGAAAGGGATGCAACCACTGCTGATGATGAAGGGCAAGTTGCTGGTTTTGATGGTTTAAATGAAGGGGCTGGTAATGATGTTGAAAATTTTGAAAGAAGTGGTGTAGATGAAGGGGTCATTACTGTTGTGAATGTTGGTGATGATGTTGAAGCTGGTGAAAATGTTGAAGTTGAAGAGTTAGATGATGAAAGTGATATGGACTTGGAGGATTTTGTAGCTGATGAGTTCCAGCTTGATTCCTACAATCATGCTGATGAGAAAGAAGCCAGTGACATGGAAGTTGAAGAGGTGGCTGAAGAAGTTGAAGTCACTGATGAAGACGCTGGTCCAGTGGTTCATACTGCAAGGCCTCAACCTCCACCAGCTCAACCAGTGAACACCATGCTCCCTCTTGGCATGCCTTCCTCTTTTCAAGCTGTTCCTGGTTGCAATTCTACTATTCCCAAAGAGGTTGAGCCCCTTCCTGCAAAAGACTAGGGCATTTCTTACTCCACCTACTCATCAAGCAGGTTAGAAAGGGTTGAGCATCAGCTGAATGATCTCACCAAAGCTGCCACTCTTGCTGTTGAATGGAAGGACAAGGAGTCTGGCAGGCTGATTGATACCCTGACCAGCTGGTACAACAAGCAAGATGAGAACAACATACACATTGAGATACTCAAAGCAAAATCTGTCTCCATGGCTGCTGAACAAGAAAAAATTCATGAGACGACAAACGTCATTCAACGTGATCAGCAAGTCCTTAAATCTGGTGCCATCTCGCTGCTTAAACTTACAAATGCCACAAGTTATTCTACTAAAAAGGCAGCTTCCACCAGCCATGCTGCTGCTGCTGAAATGAAAAAGTTGAATGATCTTCTCTCTCCTCTGGCCACTCAAGTTGAAAATCAGGCCAAGGCAATCACTGCCTTAGAAAAGCAGGTTGCTGATCTTCCTAAACCTCAATCGTCATTTTCTGAGGAAGATCGTCAGAGGCAAGTCACACTGGAGAAGGAAGTAGGAGAGATAAAAAATCTGTTACTTCAGTTGGTGACCCAACAACACAACAAGGCACCAAGTATGGAAGTTGCTACTGATGATGCAACTTTCAAGGGGGAGAAAGTTGATACTGCCTTTGCTGTTGTCCCACCAGCTGATGACAAAGAAATTGAACAAATTGAAAATACAAGTGCAGAAGCTGAAAAAGAATTTGTTAATGCTGAAGAGCCCCCTGCTGGCGTTGAAGGGGAGCTACAAATTGGTTGAAGTTGAGGGGGAGCTACAAATTGTTAATGCTGAAGAGCCCCCTGCTGGCGTTGAAGGGGAGCTACAAATTGTTAATGCTGAAGAGCCCCCTGCTGGTGTTGAGGGGGAGCTACAAATGGTTGAAGTTGAGGGGGAGCTGCTGGCGTTGAAGGGGAGCTACAAATTGTTAATGCTGAAGAGCCCCCTGCTGGCGTTGAAGGGGAGCTACAAATTGTTAATGCTGAAGAGCCCCCTGCTGGTGTTGAGGGGGAGCTACAAATGGTTGAAGTTGAGGGGGAGCAAATTGACCCCAATGATCCCCAAGCAATTAAGGCAGCATGGGAAGCTGGCATGGCTGCTGAGATGGCCACTGATAGGTCCAAGGAAACCCTTCCAATCTTTCACAGGCGTTTCCTTAATAATGCTGTAATAACTCCCATGACTGAATCTCAGTGTCAGCGACTCGCTGAAATCCAGTACAAGAAACCTTCTTCCTCTCAGCCAGAAGCTCAACTAGCGAGTTCAGAAGCAGTAACCTCAGCAGGTCACAAACATCAAATAATTGACATATTAGCCCTGACTGCTGATGGAAAAACTCAAGAAGAGGCCATCAAAGAGCTGGATAGAATAAAAGAAAATCAAGAAAATGAAAGGAAGAATCTTGAATACATCAAGCAGCTGGCTCTTCTTGGGAAACATCAATTAGATGGTGAGTAAAGAATGCTGCTGAAGACTGTTGGTTCTGCTGGTTTGTACAAACAGAAGCATGAACAAGTTGAAAAACAGTTAAGTGAAAAGAAAAAAGCTTTCTTGGAAGAAAAGGAGAAGTGGATGAAGCACATGGAGTTAAGGAAAAGGCCACAAAAGATCATTGTTGCTCAAGCCTTTCGTGCTGATATGGGACTGAAAACAAACTTGAAAATCTTGAGAGAGGGGGCAAACAAACCAATTACCATTGAAGGGATCAAAATGACCAGTCTTGGTGCCTCTGAATGGTTTGAAATACATATGCTGATCAAAGACAAAACAACAGTCAGCTACACCCCTTTCCAAAAGATGCTTAAGGAATACTTTGAAAAGGCTAGAGAGTATGAAACAAAGTTCAGAGCAAACTTGCCAATGCTGAGGCAATATTTTGGAACTCCTTCATCCATCTCCTTGACAGCTGGCAAGAAGATTCAAAGAAAAAGAAAAGTTGAATATCAATTTGTGCCAGCTGACCTTCCTCCAATCACTGGTGATGCTTCATTGAATACAAGACTTCCTCCTAGAAGTTTCTTCGAAGAAGGGAGAGTGCTGGAGAATCCAGCAGGTATGTTCTAAACCAACATTAAGAACGATCAGCTGTTCTTTTGATTGGCAGAGATTTAAAAAGCATCCACTGGGTTCATCATCGGTGTAAGAAGAAGGTGTGCTAAGACAACCAACAACAGATGGTTCATCAGCAAGTTAGATGAAGAGCTGCTGAAGCCTCACAGACGAAATGACCCAGTACTAAGGTTTGCCAAACAAGAAGATGCTTGGGAGATTGAGGCTGCGAACCTTTAAATGTCTTATAGTTTTAATGTAAATGCTTTATCATCAGCATGTAAACTTAATGTGAAATATAAGACAATCTTTCTATCATACTTGTGTTTCTTTCAAAGTCTAGCCTACTCAGCAAGTCTTCTCAGCGAATAGGGGGAGATTGTTGAGTCAAGGATTCGCTGATAATACTTGGTCGCTGATGATTATTCATCAGCAAGTCAACTAACTCTTGTCAGCGGGTGGTTCCTTTATATTCTTGTAAGTCAAGTTGTAATAACGACCATGTATTCACTATTTAATCAATGATACAAATGATTAGACTTGCTTAGATTGTTGTATTTGAACTTCACACTTGTTCTTGTTCTTTACTTTATATTCTTTACTTTCTTGTCTAGTTAATTAAATAAAAGTATTGCAAATCGTGGACTGTCAGTCTTCTCGCTACAAACCGGACATGGAACAAATGTTACCGGACGAGGTCATGTTCGATATTCTATCACGACTTCCTGTCAAGACAATCATCTGGTGCAAATGCGTCAGCAAGAAATGGCGTAATCTGGTTTCGGAATCATATTTTGTTGATCTTCATCTTTCGAAATCACCTCAAGGCCTATTGATTAAGCATTGCACAAAATCAGATCATATCTTGCCCCCTGAAGCAAGAAAAGGATTACTAAAATGGGTGAATGTCGATGAATACGAATTCGATACCCGTTGTTTACTCCAAGATGACCCTCTCAAAACCTTTGACCTTAATCTAGCACCATTTTTCGAAAACAAGGACATTAAGCCGCTAGGATCGGTTCATGGTTTGATCGTCTTGCACGAGAAAGTTGTTAGTAGGAGCACTAATGAATTTAATATATACATATGCAATCCAGTCACTAGAGAATATGTAATCCTGCCTAAACCGAAAATGGGCAGAGAAGGTTTTACTGTATTAAGTCATGGTTTTGGAGTTTCGGTTTCAGGGGAATATAAAGTGGTAAGGATTGGTAGAAGGACAACATCGCCGAATCCCATTGAAATCGAGGTTCTTACACTAGGAACGGACAAATGGATAAATTGTGGTGAAGTTCCTAACCAGGTTAAGGGAGATTATTGGGATCGGTTTGGGGTGTTTTTAAACGGCTATTTGCATTGGGTTGTTGATGGTGAATTATATGCTTTTGATATGGAAAATGTCACATTTCAGTTATTTCCAACTCCTCCTAAGTATAAGGAACAAAGGTATACTTATTTCGAAAGTTTGGATTTCGTAGGAGGTTATTTATCTTGTTTATTGTGTTCTGAAGATGGGTTAAAAGTTTGGGCGATGAAAGAACACGGAAGTAATGGATTTTGGCAAGAAATGGCGACGATTAGACTACCGGATGAATGTAAACTGAAATCTGGAGGGTGGGTACCATTTTGTTTCGTTATTTCGTTAAATAGCAAAAGTGTTATGCTTCTAGAGAAAGGATCGCGAGACCAAATGGGGATGTATTGTCTTGAGACAGGTACGATTGAAAGCAAAACAACGCCTGCAGTCTTCGACGTCAACGTAATTGGTTATAGTCCCAGCTTACGCAAAACTCGAGAACTTTGGATCAGAGAGAGTTCATGTATATGTCTTTTAAGCACCGACCCGTGGTCTTTTTTGTGTCGAACTTTGTTAGATGATGGTTTTTTTCTTATCGGTTCTTCTATGATTTCACACGGCCACTTTTGTTCAATTTCTTACTTTGATTACTTTTACCTTATTGCTCATCAACGCTTTGTTATTTCTATTGCTTCTTAAAATGAGATCAAGCTTTTTCGTCGATGGATAATGAATGTAACAGATTTTTTTGTATGTGCACAACGCGTTTGATGAAATGTCTGACAGAAATTTGCATTTTTGCTTATACTTTTATGCAAGTTTCTGTAATGATAACAGTTATTTGCCGTAATACGAAAGAACAAGAGGTCAGAAATTCGGATATTTCTTTATTTTGTTTAGGCATATTTAGAGAGCATGGTGTATATTCGGATGCTTCTTTATTTTGTTTAGGCATATTTAGATAACAGTTATTTGCCGTAATACGAAAGAACAAGAGGTAAGAAATTCGGATGCGTATTTTTGAAGTCAGTTGTCATTAGCTTTTATGAAGCAGGGTAAGTGGTCTCAAAGTGGGAATTGGGGCATAATTTGATGTGTAATTAGTTTTTCATATTAAACCATTTCATGCAAACCGGGTGGCAGAAGATGTATATATGAACAAACATACAGTTGCCTAATTCGTAAGGACATTCATATATGATAGGAAATAAAAGGTTAAATGAGTTGTATGGTTTACATGATCAAACACCATGATGATAGTCATTGACCGACCAACTCCCTTACTGTAAGTTCTAGTTTCTGTGACGAGTTTGACACTGGTATCTAGTATAAACATCCACTTGATTTATGTGAAGCCTGTGGTTGTTAGTAACACGGATTGGCTCCCTTTTGGAGGAAGCAACATAACTGCTAATAAGTGCAGTTGCAAGATGTTGGGCTTGAAAAGATTGTATGTAAAACATTTAGATATAAGCCCGAATGTAATATGAAATGGTTCATCACTTGTACATTAATAAATTCCAACATATAGCAACACATTAGGCTCTATTTGAAATATACATAAAGTTAAAGAATCTTCACAGCAGTAGCATATTTTTCGACCTTTAGAACACATGAACTGTCTCTGATTCGAAATTTTGGAGTTTCAGAAAGCTAGGACGATAAGCCATAGCATTAAAGTAGCGGTCAAATACTTTTGTGTCTTCAACTGTTCTCTTTTGAGGACAATATTCGAGTAGTTTGTCTTCATAATAGACCATCAGTATTGTTCCATCTTTTAAACCCGTTATTGGATACATGGGTTCCCACATCACCCAATCTAGATTGAATTGATCTTTCTAAGTTGCCATATTTGAATGGATGAAGTCAAATTCAAATCTTATAGTCATATATGTAGTAGCTTCTGCAAATGAATTGGTAGTCATTATGAATTTTTATTTTTATTTTTAAATTTCAAAGAGATTTGCACAAGTCCATTTATGTAGAAAGAATGCTTTAGAAATATCCAGTGGACTAGTGAGTAGTAACCCAATTAAGTTAAATAGAGTTTGATGTACCTCAAAAACTTTGGATAAATAGTTAAATTGAAAGAACAACTTACATTCTTTGGTTTTCAAATAGAATCAAACTCAAAATTAGCTTAAATAAAACAAAATCTATAATTTTGTATAAAGTCTCAAAAATCTAAACTCCCCTTTACTTGATAAACAAATTTTTTTTTATCAACTACAAGAACATCCACAGTCCCACACTGCATTTTCAGAGGTTAAGAAGGCCGTCATCAGATGGTTTTGAAAGAAAAAATATATGGGCTCGAGTGTTGACGGCGCAGGTTCAGTCCGGGCATGCCCTGACTCAAACTTGCAAACCAGTTATCTTATTGAGTTACTCTACATGTCTAAAAATAACCACAACTCACAAATTTGATAATGTGATTATAACGTACGATCAATCACTCTCATTAAATGGATCAAGAGTAAGTTAAACTTCTTGCATTTTCATCAGAATGGCGGTGCAACAAATTAGTCTACTGCAAAAAGTAATTATTTAGGATGGGCAAGCAGGACGGACAGAAATATTCTAACAAAGCTTGTGAATGGCAGACTTATATTACAATCGTCACTAGCAAGGTACTAGTTTTCAAAGTATACAATTACAAATCTAGAAATTAAACAAATCTACATATTTCTAGATTCTTTCCGTGACTTTAACTGCGAAGACTGCAAAAGGGATGAAAAAACTCTTGCCAATTACGGAGAACCAAGACAAGAGAAAAACCCCCACCCACGGAGGCCGTGGTACTGGTTTTCACTCCGTAGAGTTTTTGATGCAGTCCCATACAAGCCTCGGGGTAAGTTACAAATGGTCCTTACAATCTTGAGTTGCTCGATACTTCCTGTAGCCTGACCCGTTTCACAGTATCACTCAACGAATGCTCGCCATCAGACTGCAAACAAATACACAAGTACTTATATGGTGTATATGAAAACAAGCGATCTCTGCCTTCGCAATTTTTCTAAGACAAACCATCCAAATATGAACCATAGATATCATAAGGAGAACTACTTCAGTGACAAAATTGATACCTTTTTCCACACCTTTCTTGTCTTTGCAGCTTCTTTGTAACACCGTAATTCAGCTTCAACTGCCTATAGCCTTCCCTTCAAAGCTTCACACTCATCTTCAACTGCCTCTAGCCTTTATCAATCCCTTTTTCATCGACTACAGAACCTTCGTGTGACCTCTTTTCGTCACTAAAACTAGATTTATCAATCTTGAGTAGACCTATCAATCTTGAGTTGCTCCATACTTCTCGCAGCAGGACCATTTTGACAATACCACACAACGAATGCTCGCGATCGCCCTACAAAGAAATACACAAGTACTTATATAGTGTATTTGAAACAAGCAATCTCTTGACAAACCATCCAAATATGAACCATAAAAATCAAAAGGAGAACTACTTCAATGACAAAATTGATACCTTTCTCCACACCTATCTTGTCTTTACAGTCATCTTCTTCTGACCTCTTTTTCATCGACAACAGAACTTTCTTGTGGCCTCTTTTCATCGATCACTGGAACTAGATGTACCAAACGAGGGTCTCCACGTCGGCTGCATTTTTTTCTCATCGTCAAAAAATGATAACGAGTAGACCTATCAATCTTGAGTTGCTCCATACTTCTTGCAGCAGGACCCTTTTCACAATACCACACAACGAATATCAAACACACAACAAAATTATCGTTAGAAATCATAAGGAAAACTATACAACAAAATTAGACCAGTTTTGAACCATAAACCGTACAGCAGTTCAATGACAAAATCGATACCTTTTTCCACACCTATCTCGTATTTGCAGCTTCTCTGTAACGCTCTAATTCAGTTTCAAGTTCCTCTAGCCTAGCTTTCCTTTAAATCTTTACATTCATCTTCTAAAGAATCTTCAGACCACGTGGTATTGATGCTAGAACGACTGGAAGATGACACTCCTGATGAGCTCTTCATCGAATCCCCCGTGTAACTATCCAACGAATTATCCATCCCTTTGCAAGCGTGCTGTTCTGGTTTGTGTGAACTCTTTTCTTCACTGGAACTAGATTTACCAAACGGGGGTCTCCATGTCGGCACCAATTTCAAGATTTCATCCTTCATCCGGTCTGCTAAGGTATCAACATCTTCATGAACTATGCCAACTTCTTCAATCATCTCTTTAGCAGTTGCATGTGGATCTTCAACATCCAAATTAAATTGAAATTCAATTTTATGCCCATTACCATCAACATCAACCACTCTCAAATTTATTGTGACCAAGTTTTCTTCATTCTTCTCGTTTTTTACATCGAGATCCTTTTTCTCATTAACACACCGAAGTTGTTCAGACGAAACACATGATGGGCCGCCATAATCCTTCTTTACAGATGAAATACCCAATGACACCATATTGTCGTCACTAAGCTGAATATCACGGAAAAAATCTTCAAGTCTTGGCTCAAGTACCTCCTTCTTTATACATCCTTCGGCAAGATAAGGGTCTTTTAACAACTCTTTTGCTGACAATCGTTGAGCCGCAGGGACCAAACACTTTTCTATGAACTCCTTGACTTGTGGATCTCTGACTTTTGAAAGACAAAGCGGCTTTACACCCGAAGTAACTTTCTCATATATCTCTGATTGATCTTTGCATTCGCTATACGGATGTTCACACGTAACAACCTCTAATATGCACATTCCAAACGAATATATGTCAACAAGTTCATCATACTTCTCTTCAAAAAACTCCGGTGCCATAAAATCAAGAGCCCGGCTACGCGTAAAACTTGCTAACCCTATATCTCCAATTTTCACTTCTCCACGACATCCATTGACAAATATGTTGTCAGAACTTAAATCTCCATGAATAATCGGCGGTTCTTGACTATGAAGATAAACCAACCCTCCAAGAATCTGTCTAGCCCAATTCTTGACAGCCTTCAAATCAATACTTTTGTGTTTCATTCGAAATTCCCTCAAACTCCCCGAAGTAAACGATTCAGTAATCATGTTAAGCGTTTTCTTTTCCTCGTCCACCCAAGTAACGTACGACTTAACTACGTTGTCATGCCTTAGTGTCTTCAATAACCGAACCTCAGAATAAACTTTCTCCAAATTCTTTGAAGATTGCATGGTATCTTGATTATCATCTAGGATGATCTTGACTTGGTTCCATGCAACTTCAACTCCTCCAACTTCATCGAATCCTTTGTATACCGTCTTGAATGGACGTTTCTCTAGTACTTCGTTATACCTAACGTAACGGTCTTTAAGATTACATCTTTCTACGACGTCATCGTCTTCTTCAAACTCTTGTTTTAGTTTTAGATTCATGTTCTCATGCATCAAAGCCATCACTTCAGAATCCATTAACACCATGATGAATCAATATACCAATAATTGAAAAGATTTCGGAAAAGTAATAAAAGAATGTAGCAAGAACGTACTTACGAAAGAATATTAAGAACTTTAGGGTTATAATAATGTGATTGATCGAATTGCTTTTTGCTTAATTTTGAGTTATGATGTTCGAATTGAAACCCCAATTCTTGCCCGAATATGTGTATATATAGGAGTACTCTAGGACAGGTTTCATATTGTAAGTTATTAATTACGTGCTCTTCACTACATAAAAGATTACCAAATAAAAAGAGTCTGTAACAAACTAAACTCCACTCTGTAAACAATATAAACGTAATACTTAATTTCAGTTATCTTTTTTTATTATTTATTTATTTTATTAGTATATTTTAAGACGGGAAATTTCCATTATCTCAACGTGATACATTTACAACGTGGTTAGTACAGTTATCGAAAAATATATAAAAACTGTACGTACTATCAAATTAAGAAACAACAAGATCAAGCATATACATATTATTAGGCGTGGGCCATTGAGGGCCATTGACGCCACTACGTACTCTTTGAGTAGATATACACCCGAATCAATGGTTAAACATTTATATTAAAAGAACCCATAAAAAAAAAACTTTTCTAGTCAAAATTTCTAATCTAAGTAACATATTCAGATTTCGTCTATTAAGAAAACTAAGTTTTTAACGTTAGACCTCCATTAAGTGTTACGCTAAATTGCTACGTCATTAAAAAAAGCTGACGTATACATCTGACCTGACAATCTGTATCTATATATACTATATTTATATCTATACATATAGTAAAGCACGGTTTTTGCTTGCGTCAGAAATTCCGAGTTGGCAGACAGTCGGCCTATCCACGTCGATTTATACACACTTTGGCCTATGTCATGTGAGTGTTTCCGTATATACGGTGAGCTGTATGTATAACCAGCAAGAAAGAGAAAGGACACACAATATCTTTTATATGATTTTGTGCAGGAAAATATCTTACTGTTTGTTGTATTACCCTTATTTTAATTCGTAATTCAAATGCCCCTTTTTTGTCTATATATATACATTCCCTTTCATCGCAAATTTCACTTACATTCGGTTTTGTGTCACCAATTTCCGAATTGTCTCACCATTTCCGAATTCAATTCTCTTTCATCCCAAATTTCAATTACATTCGGTTTTGTCTCACCAATTTCAGAACTCAATTCTCTTTCATCCCAACTTTCTATTACATTCAGTTTTGACTGACCAATTTCTGGAATCAATTTTAAACACTTTAGTCAATCATTGTTTAGCTTGTTCATAATGGTCATGCTGTCTTTTCCTAACAAATAACCAACGTCCATTTGTATTGCACAACGTCTTGGGTGGCTTCCTTGTTTTCCACAATCACCAGTTTTGCCATGTTTAATCTCTTGGAGGATGCTTCAATGTTTACCTAAAATTGGTTTATCGTATTTTCTACTCATGCTTTGCAGTTAAGTTGAATTACATCCATCGGTAGAGGCTTCTTAAACAGTCTTTGTTTTACGACTTTGTAAAAATACAAAGCTGCTGACAGGATATTCGGCGTCTTTGAGGGAATAACGGCTGATTCTAAGTTCTTCTGGTGTGATTCGTAGTTTCTTTTATTGTTTTATTTCTTTTTTTTGGGAATTCTAAATGTATTAAGAGTAACGTTTAATGAAATATATTTGTGAAAAAACAAAGCTGCTGACGGGATTTTCGTCGTCTATGAGGGAATAACTGCTGATCCTATGTTCTGCTGGTGTGATTCGTAGTTTCTTTTATTGTTTTATTTCTTTTTTTTGGGAATTCTAAATGTATTAAGAGTAACGTTTAATGAAATATATTTTTGAAAAAACAAAGCTGCTGACGGGATTTTCGTCTATGAGGGAATAACTGCTGATCCTATGTTCTGCTGGTGTGATTCGTAGTTTCTTTTATTGTTTTTTTTATTGTAATTCTAAATGTATTTAGAGTAACGTTTAATGAAATATATATTACAGATTTAATGTATCTCACTTTGTTATCACTCGTTTTGGTTGTTTGGTTTCAAAATGATATTTGTAGATTAAAATATCATTAATTTCTTGTTAGGTATAGTTTAATAGCATAACTGAATTTATTTTTCTATTTCTTGTCTTGCTGCCAAAGGTTTTACTTTGACTGACCAATTTCCGGAATCAATTTTAAACACCTTTAGTCAATCATTGTTTAGCTTGTTCATAATGGTCATGCTGTCTTTTCCTAACAAATAACCAACGTCCATTTGTATTGCACAACGTCTTGGGTGGCTTCCTTGTTTTCCACAATCACCAGTTTTGCCATGTTTAATCTCTTGGAGGATGCTTCAATGTTTACCTAAAATTGGTTTATCGTATTTTCTACTCATGCTTTGCAGTTAAGTTGAATTACATCCATCGGTAGAGGCTTCTTAAATAGTCTTTGTTTTACGACTTTGTAAAAATACAAAGCTGCTGACAGGATATTCGGCGTCTTTGAGGGAATAACGGATGATTCTAAGTTCTTCTGGTGTGATTCGTAGTTTCTTTTATTGTTTAATTTCTTTTTTTTGGGAATTCTAAATGTAATTAGAGTAACGTTTAATGAAATATATTTGTGAAAAAACAAAGCTGCTGACGGGATTTTCGTCGTCTATGAGGGAATAACTGCTGATCCTATGTTCTGCTGGTGTTTAGAGTAACGTTTAATGAAATACATATTACAGATTTAATGTATCTCACTTTGTTATCACTCGTTTTGGTTGTTTGGTTTCAAAATGATATTTGTAGATTAAAATATCATTAATTTCTTGTTAGGTATAGTTATAGGATTGATGTATCGGTAGATTGTTCCTAAATTAGATTGTTCTGGGTTCACCAATTGGGTTCAGACATCGGATCGTGATTTTTATTTTAACATATTTCTCTTCTCAATTGGCTTTTTATGCAAAACTATTCTATAAGTATTTTTTGTTATAGGATTTTGTATCGGTGACATCGAATCGTGATTTTTATTTTAACATATTTCTCTTCTCAATTGGCTTTTTATGCAAAACTATTCTATAAGTATTTTTTGTTATAGGATTTTGTATCGGTGATATAATGTGTATGTCGACCGTTGGCTCTCGATATATCTGGGATATATCCGACGATATAATGGATGTTTGCAACACTGTTGTTTCTAAAAAGATCTAACCCTATTTGTTGTTTTCTTTCAATTGGTTTCAAAGTTCCTAAATTAGATTGTTCTGGGTTCACCAATTGGGTTCAGACATCGGATCGTGATTTTTATTTTAACATATTTCTCTTCTCAATTGGCTTTTTATGCAAAACTATTCTATAAGTACTTTTTGTTATAAGATTTTGTATCGGTGACATCGGATCGTGATTTTTATTTTAACATATTTCTCTTCTCAATTGGCTTTTTATGCAAAACTATTCTATAAGTATTTTTTGTTATAGGATTTTGTATCGGTGACATCGAATCGTGATTTTTATTTTAACATATTTCTCTTCTCAATTGGCTTTTTATGCAAAACTATTCTATAAGTATTTTTTGTTATAGGATTTTGTATCGGTGATATAATGTGTATGTCGACCGTTGGCTCTCGATATATCTGGGATATATCCGACGATATAATGGATGTTTGCAACACTGTTGTTTCTAAAAAGATCTAACCCTATTTGTTGTTTTCTTTCAATTGGTTTCAAAGTTCCTAAATTAGATTGTTCTGGGTTCACCAATTGGGTTCAGACATCGGATCGTGATTTTTATTTTAACATATTTCTCTTCTCAATTGGCTTTTTATGCAAAACTATTCTATAAGTACTTTTTGTTATAAGATTTTGTATCGGTGACATCGGATCGTGATTTTTATTTTAACATATTTCTCTTCTCAATTGGCTTTTTATGCAAAACTATTCTATAAGTATTTTTTGTTATAGGATTTTGTATCGGTGATATAATGTGTATGTCGACCGTTGGCTCTCGATATATCTGGGATATATCCGACGATATAATGGATGTTTGCAACACTGTTGTTTCTAAAAAGATCTAACCCTATTTGTTGTTTTCTTTCAATTGGTTTCAAAGTTCCTAAATTAGATTGTTCTGGGTTCACCAATTGGGTTATTTGTTGTTTTCTTTCAATTGGTTTCAAAGTTCCTAAATTAGATTGTTCTGGGTTCACCAATTGGGTTCAGACATCGGATCGTGATTTTTATTTTAACATATTTCTCTTCTCAATTGGCTTTTTATGCAAAACTATTCTATAAGTATTTTTTGTTATAGGATTTTGTATCGGTGATATAATGTGTATGTCGACCGCTGGCTCTCGATATATCTGGGATATATCCGACGATATAATGGATGTTTGCAACACTGTTGTTTCTAAAAAGATCTAACCCTATTTGTTGTTTTCTTTCAATTGGTTTCAAAGTTCCTAAATTAGATTGTTCTGGGTTCACCAATTGGGTTATTTGTTGTTTTCTTTCAATTGGTTTCAAAGTTCCTAAATTAGATTGTTCTAGGTTCACCAATTGGGTTATTTGTTGTTTTCTTTCAATTGGTTTCAAAGTTCCTAAATTAGATTGTTCTGGGTTCACCAATTGGGTTCAGACATCGGATCGTGATTTTTATTTTAACATATTTCTCTTCTCAATTGGCTTTTTATGCAAAACTATTCTATAAGTATTTTTTGTTATAGGATTTTGTATCGGTGACATCGGATCGTGATTTTTATTTTAACATATTTCTCTTCTCAATTGGCTTTTTATGCAAAACTATTCTATAAGTATTTTTTGTTATAGGATTTTGTATCGGTGACATCGGATCGTGATTTTTATTTTAACATATTTCTCTTCTCAATTGGCTTTTTATGCAAAACTATTCTATAAGTATTTTTTGTTATAGGATTTTGTATCGGTGATATAATGTGTATGTCGACCGCTGGCTCTCGATATATCTGGGATATATCCGACGATATAATGGATGTTTGCAACACTGTTGTTTCTAAAAAGATCTAACCCTATTTGTTGTTTTCTTTCAATTGGTTTCAAAGTTCCTAAATTAGATTGTTCTGGGTTCACCAATTGGGTTATTTGTTGTTTTCTTTCAATTGGTTTCAAAGTTCCTAAATTAGATTGTTCTGGGTTCACCAATTGGGTTATTTGTTGTTTTCTTTCAATTGGTTTCAAAGTTCCTAAATTAGATTGTTCTGGGT
The DNA here is from genome assembly GCA_034093135.1 of Erigeron breviscapus. Taxonomy (NCBI): domain Eukaryota; kingdom Viridiplantae; phylum Streptophyta; class Magnoliopsida; order Asterales; family Asteraceae; genus Erigeron; species Erigeron breviscapus. Next base: position 55,696,041 of record CM067174.1, on the reverse strand, counting down.
TCACCAATTGGGTTATTTGTTGTTTTCTTTCAATTGGTTTCAAAGTTCCTAAATTAGATTGTTCTGGGTTCACCAATTGGGTTATTTGTTGTTTTCTTTCAATTGGTTTCAAAGTTCCTAAATTAGATTGTTCTGGGTTCACCAATTGGGTTATTTGTTGTTTTCTTTCAATTGGTTTCAAAGTTCCTAAATTAGATTGTTCTGGGTTCACCAATTGGGTTATTTGTTGTTTTCTTTCAATTGGTTTCAAAGTTCCTAAATTAGATTGTTCTGGGTTCACCAATTGGGTTATTTGTTGTTTTCTTTCAATTGGTTTCAAAGTTCCTAAATTAGATTGTTCTGGGTTCACCAATTGGGTTATTTGTTGTTTTCTTTCAACTGGTTTCAAAGTTCCTAAATTAGATTGTTCTAGGTTCACCAATTGGGTTATTTGTTGTTTTCTTTCAATTGGTTTCAAAGTTCCTAAATTAGATTGTTCTAGGTTCACCAATTGGGTTATTTGTTGTTTTCTTTCAATTGGTTTCAAAGTTCCTAAATTAGATTGTTCTGGGTTCACCAATTGGGTTATTTGTTGTTTTCTTTCAATTGGTTTCAAAGTTCCTAAATTAGATTGTTCTAGGTTCACCAATTGGGTTATTTGTTGTTTTCTTTCAATTGGTTTCAAAGTTCCTAAATTAGATTGTTCTGGGTTCACCAATTGGGTTATTTGTTGTTTTCTTTCAATTGGTTTCAAAGTTCCTAAATTAGATTGTTCTAGGTTCACCAATTGGGTTATTTGTTGTTTTCTTTCAATTGGTTTCAAAGTTCAAAAATTAGATTGTTCTGGGTTCACCAATGGGTTATTTGATGTTTTCTTTCAACTGGTTTCAAAGTTCCTAAATTAGATTGTTCTGGGTTCACCAATTGGGTTATTTGTTGTTTTCTTTCAATTGGTTTCAAAGTTCCTAAATTAGATTGTTCTAGGTTCACCAATTGGGTTATTTGTTGTTTTCTTTCAATTGGTTTCAAAGTTCCTAAATTAGATTGTTCTGGGTTCACCAATTGGGTTATTTGTTGTTTTCTTTCAATTGGTTTCAAAGTTCCTAAATTAGATTGTTCTGGGTTCACCAATTGGGTTATTTGTTGTTTTCTTTCAATTGGTTTCAAAGTTCCTAAATTAGATTGTTCTGGGTTCACCAATTGGGTTATTTGTTGTTTTCTTTCAATTGGTTTCAAAGTTCCTAAATTAGATTGTTCTGGGTTCACCAATTGGGTTATTTGTTGTTTTCTTTCAATTGGTTTCAAAGTTCCTAAATTAGATTGTTCTGGGTTCACCAATTGGGTTATTTGTTGTTTTCTTTCAATTGGTTTCAAAGTTCCTAAATTAGATTGTTCTGGGTTCACCAATTGGTTATTTGATGTTTTCTTTCAACTGGTTTCAAAGTTCCTAAATTAGATTGTTCTGGGTTCACCAATTGGGTTATTTGTTGTTTTCTTTCAATTGGTTTCAAAGTTCCTAAATTAGATTGTTCTGGGTTCACCAATTGGGTTATTTGTTGTTTTCTTTCAATTGGTTTCAAAGTTCCTAAATTAGATTGTTCTGGGTTCACCAATTGGGTTATTTGTTGTTTTCTTTCAATTGGTTTCAAAGTTCCTAAATTAGATTGTTCTGGGTTCACCAATTGGGTTATTTGTTGTTTTCTTTCAATTGGTTTCAAAGTTCCTAAATTAGATTGTTCTGGGTTCACCAATTGGGTTATTTGTTGTTTTCTTTCAATTGGTTTCAAAGTTCCTAAATTAGATTGTTCTGGGTTCACCAATTGGGTTATTTGTTGTTTTCTTTCAATTGGTTTCAAAGTTCCTAAATTAGATTGTTCTGGGTTCACCAATTGGGTTATTTGTTGTTTTCTTTCAATTGGTTTCAAAGTTCCTAAATTAGATTGTTCTGGGTTCACCAATTGGGTTATTTGTTGTTTTCTTTCAATTGGTTTCAAAGTTCCTAAATTAGATTGTTCTGGGTTCACCAATTGGGTTATTTGTTGTTTTCTTTCAATTGGTTTCAAAGTTCCTAAATTAGATTGTTCTGGGTTCACCAATTGGGTTATTTGTTGTTTTCTTTCAATTGGTTTCAAAGTTCCTAAATTAGATTGTTCTGGGTTCACCAATTGGGTTATTTGTTGTTTTCTTTCAATTGGTTTCAAAGTTCCTAAATTAGATTGTTCTGGGTTCACCAATTGGGTTATTTGTTGTTTTCTTTCAATTGGTTTCAAAGTTCCTAAATTAGATTGTTTCTGGTCCTGGTTCAGTTTAGCCACTGCGGCGCAGTGGACACAGTTCTGGTCCACTGCGGCGCAGTGGATTGTCACTGTGTCTTTATGTGTGTCGCTTTTCAACTTGTTTGAGATTGTATAGTTGACATGGCGGTATTATGATGTATAATTATAGGTTGTGGACGTGTGGACCGTAATACTCGCTTGTAATCTTTTGCTAACTTCTTAGCCAATCGAGGTGAGTTTCGTATCTCCCTACTCGCTTGAGATTCGGGCTGAAAAGTGTAAACCTTGCTTGGTTACTTGCAATGATTGATTATTGATTGATGGTCTTAGTTGTTAGACTTATGTGATGGTTCCTTTCGTTAGATTGGTTAAATTGGTTCGAGTATTGAATTGTTGAGACGATTATCATGTTTGAATGACTTAGCTTATATTTGTTAAGTATCTAGTAATATTAGGATAGACGTACATACATGAAAGTCGATTATGCCTTCATTGAGTTTTAGATGTGGTGGGAAGGCTGCGGGTGACCCTATATATAAGCATCTGAGACTCGAAGGAAGTAGAATCCTCTGAAGTATATGTACGTATAGTTGGTTTAAATTGTGGTTAGTGGCTTAAGGTTGTCGAATGTTGATTATTGGGTTAAGATTGACGATTATTGATTATTAGTTTATGGTTCATCATATGTTGATTGACCCGGTTTATATTTTGGTTAAGTATTAATGGCTGATGTTGATGAATGGTGATTATCGGTTTATGATTGACGATATTTGACTGATGGCTCAGGTTTGGCGAATATTGATTATTGATTCATATTCATCGTATATTGATTGTCGGTTATAATTTATGCATTTACATTGATTGTAAGCATTGCATACATTATTGATGGACCCTCGGCAGGGGATTGCCGACATCCTGGTGCGTAGATGTATGCACCCATTTTGGATGTAGAACGTGACCCCGAGTATATAGACATATATATCTCGATGATTTTGAGATACAGCCTTGTTCATTGTTATGACAGAAGGGTATCGTTGCATAGGTGACGGAGTTCACGCATAGGATAGGCATGTTGGCTTATTCATGCATTTGGCACTTACATTGATTCATACATCATTTGTGCATTTATATTACACATTTACTCATCTTGTGTAATCTGTTGTTGGACGATATTGTGTTGCATAGAGGCTCGCTGTAAGTCATGTCTAGCCTCTATTCTTATTTTGTGATTATTGTTGTTGGTTCTTATGAACCATTATTACGAACTCACCAACCTTGTGTTGACTATGCTTAGTACACTTTTCAGGAAATCAGGTTCTCCCAGGGCGTGGAGTTTAGTTGCTTGGCTTGCTGTGAACCCGGATTGTGGACTTTATGGATCAAGGATTCATTGGCCTTCCTTTTGTATTACTTAGGATCGTTTGCCATCTTTGGATGTTATTTTGTTAACTTTTATGGCTATTTGCTCCTGTTGTATTTCGGTTACTTGTTTCGTTGTGTTTTGGATTCACTGAATCTTTAATTGCATTTAGTTTGTTCTATTGTAATTCCACCTGGTGCTGTATGATTTCCGTGACATTTTGAGCCTCGGCTTGGGGTGTTACAGAATGGTGGCCCATGCGTGGTCGTAGAGAATTAGGCGGTTTGACCTAGACTACGGCTTAAGTTAAAACTCTTCATATAGCATGCATGGTTAGGAAATTCGTGTGCAACGTGAATTATGTGAATCCCCGTGTGAGTTCGTAGTTAAGACCTATTGTGTGATAGCTTGAATTCGATGTGATGAATGTGGTTGTTATTTGTTGGAACTAATTCGATGATTTAGGGCAAAGTGAAGTGATGCCATTAACTTAGTATAATATTATGGCAACCCTAAAAGAACCCGATCAACTCTTTTATGGTTACCCGATATTATAGCAAGTTCATGACATCATGGATTGCGCACGTGTAACTTAAAGTATAATAAGGAACCGATATGCTTAATGGAAGTTGATTAGGTGGAAGGTTAGCCGTTGGTACACCTTGTATACATACCCGGTCAACAACTAGAGAACATATCGAATTCGGATTATACTTTGAATCATTCGTGTTAGTTGTTTGATTGCATGATGAAATGAACATGATTACTTAAATTAACGATGAAGTATTGCAATAAATTCAACCTGATGTTATGATATGTAAAAATCCCTTATGATTCTAACACTGTTGCCTTAGCATAATATTGTGTAATGAGTATGTGGTATCGGTATGAGAGCATTGACTACTTGTGTGACTAACATGCGAGCATTTGAGACTAACTCTCGGGTCAACGTGTCACTTGTTTTATAGAAATGGATAGACCAAGGAGAGTCAGGACGAATTATAGGGCTGAAGAGGAAGAACCTCAACCGGAAGCTCAACCGGGAGTACAGGGAGGTAGAGGCCGTGGTAGAGGCCGTGGTAGAGGCCGTGGTAGGGGCCGTGGTAGGGGTCGTGGTGGAGCTCCTGAGCCAAACTTGGCTGAGGTAATTGCTCAAACGGTTGCCGGCATTATGCCAACCATCATTGCTCAAGTCACGGCAAGTCTTGGGCAAAATAATGTGGCTCAAAACGACGAAATCCCAGAAAATGAAAACAATGAAAATGTTCAACATCATGACAAAGAAGATGAAGAAGAAGGACCGGTGGGAGTTGGTATCGGGATGCCCATGAATAATCAATATGGGGGTTACCGTCAAGGGTGTATCTTTAAGGATTTTAAAAGTTGTGGGGCACCGGAGTTCGATGGGAAAGGGGGTCCCACGGAATGTATAAGGTGGTTTGAGGCAATAGAGGCGGTGATTGAGAGGAGTCATTGCACCTATGATGACCGGATTTCCTATGCATCCGGTATGTTTAGGCATGACGCTTTGAGTTGGTGGAACCAGGAAATAACGTTGGGACGGACTCAAAACTTGGAGTGGATTGACTTCAAAGACAAAGTAAAGGCAAAGTTTTGTCCGCCGTATGAATTACAAAACTTAACAATTGAATTTGCAAACCTCAACATGGAGGGAGCCGACTACAAGGGCTATGTGAGACGATTTCAAGAGTTGTCTACCCTCATTCCTCACTTGGTGGGTACCGAGTCACAGGCCATCCAGAAGTTTGTATTGGGCTTGAATCCTCAAGTCCGATCTTATGTAAACTCCAACATGCCTACTTCTTTGGCTAATGCGGTCAACCAAGCCGGGAGTGTGACCGAAGATTTATTGAGGTGTGGCGTTTTGAGCAAGTCCTCATCAAGTAAAAGGAAAGAAGTGGGAGAGTCCAGCGGGGGAAGGAAAGTGGGGAGGTTTGACCCCAAGAATGCAAATAGGGGTAGAATGATGGCGGCGGTGGAGCCAACTAGAAAAGCTTTTCCGGGACCCCATCCTTTTTGTGGAAGATGCAACCAACATCACCCCGCCAATGCCCAATGCAAAACATGCTTTAATTGTAACCGAATCGGGCACCTCTCCAGAGACTGTAGGGCTCCCAGAGCGGGCCCAATGAATGCGGCTCCTATTCGGGCCGTTCCTCCTCAAGGTAACCAAAGAAGGGGCGAGTGTTTTGAATGTGGTAGCCGTGACCACTACCGTAATAATTGTCCTCGATGGGTGGGACAACAAGTTCAAGTGGCCGTTCACCCCAACCAACTCCAAATGGTAGGGCCTAATCAAAACCGGGGACAACAAGGCCACCAAGTGTAACCCCGTGGCCGAGCCTTTGCGGCCAACGTAAATGAAGCCCGCAATGATCCCAACGTAGTCGCAGGTACTTTTCTCCTTAATGGTCTCTATGCAACCGTCCTATTTGATTCCGGGGCCGATTATAGCCTCGTGTCTTCTAACTTTGTTCCCTTGATTGATGTGCATCCTTGTGCTCTAAACTATGTGCTTGACATTGAAATGGTAAATGGGTCACTAACTAGAATTAGCCAAATACTTCGAGAATGTGTCTTGACTTTAGAAGATGTCGACTTCTTCATTGACCTTATGCCTCTTGACATTGGTAGTTTTGATATTATAGTGGGTATGGATTGGTTGACGGCGGTAAATGCAACCATTGATTGTGGCGAGAGAGTTGTTAAGATACCTTTGGCTAACGGTAAGATTCTTAGGGTTCAAGGCGAAATCTCCGATTCCTCTAATTCCAAAGTCTTTAGTGCTACCATCACAAAGGTAGAATTGAAGACCGTTCCTATCGTTTGTGATTTCCCCGATGTCTTTCCCGAGGATTTACCGGGATTACCTCCAACCCGTGAACTTGATTTTCGTATTAATCTCATCCCTGAAGCCGCGCCCGTAGCAAAAGCTCCTTATAGATTAGCTCTAACCGAAATGCAAGAGCTACAAACTCAACTTAAGGAACTCCAAGAGAAGGGTTTCATTCGCCCTAGTCAATCTCCTTGGGGTGCTCCTGTTCTCTTCGTTAAAAAGAAAGACGAATCCTTCAGAATGTGTATTGATTACCGGGAATTAAACAAGCTCACCGTGAAGAACCGATATCCTCTTCCAAGAATTGATGACTTATTTGATCAACTTCAAGGTGCTAAGCACTTTTCAAAAATCGATCTTCGCTCGGGTTATCATCAACTCCGGGTACATGAAGATGACATCCCCAAAACGGCTTTTCGCACAAGGTATGGTCATTTCGAATTCACCGTGATGCCTTTCGGGCTGACTAATGCACCGGCGGTGTTCATGGATTTGATGAACCGGGTGTGTCAACCATACTTAGACAAGTCCGTCATTGTGTTCATTGATGACATACTTGTATACTCGAAGACAAAGGAGGAGCATGTTGAACACTTACGTGAGGTGCTTGAACTACTAAGAAAAGAGAAGTTGTATGCCAAATTCTCCAAGTGCGAGTTTTGGTTGGAAGAAGTCCACTTCCTTGGTCACATAGTGAGCAAAGATGGTATTCATGTGGACCCAAGCAAGATTGAAGCGGTCAAGAGTTGGAGAAGACCCGAAACGCCATCCGAGATCCGCCAATTCCTTGGATTGGCGGGTTACTATAGAAGATTCATTGAAAATTTCTCCCGTATTGCACAACCACTCACCCTCTTGACTCAAAAAGATAGAAACTTCGAATGGGGCGAAAGACAAGAGAACGCCTTCCAAACGCTTAAGGATATGCTATGTGATGCTCCTATTTTGACGCTACCGGATGGGATAGAAGATTTTGTTGTTTATTGTGATGCATCGGGACAAGGGTTGGGTTGTGTTCTTATGCAAAGGGGTAAGGTTATTGCTTATGCCTCTCGTCAATTGAAGGTGCATGAGAAGAACTACCCGATGCATGATTTGGAATTGGGAGCGGTTGTGTTTGCTTTGAAATGTTGGAGGCATTATCTCTATGGCACCAAATGTGTAATTTATACCGATCACAAAAGTCTCCAACACATCTTTAACCAAAGCGAATTGAATATGAGGCAAAGGCGTTGGTTAGAACTATTTAGTGATTATGATTGTGACATCCGTTATCACCCGGGCAAGGCAAATGTGGTAGCCGATGCCTTGAGCCGAAAGGAGAAAGTGAAGCCAAGACGGGCTAGAGCTATGAGCCTCACGGTAGGGCCAAATATTCGTGATCGGATTATTGAAGCCCAAATTCAAGCCACCCTACCGGAAAACTTTGGAAACGAAAACCTAGATGGCATGGAACAACTTTTTGATCGAAGGAATGATAATGGGCTATATATGGTTGAAAGACTTTGGGTTCCTATTTTCGGTGATTTAAGAACGCTTATTATGAATGAAGCTCACCTATCGCCTTATTCGGTCTATCCCGGGTCGGATAAGATGTATTTTGACTTGAAGGAATTGTATTGGTGGCCGGGCATGAAGCGTGATGTGGCTAAGTATGTGAGTGAGTGCCTTACTTGCTTACGAGTTAAGGCCGATCACAAGAAGCCACCCGGATTGTTGGTACAACCGGTGATGCCCGAATGGAAGTGGGAGCATATTTCAATGGACTTCATTACTAAACTACCGAAGACTAGAAGCGGCCGTGACACGATTTGGGTAATAGTAGATCGGTTAACGAAGTCGGCTCACTTTTTAGCCATTCGTGAAACCGATAAGTTTGACACTTTGGCTCGTTTGTACATCAAGGAAGTAATATCTAAGCATGGAGTGCCGATTTCTATCATTTCGGATAGGGATGCCCGTTTCAAATCAAAATTTTGGGAAGCCTTTCAAAAAGCCATGGGTACCCGACTTGACATGAGCACGGCATTTCACCCTCAAACGGATGGGCAAACCGAGAGAACCATTCAAACACTTGAAGATATGTTGAGGGCGTGTGCAATTGATTTTGGTGGAAGTTGGGAAGACCATTTGCCGCTAGTTGAGTTTTCATACAACAACAGTTACCATGCTACCATTCAAATGGCACCCTTTAAAGCATTGTATGGTAGGGTATGTCGTTCTCCTCTAGCTTGGGCGGAAATTGGAGAGAGTCAACTTATCGGGCCAGAAATTGTGATTGAAACAACCAAGGTAATATCTCAAATTAAGGAGAAGTTGCAATTGGCCCGTGAACGTCAAAAGAAGTATGCCGATGTGAGACGAAGACCGTTGGAGTTTGAAGTTGGTGAATTTGTACTTTTGAAAGTTTCACCTTGGAAAGGCGTCGTACGATTTGTGAAGCGGGGAAAACTTGCACCAAGGTATGTTGGTCCTTTCAAGATTCTTGAACGGGTTGGGAAAGTTGCTTATCGGCTAGAATTGCCTCAAGAACTTAGCGGGGTGCATGATGTGTTTCATATTTGTAACTTGCGCAAGTGCTTGGCGGATCCTACACATCATGTGCCTATGGACGAAATTAGGGTTGATTCGAGCCTAAACTTTGTTGAAGAACCGGTAGAGATCTTGGACCGTCAAGAAAAGAAACTCAAGAAGAAACGCTACACAATTGTCAAGGTTAGATGGAGTGCTAGACGTGGAGCCGAGTTCACTTGGGAGAGAGAAGATCATATGAAGTCTAAGTATCCGCATTTATTTGATAATTAGGGTTTTGTTGAATTTCGGGACGAAATTCTTTCAACGGGGGGATAATGTAACATCCGTGAATTTTGACCCGTTGACTTTTTGTGTAATTTGACTAACAAACTTGTTGAATGAAATATTTGGGCCCAATTGTGATTATATGACTATGTGATATGTTAGTCGGGTCGTTAATATGTTTGTTTGGCGTTTAATTGTGTAACTAAGGTAAATTGGCTAGAGAAGGGAAACGGGTCGGCCCGTGGGTAGTCCAAGACCCACCAGCCACCCATGACCCATTCCCCCCCCCTTATCCTTCTCCCCCTCTCATTTTCTTATCTATCTATCTCTTTCTCTCTTTCTCTCAAAGCAAAACAAGATCATTTCTCTTTCTCTCAAAAGAAAACAAGATCATTTCTTCTCTTCTCTCTCTACCATCTACTTAGTGTTGGAAAGATTATAACACTAGAATCATCACCATCTATACCACATTATCGCCATATCAAAGAGTCAAAGGTGGAAATCTTGCATTTTAGCCATTTTGACCTAATTTCGGGTTTAAGCTCAAGAAGGTGTTTGTGTAAGTCTAATTCAACCCATTTACTTCTATTTATGCTTGTTCATATGTTTCTAGTTGATTTGATGTGATTACGAGTCTTTAAAATGGTAAAAATGGAATTTAGGGTTAGGGTTAGGGTTTGAAGGATTGGTGGATGATTTTGATGTTTTGATCGAATTTGTGGGTTGGGTCATGTGTATTTATGTTCAATGATGCTAAGTTATGCTTCAAATCGAGTTAAAAGTCTTTACAAAGTGTTTTGGGTCGTTTTGGGTTAAGATTTGGGGTTTTTGGTTCGTGGCACCTGCATAACCTGCAGGTGCTGGCTGCAGTTTGTGGTCACTGCGGCGCAGTGAGCCCTCCCCTGGCTCACTGCGGCGCAGTGTCTTGCTACTGGCCATGGCCCAGTTTAGCCACTGCGGCGCAGTGGGCATGGTTCTTGCTCACTGCGGCGCAGTGCATTGTTTCTGGTCCTGGTTCAGTTTAGCCACTGCGGCGCAGTGGACACAGTTCTGGTCCACTGCGGCGCAGTGGATTGTCACTGTGTCTTTATGTGTGTCGCTTTTCAACTTGTTTGAGATTGTATAGTTGACATGGCGGTATTATGATGTATAATTATAGGTTGTGGACGTGTGGACCGTAATACTCGCTTGTAATCTTTTGCTAACTTCTTAGCCAATCGAGGTGAGTTTCGTATCTCCCTACTCGCTTGAGATTCGGGCTGAAAAGTGTAAACCTTGCTTGGTTACTTGCAATGATTGATTATTGATTGATGGTCTTAGTTGTTAGACTTATGTGATGGTTCCTTTCGTTAGATTGGTTAAATTGGTTCGAGTATTGAATTGTTGAGACGATTATCATGTTTGAATGACTTAGCTTATATTTGTTAAGTATCTAGTAATATTAGGATAGACGTACATACATGAAAGTCGATTATGCCTTCATTGAGTTTTAGATGTGGTGGGAAGGCTGCGGGTGACCCTATATATAAGCATCTGGGACTCGAAGGAAGTAGAATCCTCTGAAGTATATGTACGTATAGTTGGTTTAAATTGTGGTTAGTGGCTTAAGGTTGTCGAATGTTGATTATTGGGTTAAGATTGACGATTATTGATTATTAGTTTATGGTTCATCATATGTTGATTGACCCGGTTTATATTTTGGTTAAGTATTAATGGCTGATGTTGATGAATGGTGATTATCGGTTTATGATTGACGATATTTGACTGATGGCTCAGGTTTGGCGAATATTGATTATTGATTCATATTCATCGTATATTGATTGTCGGTTATAATTTATGCATTTACATTGATTGTAAGCATTGCATACATTATTGATGGACCCTCGGCAGGGGATTGCCGACATCCTGGTGCGTAGATGTATGCACCCATTTTGGATGTAGAACGTGACCCCGAGTATATAGACATATATATCTCGATGATTTTGAGATACAGCCTTGTTCATTGTTATGACAGAAGGGTATCGTTGCATAGGTGACGGAGTTCACGCATAGGATAGGCATGTTGGCTTATTCATGCATTTGGCACTTACATTGATTCATACATCATTTGTGCATTTATATTACACATTTACTCATCTTGTGTAATCTGTTGTTGGACGATATTGTGTTGCATAGAGGCTCGCTGTAAGTCATGTCTAGCCTCTATTCTTATTTTGTGATTATTGTTGTTGGCTCTTATGAACCATTATTACGAACTCACCAACCTTGTGTTGACTATGCTTAGTACACTTTTCAGGAAATCAGGTTCTCCCAGGGCGTGGAGTTTAGTTGCTTGGCTTGCTGTGAACCCGGATTGTGGACTTTATGGATCAAGGATTCATTGGCCTTCCTTTTGCATTACTTAGGATCGTTTGCCATCTTTGGATGTTATTTTGTTAACTTTGATGGCTATTTGCTCCTGTTGTATTTCGGTTACTTGTTTCGTTGTGTTTTGGATTCACTGAATCTTTAATTGCATTTAGTTTGTTCTATTGTAATTCCACCTGGTGCTGTATGATTTCCGTGACATTTTGAGCCTCGGCTTGGGGTGTTACAGGTTCAGACATCAGATCGTGATTTTTATTTTAACATATTTCTCTTCTCAATTGGCTTTTTATGCAAAACCATTCTATAAGTATTTTTTGTTATAGGATTTTGTATCGGTAGATCACTGATCAGCGATGTATCAGTGATATAATGTGTATGTCGACCGCTGGCTCTCGATATATCTGGGATATATCCGACGATATAATGGATGTTTGCAACACTGTTATTTCTAAAAAGATCTAACCCTATTTATTGTTTTCTTTCAATTGGTTTCAAAGTTCCTAAATTAGATTGTTCTGGGTTCACCAATTGGGTTCAGACATCGGATCGTGATTTTGACTTAGGAAGGTTGTAATTTTATTTATAGGATTTTGTATCGGTTTATCTCTGATAAGCGCTATATAGGAGATATAATGTCTTTGTTGACCATAAGTGTTTCTTAAATGTTCTAACCCTCTTTGGTGTTTTGTTTCATTTTCCTTCAAAGTTCCTAAATTATATTGTTCTGGGTTTAGTAATTGGGTTTAGATATCGGATCATGTTTTTTTTTAAAAATAAAGTTCTGATCTCATTTGGGTTTTAATGCAAATTATTTTATAAGTATGCAATTAAGTTTATACAATAGGTTGTTTTCGTTTTACTGAACTTATTTTTTGGTATATCTGTATAATTGATGGAATTTTTGCAATAATGATTTGTATCCTTTTTAATATCTTTTGTAGAGTTATGGTTTAGTTATTTAAAAAACATCAAAATTCGTATACTGTTAAGTTTTATAATATCAAGTTTCGTGTAGATATTTACTCGTACTAAAGTCAATAACACAGTAATAACTGCTGATGAAGTCAAAGCGGGTTACACGATTATAACTGCTGACATTGTATCTACTGGTACATTCTCTTTTTCCTGATGCTTTGTTCTATTTACAATATTTAATGACTTGCATATTTTTGTTATGTATATTTTAGTCTTTCAATATCATAACTAACTTATTATCATGATATTCATGGTTACTTATAATTTCTAAATTTCAAATTTTTATATTTATAGTTATTATACCGTCTTTTTTGTAAAATTTACTTTACTAACTCTATTGAATTATTAGGGGGACAAAATTGAAGCATGTGTCCAAGGTTCTTATATGAATTACTTTATTTCACACCTGATGGAAGATTCAATTGTGATATTAAGTAATTTCCATATATTGGAAAACAGAGAACAATTAACTGTAGTCAATCATAAATATAAGTTGATACTTCATCAGAATTCATATGTCAAGCAAGCTTTCCAATTCTCTGGAAATCTTTATGGACTTAAATTGAGTCGATACAGAGATATTATTAAACAAAGTTCTTATCAGAATTATAGTGTTGGTAAGTTAATTTTTGTTTTATTGCTGTTAACAGTTTTTTTGGTTATTTAAATAATTCATTTATTATTTTATTAAAGATTTGATAGGCAAAATTGTTGCTATTGGTGAAATTGATATTTTTGTCAAAGATCAACAACAAATGAAGTCGGTGTTTTTCAAGATACAAGACGCAGAGTAAGTTTAATGATTTAGTTGTATTGTTTAAACTCCAGTTGAATTAAAAACCATTTTTACATTTTATTGATAACACAAAATATTTAGTTTTATTGAACAATTTTTAATATAATAATTTTTTTTTTAATTTTGTAATAAAAATATATCTCATATATATTTATTACTATTTTCGTAGGCTTAATGTGTTGACTTGCAATTTCTCTGGCTCAGAAGCTGAAAAGATCTATTGCTTTCACACATGTGATCTTAAAAAAGATGATCTGCTTGTTGTGTTGCAACATGTGCAACCGAGTATTTTAAATGGTAGTTTTAAGATAATACAATTAGATATCTACAATACTCCGTACTACATTTACTTTGTTTTTAAAAAAAATTCTTTTTCTATTAACCGGTTTTCTTCCGTTCTTTAGGAGTTCTACAAATTATAAACATTCCGGCAACCAGGATGTTTATTAATTCTGACAGTAATGAAATCGTTCAGTTTACAAAGAGGTAAGCATGTTTCTGGTAGATTAATCAAAAGTTGTGTTACGAATGACACCCTGTCTTTAATATACTTGAATTGTGTGCATACATATATAGATAAATTTAAGTTGTGTATTTATATATAGATTGATTTTTTTTCCATCAGTCTTCGTCGCTTTCAAAGTGCACCTTCATTTTCGCATACAACAATTCCGTATCAGATTGATGAATATAGCAAAATGGATCTGATAATAAATGCAACAAGAAAGCTTGTTAAAGAAGTCAACGATGTGTATAAGGTTCGTTTTATACACTCTACCAATTTTGTCATTCAATTTTTAAATATATTGAGTTTAATTATTATACTATTATATACTATTATTTCTTAGACTTAATGTATTACTTTTTGATTATAATATTTAGGAAATCATTGTTGGTGTTGCTGGCACCATTATAAAATTAGATCCAAAGCTTGGATGGTATTACAATGTATGTAATTTTTGTAACCTGCCTGTGTATTGCAAGGAATATTGTCTTTCTTGCGGGTCTGATCTCATATGGTGTAATAATTGCAATCGTAAATCTGAATATTTAGTTCAACGGTATATTTCACTTTCAAACTTATTTAAATGCTGTTTCATTCTGTATAACTGGAAATTTTTTATATCAAATATTTAATCAAGTTATCTTTTATTATATATGCAGTTTCAAGCTTCATTTAACTGCCATAGACAGTACTGGTATCATCAATTTGGTTTTGGAAGATCAGGAAGTCATAAAACTATTGGGAATGACAGCAACCGAGATAAGATCTAGACAAATTGATGATGGTACTGTTGAAGAGTTCCCATTTGAGTTTGACGGTTTGCTAAACAAATTGGTTGTTTTCAAGATTTTAATTTCTTTGCATAATCAATGTCGGAATATTATTGTTTTGGATGTATATCTTGATTGCCAGACCATCTCGAATTTCTGTTCGGGAGAGAAGTTTGTCGAGGTATAAATATTTATATTTATTCTATTTTCTATGTGTGTATATATATATATATATATTTAAAGATTATTTACTATACAATCTGTTAAAATTGAATTGACTTTTAGGAAATTAAAAGATTTGATCAAACGGATTCTATCTGATATGAAGGTTGATACAGTGGTAATTCTATTTTATACCTTATGTCACAACTTCATTTTTTTTATAACTTGTTGTGTTATTAAAAACATCTATTTTGATTTGTAGGTAACCTCGAAATTTCAATGAATCAATAGTATTCCAAGTTTGCCTTCTTGGAACGATCATATGTTTTTCTCTCTATTTGCGATCTTATTTGTTATCTATAGACTGGAATATTTTTTTTGTGCATTGTTTCCGATGATAATGTAATCACAAAACAATTTAATTTTCTTCATTAGTCACTTTTTATATTGTAAGTTGTTTGTGTTATGTTGAACCATCTATTCAGAAGGCTATATTTTTAAACGCCATTAAGTTGTTTAATCTATTTATATTAAGTTATATTGTATTTGTTTAATATAGCTATTTAGTATATTTTTTGAATTAGTATATTAATTTTGATCTGATGTGAATAAACTTAACTTATCCGATGTTGTCAAAATTTAGGTTCAGAATTATTTTTTTATTTCATTTTTCCTTAATTCAAGCACATATACTTTACTTAAATTTACTATGGGCTATGAGTTGAGGTGGGTGGTATGAGTTGACGACCAAATAAACATTATAATTGGTTTATGTAACATCCGTGAATTTTGACTCGTTGACTTTACGTGTAATATGACTAACAATATAGATTAATAAAGTTTTCGGGTCGTTTTGGTGATTAAATGACAATGTGGAAGTTATTTGGGTCGTTTCGTGAATTAAATGACATTGTGTGTTTCGAGTCGATAACACGTTTTGATGGGTGTTTAAATGTGTAACGATTGTATTTTGGCGGGAGAAGAGAAGCGGGTCGGCCCGTGGGTAGTCCAAGTCCCACCAGCCACCCAAGACCAACCCCTCCCCCCTTATCCCTTTCTTCCCCTCTCATTTTCTATCCTTCTCTTCTTCTTCTTTCTCTTTTCTCTCTAGACCAAAAGCAAGAACATCTCTAGTTCTTCATCCCTCTAGTATCATTTGGTGTTTTGGGTTTAGATTAACTCGAGAATCATTAGTATCTTCATCTCTTTGTCGTCATATTGAAGATCAAAGGTGGAAGTCTCACATTTTACCCATTTGACCTAATTTCGGGTTTGAGCTCAAGAAGAAAGTTTTGGTAAGTCAAATTCATCCCATTTATACCTACTTATGTTTGTTTATGCATTTCTAGTCATCTTGAACACTTACAAGTCCTAAATCGGCTTAAATCTTGTTTTGGGTCAAATTAGGGTTTAATTAGGGTTTGAATGATTTGGATGTGATTATGATGTTATGAAGCGAAACTAAGATAGGGGTTATGTTTATCTATGTTGAAATATGTTTGTATAAGCTTCAAAATGAGTCTTGAAACATCACTAGTCGGTTTGGTGATCAAAAATGGGGTTTGGGTTGAGTTTGGTTCGTGTTTGGGGTGTTTTGGAACTGATCTGGGCACAGGTGCTCCGCACCTCCTCCTTGGTGCTCCGCACCTCTATTTGGTGCTCCGCACTCATTTGGTGCTCCGCACCTCTATTTGTGCTCCGCACCTCCTCTTTAGTGCTCTGCACCTGGCTTGGTGCGCCGCACCTCCTCAATGGTGCTCCGCACCTCCTCTTTAGTGCTCTGCACCTGGCTTGGTGCGCCGCACCTCCTCAATGGTGCTCCGCACCTCTATTTGGTGCTCCGCACCTCTTATTTGGTGCTCCGCACCTCATTTGGTGCTCCGCACCTCTATTTGGTGCTCCGCACCTCTTTGGTGCTCCGCACCTCCTCTAGGTGCTCCGCACCTCCTCCTTGGTGCTCCGCACCAAAATCTGGACTGGGTTCCCTGATCATTTTGTGCTCCGCACCTCTTATTTGGTGCTCCGCACCTGGCTTGGTGCGCCGCACCTCCTCAATGGTGCTCCGCACCATTCCTCTAGTACAGCAAAACCTGTTTTAGTTTGAAAGGTCGTAACTTTTGATCCGTAAGTCCAAATAAGTCGTATGACCTATCGTTGGAATCGTGAGAGAGTCTAGTTTCTTGTAGTAACATTCATTTTGTATGAAACTTCATCCATTTCTAAAAATGTCGAGTCAAACGCGTCTTGTTCTTACTCGTTGAAGTTGTACTTGTGTCTAGGACTTTGTGACTTGACTTAATCATGCTAAACCAACTTGTTTAAGATTGTAGAGTTGACATTCATGATTTTATGATATATGCCATACTTTGATAGGTTGTGGACGTGTGGGGCCCAACACTCGCTATTAATCTTTCATTTACTCGACTTAAGCTTCTTTGCCGATCAAGGTGAGTTTCGTAGCTCCCTACTCAATAGATTCGGGCTGAAAAGTGTGCATATACGTGTTGTTTGTTTGTTTGGTTGACTTGATTGCCTGTTTAGTTAATTTCTGATTGATTGTAGTTTGGTAGACAGTTTTGATTGATCGGGTGATGGTTTACGAATGTGTTTGTGATATTGTAACTCTCTAGGATAGAAGTACATACATGGAGGTCGGCTTTACTTTCAAAGAGTTTTAGGTGTGGTGGGAAGGCTGCGGACGACCCTATACATAAGCATCTAGAACCTGATGAAAGTAAAACCCTCCGAAGTGGATGTACGCTTGTTTAGAGGAATTGATGGATGTTGAGAATGTGTTGGATATTCATGTATGCGTTGATATACTCGGCTTGTGCGGTACACACTCGAGCATACTTTTATGGTTGTATTGAGGACATTGTTGATACGCTTTTGATATACATTATGGTCTTACATATGTATGATACATGATCTGACGCTAATAATTCGCGTACTCGTTTGTTATACGCGGTTGCTTTACCCCTTATGATCTTGTAGTGATTTGATATTGTGATTAGTAATGTTGTACATACATGGAAGACGATGATACCTTTAATGAGTTGTAGATGTGGTGGGAAGGCTGCGGGTGACCCTATGTATAAGCATCTATGATTCCTTAAAAGTAAAGTCGTATGAAGTGTATGTGCAATGTAGTTATATTCGATTTAGTAAGGGATTGTGATATGTATATATATTATTATTATTATTATTACTGTTAGGATGGACGCACATACATGGAAGTCGGTTATGCCTTCATTGGGTTTTAGATGTGGTAGGAAGGCTGCGGGTGACCCTATATATAAGCATCTGGGACTCGAAGGAAGTAGAATCCTCTTAAGTGTATGTACGTATAGTTGTTTTAAATTATGGATTTGACTTATGTATGTTGAAATGCGGCCTTGTCCCTCTGTTGACAAGTGTGCCCCATTGAAATGCGGCCTTGTCCCTCTGTTGACAAGTGTGCCCCGTTTCGAGTATTGATTGTTGGCATGTTGTCGAATGTTGATTTATTGATTAATGATTGATGGTTGTTGATTGTTGAATGTGCGGTTCACACGCACGCGGTTCACACGCACGCGGTTCACACGCACGCGGTTCACACGCACGCGGTTTACACGCACGCGGTTCACACGCAAGTATACTCTGTTTGGTGTATTTTGTGACATGGTTGATACGAATTCGATATGTATTATAACAGGCATTATGATTGATTATGTTCTGGCGTTTGTATTGATATTTACATCCTTGTGCACTCTTATTGCACGCATACTTGTTTGGTATGATCTTGTTGTTGGACGTTATTGTGTTACTTAGAGGCTTACTGTAAGTCATGTCTAGCCTCTACTCGCATATTATGATTATTGACGATAGTTCTTTATGGACCATTACTACGAACTCACCAACCTTGTGTTGACTATGCTTAGTACACTTTTCAGGTAACCAGGTTATCCAGAGCGTGGAGTTTGATTTGTTTGCTTGCTGTCGAACCCGGACTGGACTTATATGGATCAAGGATCCATTTTCCTTATGTTGCATTGTACTTAGGATTGATAGCTTTCTTTTGATGTCGCTTTGTAAACTTTGACGATAACTTGCTTCCGTTATATTTCGTTACTGGTTTCTTTTATTGTAAGGATTCACTGAATCCTTTATTTGCATTTAGTTCATGTTCTACATTAATTCCACCTTGTGCTATATGATTTCCGTGATATTCTGAGCCTTGGCTTGGGGTGTTACAGTTTAAGTGCACTATCTAGATCTCTGGTATTTGTGAGGTTATTTCATATATTGAGATGTGCGTTTTGTGTAAGTCTTACTAAATATTAAAAAAATTGTTCGTTTTTGTTTAGGTCTTAGTAAACATTATTAAAAATAAATTCAAATTTTTCAAAAATATATATTTAATTTTATTTTACTGATTACATATTTTATTGTTAGTTCACATTTTTTGTTATAGTTGATACTCAATTGAAGTTACTAAATATTAATAAAAATTGTTCGTTTTTGTTTAGGTCTTAGTAAACATTATTAAAAATAAATTCAAATTTTTCAAAAATATATATTTAATTTTATTTTACTGATTACATATTTTATTGTTAGTTCACATTTTTTGTTATAGTTGATACTCAATTGAAGTTACTAAATATTAATAAAAATTGTTCGTTTTTGTTTAGGTCTTAGTAAACATTATTAAAAATAAATTCAAATTTTTCAAAAATATATATTTAATTTTATTTTACTGATTACATATTTTATTGTTAGTTCACATTTTTTGTTATAGTTGATACTCAATATGAAGTTACTAAATATTATATTTAATTTTATTTTACTGATTACATATTTTATTGTTAGTTCACATTTTTTGTTATAGTTGATACTCAATATGAAGTTACTAAATATTATATTTAATAAATAAATTGAGTATTGAACTATTTTGCCTAATGTATAAATAGACTTGATCATCTATTTGTTTCTTTATAATGCTTGGGTTCTTTCACTTTATTATATAACTATAAAAAATAAGTATTGTTATTATATTTATATTAGTATTTTTCTATAGATGGATACTAACTCCTTTTCTATTCTTAAATATATAAAACCGATTAAACTCCACAAAATCAAAGTTTGTCTAATACGATTGTGGAGAGAAAAAAACAATAATCTTCATATGATTTTTGTAGATGAACAGGTATGTATTGGTATAAAATTTATTTAATTTTTAAATTTGTCTTTGTTCTGGTTATTGTAACATGTTTATTTAATATCTTCAGGGTAGTAAAGTACAGGCTTATTTGGAAAATGATTTTCATCCAAAGTACTTACCTTTGTTAATTGAAGATGCTATTCTCACAATAAGTAACTTTGTTTTAGTTGATAATCCTGTAACCTTCCCAACAATCCTCATAAATATACTATTAGCTTGGATGATTCTTCCAATGTTAAACCAAGTCGGATATTCTCTTCAAATCGATATGAATTCCAATTCATTCCGTTTAAATATATTACTAATGGAAAGTCAGGTGAGTATAATACTCCAGGTAAGTTTTTATAGATTATTTCATTATATTTAATTCCATCTTCTTTTTCTATCAACTAAAATACAAATTTTACAATTTATTGTAATATAGATTTGATAGGATATATTTCGTGGAATGAAGATTTAATCACTTGCTTGAAAGGTGATATAGATATTCAGAGATTAAGCTTTAATCTTACTGATATAGAGTAAGTTTTCTAATTAGTGAAATATAAATATCATATCGTATTCGCTTAGACAATATGTATTTTTATTTATGGTTATTATTAAATATTTTTATAATTTTTAATTTTACACTTTTTGTCTTTTAGTCCTAACATTTGTTGTTATATGTTATATGTGCTTTTAAGGTCACATATTTTGAAATGCATTATTTGGGGAAAAGATGCTTCCGACTTGTATTCTTCTCTTCTTCACCATAAATCAAATGAGCATCTGATTATCATTATTCAACATGCTCAAGTCATTTATTCCGATAGTATGTTTTGATTTTTCTATTTTGTTACAAATTCAATTTAATGTACCATGGATTACTAAATTCTTTATGTATTTAATAGGTGGCGTAACAATCCAGAATATAATTCCAACTCGTTTTTTTACTGACGCTGATATGGATGAATCTAACAACTTCAGGAGACGGTATAATGGTTCCTGATATATTTCTAGATCTTTTTTTTCTTATACATTATTTCTAATGTTTTATATGTATAGTCTAATTGTAAAGCAGTATGCTTGTTCTGCATCTAAAAGAGCATTCGAATGTCAATCTTTGGGTTGCGTTAAAACAAATGTATCTGTTAATTCTCCGCGCAAGTATATTAACGAAATAAAAAAAGAATTTCAGGTAACTATATTGTTTTCAGTTTTATATATTAAAATTCAGTTTATATTTTTATATTAATATATTAATTTTATAGGAGATGACATGTGCTGTTTCTGGTACAATTATCAAAATTGAGAAATGTTTTGGATGGTTTTACAATGCTTGTGGTATTTGTAATCAGAAGATTTACTCGAAACTAGATTCTCAATGTGTTAAGAAACATATTTACAAGGATAGATCTAATATCTTGCAAAAGTTGCAAGTGTAAAGAAATGTTTATAACTCAAAGGTTAGTTTTCATTTTAAAATTTTATAAAACTCAAAATATTATTCAAAACGGTATATATACTAAGTCATTCTTATTTACAGATTTGAAGTCCATGTGAAGGTTTTAGATCATACCGGAAGTGTTTGTTTTGTTATGTTAGACGATTATGTGGCAAAATTGATAAAAAGTGATGCAACAGAAATTCGTACTAAACAACTTGAGGATGGAAATGTTGATGTTTTCCCAAGCGAATTGAATTATTTGCTCAACAAAATATTTGTTTTTAAAATTCATATTTATTTTCATAATCAAAGTCATGCTTATAGCATTTTGGATGTATATGACGACGCTTTGGTTACTCAGTCTTTTTGCGCTCAAATTCATCCTGAGAAGGTATTTTTCTTGTTATTTATGCTGACTATGTTTTACTGTTATTTGATTTTTTTATTGTGTGTTTTGTTTGAGCATCAGGAAGCCATGAAAGGAAATCATATTAATCAAACGAAAATAGAGATTGAATCTGAGGTATTCAACATTTCAACTTGTATACATTTTGCTATTAAAATATTATTTTTGATAATTATATTTGTAATTCTAAATAATACCGACTATGTTTTTTGCAGTGTAAGGATTTCAATATCCTTAACAAAGATATCCGATCAAGATGGCAGTTGAAACGTCGTTATCAGCATATTTTGTGAAATTTCAAAAAAGGCGATGATCAATTTTTCTCCTTGGCAATACTATGTTGGTTTTACTTTTCTAAATGATGTAACCAAACAGTCATTATATGTTCTGTATTACATATTAAATTGCGTAAGTCATTTTTATTTTGTTTCATGGATATAATACATGTACGTATCATAAGTAGATGATCTGTTATTTATTGTTCTAGAACCTTTGTTATTTTCCTTTTTGAATTATTATATTTAATATTTGAATTGTAATATACCTTTTATTTTAGAGGTGCATTCCTGTTTCATATGCTATATATGTTTGTTTTCAAATATTATCTTGTTTCATTTGAGGGAACAATTGTCTATTCATTGTCTTTTAGATTAAGATTTATCATTTATTTTTCTTCAGTAACTACAATTTGTCTTTTGTGATCAATTTGAATTTAACATTCTATTACAAATTTTTAAGGCACAAATATGTACAAGAAATTCTGCCATCCCTATGCATTTATGTTAAAAGTTGAGTGACTTTCTTATTTTTTGGAAATGGGTTATTTAATTTAAGGCACAAATATGGTACAAGAATTTTCATCCATGATGAATCTGATGATTATAAAATATTTTTTTAAGAAGGTATGGTTAATGCCTTTTTTACTCATTTCTTAAGAACTTGATTATGTTACTGAAATCCTCCATCAAATGTTTGCATTTTATTTTCCATATAAATTGACTGTCTTATAAAATCATCATGAACATATCATATATAGAAAACCAGTGATATAAATTATATTCAATGTCTTAAATGTCTAATTTATTTTATTTGTTGAGAAAGAAATATTCCAATATTCAGCTTATACAACAAGATTCCTTAAAAGGTACTATTTCACGAATATAATAATTAGATGTTGTTATACTGTATTAATTAATTTATTTTGTTCCTAGCATTTTAAAAATATTGCTTTTTATATCAAACGAGAATATTTATATAATCTAGATCTGTATATATATATATATATATACTTTGGTATATTGATATTTATACATACTATATATATATTCAAACGACCTATCCACATCCAAATGGATCCATCTTCACAAGAATCCTCGACTGGTGATCGAAACGATAGTGGAAAGATGACTCTGATTGAGGTAAAAATTCTATAAACCTTCACATGCTTCACTACAACAAGCATAAAACTGACTTGAGGGCTGTGATTAATAACCTAAACAACGAAAAAGTGGTTTACAATACCCAAATTGAAGAACTTATGAAGTTCGGCCGGAATTCAAACGACCTTGACTTCCAGTACGTGACCTACCTGCTACATACGATCTCCTGGTTAGATCAAATTTTACTGAAGCTTACTGGTGCTGATTCTACTTTAATGGCCACACTTGAGCACGCGGAATATTGGCAAGGTAATCTCGGTCAGCGAAATTATGGTGTTCGTCCCGAAGGTTATGTCACTGACCCGGGAGAGGAATACGCAGACCTTCCAGAATTTAATCAATCGTACAACAATGAACACTATGAATACATTCACCGTAATGATGGTGATAGTGACGTGTCATCTTCCGATTCTCAATTTTGTAATTTTATTTTTAACTCGTAGTATTATGTAATGTATTGTTTCATATGTAAGTAATGTAGTGTTTTAATGAAATGTTTTTTAATTGGAGTTAGCAAATGTGTAAGCCTATGACTGGAGTCACAACAATGTTTTTGTAAAATGCCAAGCGATAAGATAAATTATATTAAATCAAACACATCAGGCTATGTATGAATTTAATAAGTAAAGTCAAACAACCGAAACAAATTTATATATATTTGGATGAATAATTTTAAATTCAGTCATCTGATTTTTAAATAAATTAGTGTATTGATTATTTATAAAATTGTTAAATTACAAGTGAAATAAATTAAACCAAGAGAAAACACTTCGTAAGTCACATATTATTTTTGTTATAAAGTGAAAGTTATAACACATATAGTTACTAAAGAAGAAGAATTGCTTATAAAGCAAACCTTATACAATCCAAGATAATACGATTACAATTTTTAAACAGAGAAATTAAACTAAACAACATTACAACTTAGGAGTAGTACTTTCTTTAAATATATTTTTGTTTCAAATTAAGTAATCAACATACTGAGTTATACGATTTCCACGAATTACGTTTATTGCTGACGTCACTTCTTCAACTTGTTTCTTTTCATCCACACATTCAATCCAGAGCTGTGCTTGAGACTTTTGTTCTCGAATTAGTTCACCGGCTTCATTAAGAAGTTCTGTTGCCTTTTTCATTTTTCCGATTCTTTCTTGTAAGTATTTTTGTTGTTGTTGTTCAAGAATAGCAGGTGTACGGCCTAGGTTTTCTAATTGTCGCACATCCCTTTCAAAGTTCTTTTCTTGATTGCTTACTTTGTACAGTGTGGTCATAAGCTCACTCAGGTGTTGCTCATCTTGAAACACATCAGCTTGTATGATTTCTTTCAACCCATCAATTGTAATTTGATCATCAATTACAACTCCCTCCTTTTGAATCTTATTATTAACACTTACATGACTAACTCTACTTTTTTTACAACTCTGAGTAGTAAAAAATTCATCGATACATTCAGTAATATCAAAGAAATTCTGCTTAGATCCAGTAGTTGGAAAATCACATATTTCATCAAGATCTTTCGTAAGATGGTGCATGAGATTGTCTATATTATGTTCGATGTACACATTTGCCAAATTAGAATCTCCTTTCAGGAACTTAGTCATCATACTTATATCGATTTTACATATATCTTTGTCAAAATGTGTAACATCCGTGAGTTTTGACCGTTTGACTTTACGTGCAATTTGACTAACAATTTAAGTTAATGAAATATTTGGGTCGTTTTGTGATTAAATGACAATGTGGTATGTTCGTCGGGTCGATAATATGTTTTAATCGGTGTTTAAAGGCCTAACGTTTTGTAATTTGGCTTGGGAAGAGAAACGGGTCGACCCGTGGGTGATCCACGACCCACCAGCCTTAAGACGCATTTCTCCACCCCCCCTTATCTCATTTATTCACCACACATCTCTTTTCTCTTTTCTCTTTAATCTCTAAGTAAAAAGCAAGACTATCCATCTCTAGTTCTTCTTTTCTCTAGCATCATCTGGCGTTTTGGAACTAGTTTAACTCGAGAATCATCATCGTTTTCATCTCTTTGTCACCATATCGAAGGATCAAAAGTCTTAGTGCAAGGTTTTACCCATTTTGACCCAATTCGGGTTCTAGCTCGAGAAGGAAGTTTTGGTAAGTCAAATTCTTTCAATTTGCATCTATTTATGTTTTGTTTACTCGTTTCTAGTCATTTCGAGGATTTACAGGTCCTAAATCGACTCAAAATGAAGTTTGGGTCAAATTAGGGTTAACTAGGGTTTTGGTTGATTTGGAAGATTTGATGATGTTATGGAATGAAATATGGGTTTGGGTAAGTGTATTTAGGTGTTAGAAGGTCAAATGTAGCTTCAAAACGAGTCCTTTAGCCTTAGAAATCGATTTAGGGTTTTGGTTGATTTGGAAGATTTGATGATGTTATGGAATGAAATATGGGTTTGGGTAAGTGTATTTAGGTGTTAGAAGGTCAAATGTAGCTTCAAAACGAGTCCTTTAGCCTTAGAAATCGATTTAGGGTTTTGGTTGATTTGGAAGATTTGATGATGTTATGGAATGAAATATGGGTTTGGGTAAGTGTATTTAGGTGTTAGAAGGTCAAATGTAGCTTCAAAACGAGTCCTTTAGCCTTAGAAATCGATTTAGGGTTTTGGTTCAAGAGAAAATAGGGTTTTGGTTGATTTGGAAGATTTGATGATGTTATGGAATGAAATATGGGTTTGGGTAAGTGTATTTAGGTGTTAGAAGGTCAAATGTAGCTTCAAAACGAGTCCTTTAGCCTTAGAAATCGATTTAGGGTTTTGGTTCAAGAGAAAATAGGGTTTTGGGTTAAAATTCTGCATAAATGGCTGCTGTTCGTGGGTCTGCCCAGTAGGGGGCGTAACCTACGCCCCTTAGGGGCGTACCTTACGCTAGGTAAAGTTTGTATGGGCGTAAGTTACGACCCATAGGGGCGTAGCTTACGCCAGTTGTCCAGTTGCTGATTTTCTGTTTGACCTAATTTGACTTCCAGAACCCTAGTAACGCATCGAGCTTCGATCTAACTCACTCCTTAACTTATTTAACAATGAATAAGAGTCTTAGAAGTCACTTAATGTCGGGAATCACTTTGGAAACCTAATTAGGGTTTTGCCGAGTATTTGATAACTTCATTTATGTATATCTATGTATGTTAATGTGCATGTATATGATCGAATTATAGGTGGTGAACGTAAAGTGAACATCGAACGACTGTAACGCGACTTTATATCAAACTTTACTTCTTTGCCGATCAGGTGAGTTCCGTAGCTCCCTACTCAATTGAGATTCGGGCTGAAAAGTGTACACATACGTGTTTGTTTGATTGTTTAGTTGATTTGATTGATGGCTTAATGATTGTTTTATTGATTGTTGATTGATGGATGGTTTTAGTTGATTCCACGATTGTTTGATGGATTTACGCATATGATTGTGATATTGTGATTATTTAGGATAGTCGTACATACATGGAAGTCGGTTATGCCTTCAAAGGGTTTTAGATGTGGTGGGAAGGCTGCGGGTGACCCTATATATAAGCATCTAGGACTCGTTGAAAGTAGAATCCTCATAAGTGTATGTACGTATAGTTTGGTAGGATTGATGGTTTTGATGATTGATGGACTCGTGATTGAGACAACACGCATGCATAATGATATGGTTATTGATGAGACGCACGCACCCCCCAATCTATGGGAAACCTGAGCGATAACGTACGCACCCCTTTTGTATGGGAAATGTGTGCGAGGCCGTTCGCTCCCCGGGGAACTTAAACACGCATATGTATTGATGAGACGCACGCACCCCCAAGCTATGGGAAACGTGAGCGGGAACGTACACACCCCTTTTGTATGGGAAACGTGTGCCAGGCCATTCGCTCCCCGGGGAACTTAAACACGCATATGTATTGATGAGACGCACGCACCCCCAAGCTATGGGAAACGTGAGCGGGAACGTACGCACCCCTTTTGTATGGGAAACGTGAGCGGGAACGTACGCACCCCTTTTGTATGGGAAATGTGTGCGAGGCCGTTCGCTCCCCGGGGAACTGGTGCACTTTTGATGATTGTTGAGAGACACATGATATACACTCATGCATTGCTTAATCATGCCGCATGCACATATACTTTATGCATCCTTATTGCTTCGCATACTCATTGATGTTGGTATTACTTATGCATAATCGTGACACGCATCCCTCATTCTTGTTGATACACTATTGGCTTGTTATGTGACGAGGTTTACTGTCGGTTTACCTATTTGCTTGACTTTGTGCCTTATAAAGGCTACTTGTAAGACATTACTTACTCTTCCTTATATATATTGTGATTGCTGACGATGGTTCCTTGTGATCCATTACTACGAACTCACCAACCTTGTGTTGACTATGCTTAGTACACTTTTCAGGTAACCAGGTTAATCCAGGGCGTGGAGTTTGATTGTTAGCTTGTTGTTGAACCCGGACTTGGACTTATATGGATCAAGGATCCATTTGCCTTCTTTTGCATTGTACTTAGAACCGTTAGCCATCTTATGATGTTCTGTTGTAATCTTTGATGATGACATGCTCTTTATGTATTTTGATGATTGTTGAGAGACACATGATATACACTCATGCATTGCTTAATCATGCCGCATGCACATATACTTTATGCATCCTTATTGCTTCGCATACTCATTGATGTTGGTATTACTTATGCATAATCGTGACACGCATCCCTCATTCTTGTTGATACACTATTGGCTTGTTATGTGACGAGGTTTACTGTCGGTTTACCTATTTGCTTGACTTTGTGCCTTATAAAGGCTACTTGTAAGACATTACTTACTCTTCCTTATATATATTGTGATTGCTGACGATGGTTCCTTGTGATCCATTACTACGAACTCACCAACCTTGTGTTGACTATGCTTAGTACACTTTTCAGGTAACCAGGTTAATCCAGGGCGTGGAGTTTGATTGTTAGCTTGTTGTTGAACCCGGACTTGGACTTATATGGATCAAGGATCCATTTGCCTTCTTTTGCATTGTACTTAGAACCGTTAGCCATCTTATGATGTTCTGTTGTAATCTTTGATGATGACATGCTCTTTATGTATTTTGATGATTGTTTATCTTACTGTATGGATTCACTGAATCCTTTATTTGCATTTAGTTCATGTTCTACATTAATCCCACCCTGTGCTATATGATTTCCGTGATATTCTGAGCCTTGGCTTGGGGTGTTACAGAATGGTGGCCTATGCGTGGTCGTAGAGAATTAGGCGGTTTGACCTAGACTACGGCTTAAGTTAAAACTCTTCATATAGCATGCATGGTTAGGAAATTGTGTGCAATGTGAATTATGTGAACCCTAGAAAGTGTATATTGTGAGTTCGTAGTTAAAACCACTTATGTGATGACTTGTGTTTAATGTGATGAATGTGAATTAAGTACAATGTGGTTAATGTGTGCATAGATTGAAGTGATTGTCGTTGATATGGATTGTTACTATTGATTGGTGCTAGTTGGATGATTTAGAGCAAAATGAAGTTATGTTATTAACTTAGTATAATATTGTGGCAACCCTAAAAGAACCCGATCAACTCTTTTATGGTCACCCAATATTATAACAAGTTAATAACATCATGGATTGCGCATGCATGGCTTAGAGTATAATAAGGAACCGATATGCTTAATGGAAGTTGATTGGGTGGAGGGTTAGCCGTTGGTACACCCTGTATACATACCCGGTCAATAACTAGAGAGCATATCGAATTCGAATTATACTTTAAACCACTCGTTTTAGTTGACTTGTTTTAGTTGCTTGTAATGATATGGGTTGAATATGAGTATTTGGTTTTGATGGTAGACAATTGTTGTGAACTTGGCACGAGAACATGATAGATAACAATTACTTGACAACTTTGATATGTTGTCCTTAGCGTAGTGATATGAAACACGTATGATATGTTGGTATGATAGCACGATATATGACAATTACTTGACAACATTTATGTGCTGGCCTTAGTGTAAAGACATTAAACATGTGTAGTGTGTTGGCATGAAAGTACTAACTACTAGTGCGGCTAACATGAGAGCAATTGTGAAGCTAACCCCCGGGTCATAAACTCTAGAACTATTACTATTATTGGATTTGGTAGTGGAATGACATGTTGACTAGTATGATTTAGTAACATATATGTTATGCATGTGTGATGTGTTAATCAAGGAACCTTTCATGAAAAGATTGGTATACTAGTTTGATTAGTTATCGTGAATATAGCTAATTATATCAATATAATCGGCCGTATATGAACTATATTCGTTTGCTATATGCTAGCAACGAACTTAGTCGTCTAAGGGTGTGTAAACTGAACAGTAGTCGTTCAATTTAGGGTTCCCGATCGTTTATATATGTTTCAAATCGATATTGGGCTTGCTGGGCTTTGTTCTTACGAACTTAGCAGCCCAGCCCTTAGAACGAAGATCATCTTCGTTCGTTCCTAACGAAGATTATCTTCGTTAGTACTAAATACCATCAACATCTATGCTTAGTTATTTTCCAAGTACTTTATGTACACGAATCCTAACATATATTATGTTTGTACTTGTATGACATACATAACAAACATCATATATAAACATATATATAACACCCAAAACATGTAATCAATCATTACTAAAACACGAAGTCCATAATCTATCAATTACATATAAATGAATAAGACACAATCAAATCTAAGTTGCTGTTGTCACATCAACTTGCATCAACAAACTCCCCCTTGACAGCAGCATCTTCGATTTCATTAGTCTTCAAAAAATCTTTATCATCCACCAAATAACAATTGTTTGCTATTTGCATGGATATTTTCATGTAAGCAAACTTGGAGAATCTTACGATATCGATCTTCTTCATTCTTCCAAAATGGTAAAAATGAGCATTCAGTATCGTATAATTTTCTCTGATCATTTCTTGAGAAATTCACCAATTGCATTGGATCATACATCCTTCTCAACAAAATCTTCTTCTTTGAGTCTGCATACATCTTGGCTTCACCAGAATTTCGATCAATCTCCCAATTATCCATTTTATCCAAGACATCTTGTGCCCATTTCTTGGCAGGGACTTTGATCATACATTTGATATCTCGTTGAATAAACTCAACACTTTTATCTGGCTTAACCACCTTCTTCTTTCGTCTTGATTCAATATGAAAATTTGGTTTTTCAGAATCTTTCATATTCGATCTTAACTTGAAATCTTCATGAAGATTCTTACTAACCACATCTGCAAGGCCATAACCACTTGGATTAATAATCCTGTTATTTCCTAGTTCATGCAAATCTTCTTCACATAAGCTTCTGAAATGTCTCTCACGCCATGCTAAATATTGACAACCTTCTGGTCTTTTAAGAACAAACAGCTTCAGTTCTTCATCATAAAACCAACTCCAGATTATTGTCTTATATCTTGCAGCATCTTTATCTGAGATATGAGTCCAATACATGATGGGTTTCATAGTATCCCATGTACATATATATAACACCCAAAACATGTAATCAATCATTACTAAAACACGAAGTCCATAATCTATCAATTACATATAAATGAATAAGACACAATCAAATCTAAGTTGCTGTTGTCACATCAACTTGCATCAACAAACTCCCCCTTGACAGCAGCATCTTCGATTTCATTAGTCTTCAAAAAATCTTTATCATCCACCAAATAACAATTGTTTGCTATTTGCATGGATATTTTCATGTAAGCAAACTTGGAGAATCTTACGATATCGATCTTCTTCATTCTTCCAAAATGGTAAAAATGAGCATTCAGTATCGTATAATTTTCTCTGATCATTTCTTGAGAAATTCACCAATTGCATTGGATCATACATCCTTCTCAACAAAATCTTCTTCTTTGAGTCTGCATACATCTTGGCTTCACCAGAATTTCGATCAATCTCCCAATTATCCATTTTATCCAAGACATCTTGTGCCCATTTCTTGGCAGGGACTTTGATCATACATTTGATATCTCGTTGAATAAACTCAACACTTTTATCTGGCTTAACCACTTCTTCTTTCGTCTTGATTCAATATGAAAATTTGGTTTTTCAGAATCTTTCATATTCGATCTTAACTTGAAATCTTCATGAAGATTCTTACTAACCACATCTGCAAGGCCATAACCACTTGGATTAATAATCCTGTTATTTCCTAGTTCATGCAAATCTTCTTCACATAAGCTTCTGAAATGTCTCTCACGCCATGCTAAATATTGACAACCTTCTGGTCTTTTAAGAACAAACAGCTTCAGTTCTTCATCATAAAACCAACTCCAGATTATTGTCTTATATCTTGCAGCATCTTTATCTGAGATATGAGTCCAATACATGATGGGTTTCATAGTATCCCATGTGACCATGTATTCATTTAATCTTTGACCAGGCACAAGTCGATTAATCTCATGTAGTGGATCATCTTCTCTGAGAGGTACAGGATAATTATTTGGATTAAAAGGTCTTGTCAAGTTTATTTCCCAATGAAAAGGAATCAATGCATCATCAATCCTAGCATATACTACAAAGTTTAAAACTTTAGCTGAGCTACTAATTGACGCTTGAAGCATTCTTTCCTTAACTTCATTTCTCTTTATCTCTAACTCTTTTCTTTCAGCCAAAGATGGGTCTTCAGGAGTTGAATCCCAAACATCATCAAACCCATAAGGTTTCTTGAATATATTTAAATCCGGTTCAGGAACAAACTCACCCTCCTCAAGTTCATCACCATCAAAAAGCAATTCTGTATCATCTGTATCATCTATTAAGATTACACAAGATAAACACCAAAATACAATGAATAATCATGATAATAATAATAAAGATAAAATATAATTGCATTGAAATAAGATAGATTACATTTACATGTCGTAAACTTATTACATGCAACCTAATATACACTTTATCTAATCTTTATCATAATCATAAGTTGAATCAGAATCAGAATCAGATTCCAAGACTGTTTGCCTATGAATCTGTAATTCTTTTTCTCTTTCAGTTTCTGCTTCTTGCTGTTTATCTAACAGATTATCAAATACAGAATGAAAAGCATTTTCTTCAGTATTACAGTCATGTCCAAATTTTGCCTTAACTTCACGCTTTAATCGTTCAGTTTCAGCTTCAACTTGATCATCACTTAAATAATCAATCGATTTCGAAGAATTACCTGAGTCAAGTGCTTCAATAACTTCAGCCTCTCGAGGAGCACTTGATCCACCCGCACCAGAAGTACCAGTCTGGGCAGTATCTCTTCCTGTCTCCCCCTGAGTCTCAACCCCTTTTCCTTTGTCAGAAACTGGGCGAGAATCACTCCTATTACCAGCGTCAGCATCATCATCATCATTCTGACGTCTTGGCTGAACTGCCAATAATCTGCAGACTTCTTCAGGAACATCTCCCCCTTGATTCTTGACCCAGTTGAATAAAAAGGTCAGAGCACCTCGAACATTCGTAAGATCAGACTCCAAAGTATCAACCCGAGTCTGAAGAACATCGATTCGCCTAACTAGGGAGTAATCTGAAGGAATAGGAGGAAAAGTAGGCAATCTGGGCAAAATTGATCTGGCAGGAGGCAAAAGTGGACGTAACTGTACACTTCCAGCAACAGTAGGAACTGGTGCTGTTGAGACAGCAGGAGCTGCAGATACCGAAGTATCCTCAGAAATTCTTGCACGCTTAGCTCTGCGATAAGTGAGAGTAGCATCCATTGTCCTCTTCGGTCCACCAACACTTGTACCTTCATGAAATGAACTTGGAGCCATATCTGTATATTCCAATGCTTCTTGATGCTGAAGTACAGCTTCTTGTTCAGCAACAACATTTTCATTCTGATTAACTGCTTCTTGAGAAGGAACTGGTGAAGAATGACATGCCTTACTCCGACGCTCTCGGCGTAAAGCACCGGGTACATCCTCTCGAGAGAAGTGATATGATTGATCACTTCCTGAAGCAGCAGGCACATCATGAGACATCTTAGTTCGATGCTCATTACTTGAATCAGCAGCGACACTATCATATTCATCTGTGTCTGCTGCAACAATATCCTCATCATCATCATCATCATCATCATCATCATCATCATCATCATCATCATCATCATCATCATCATCATCATCATCATCATCATCATCATCATCATCATCATCATCATCATCATCATCATCATCATCATCATCATCATCATCATCATCATCATCATCATCATCATCATCATCATCATCATCATCATCATCATCATCATCATCATCATCATCATCATCATCATCATCATCATCATCATCATCATCATCATCATCATCATCATCATCATCATCATCATCATCATCATCATCATCATCATCATCATCATCATCATCATCATCATCATCATCATCATCATCATCATCATCATCATCATCATCATCATCATCATCATCATCATCATCATCATCATCATCATCATCATCATCATCATCATCATCATCATCATCATCATCATCATCATCATCATCATCATCATCATCATCATCATCATCATCATCATCATCATCATCATCATCATCATCATCATCATCATCATCATCATCATCATCATCATCATCATCATCATCATCATCATCATCATCATCATCATCATCATCATCATCATCATCATCATCATCATCATCATCATCATCATCATCATCATCATCATCATCATCATCATCATCATCATCATCATCATCATCATCATCATCATCATCATCATCATCATCATCATCATCATCATCATCATCATCATCATCATCATCATCATCATCATCATCATCATCATCATCATCATCATCATCATCATCATCATCATCATCATCATCATCATCATCATCATCATCATCATCATCATCATCATCATCATCATCATCATCATCATCATCATCATCATCATCATCATCATCATCATCATCATCATCATCATCATCATCATCATCATCATCATCATCATCATCATCATCATCATCATCATCATCATCATCATCATCATCATCATCATCATCATCATCATCATCATCATCATCATCATCATCATCATCATCATCATCATCATCATCATCATCATCATCATCATCATCATCATCATCATCATCATCATCATCATCATCATCATCATCATCATCATCATCATCATCATCATCATCATCATCATCATCATCATCATCATCATCATCATCATCATCATCATCATCATCATCATCATCATCATCATCATCATCATCATCATCATCATCATCATCATCATCATCATCATCATCATCATCATCATCATCATCATCATCATCATCATCATCATCATCATCATCATCATCATCATCATCATCATCATCATCATCATCATCATCATCATCTCATCATCATCATCATCATCATCATCATCATCATCAATTCATCATCATCATCATCATCATCATCATCATCATCATCATCATCATCATCATCAGGTCGATTATAGACCAAAGCAATCATTTGTGAAGAAATCTGAGCAGAAAGTTGATCAAATCCAGCCTTACGATTGCTCAGACTTACTAACAAAACGTAAGCAAGGTATCTCCAGCGTCCTTGAAATCCACTCTTATCAAAAGGAAGCTTTATCTGACCAACATACCCCATTCTTTGAAAACACCGACGAATAAAGTCAAAATCATAAGCTAATTCTACTGCTTCGTCTGATTCCTCACCCAAGTGTAGAATTTCACGAAGTATCGCAGCATTAAAATCAAAAGTGATTCCTTCGACAGTTGCTCGAACAAAGCTACGACCATCAACCATTACTTGATGAGCAGTCCTCCAGAAATCATCAATATATTGCCTAACCAATCTAGGTGAATCACAGAATGCAAAAGAAAGCCTAGAACGAGCAATAAAATCAAACATTTCATGATAGCGTTCAGAATTATGCTGATCTGGATCCAGATTTAAGGCCAAATTGTGCTTCTTAAAGAACTGTCGAGGAGCAAGAGCCATTTCTGCAAAAACAAATCATAATGTAAAAACAATTATAAGATTAAATGAATTGCAGCTTAAATAAACTTAATCAATAATTTCATAAGTTGAACTGGATGAAATTACTCCTTAAGTTCGTGAGTTAAGATTGAACGAAGATAGACTTCAAATTCGTTAGTTAGGAATGAACGAAGATAGACTTTAAGTTCGTTAGTTAGGAATGAACGAAGATAGCTTTGAAGCATGAATAAGTTCGTTTGTCACAAGAACTTCTAAGTTCGTTAGTTAGGAATGTACGAAGATAGACTTTAAATTCGTTAGTTAGGAATGAACGAAGATAGACTTTAAATTCGTTAGTTAGGAATGAACGAAGATAGACTTTAAATTCGTTAGTTAGGAATGAACGAAGATAGACTTTAAATTCGTTGGTTTGAAAGGAAAGTCTAAGTTCGTAAGCTCCATTTAAGAACCTAAGTTCGTAGTCACAACGAAAATTATAAACGAATTAAGAATCCAATGGATTTAAAATCAAAAACGAAATTAAACCCTAAAATTTAAAATATATCTTAAAACGAATGAGTTCATGTAAAAATTGGGCAAAAACTAGAATCAAGAATCAAGGAATTGTGAATGACAATGCTAGATAAGATACCTGAATTACTTATTTAAACAAAAATCGAAATATCAAATCGAGAAACAAGTGAAATCAAGGACTTTGATTGAAGAAGATACTGGGGTTAAGCAGCTTTAAGTTCGTTTTCTTAAATGATTTAGCAAGGAAAAGAGAAAACGAATTAAGTGTGGATTTATATAAGGATGGGTAGAAGATAGGTCAAAAACGGGTCGGGTCAAAAGGACGGTCGAAAATAAGTAAAACGAAGATAACCTTCGTAAACTCAAGGTGAACGAAAATAGGAGTCATCTTCGTTTAAAACCAAGTGAAACGAATTTAAATGTAACAAATTGAGTTCAATTGTCTAAAGTACAATTTCAAACGAAGTTAATCACTATCTTCATAAGAACAAGTCAAAACGAAGTTAGGAACTATCTTCGTAAGAACAATTCTGTACTTAGAAAATTTTTCAAGATTCGTCATCACGAAACTTTCCACGATGCGACCCCTTTGACCTAATCCTGTACATAGCAACAACTCGTTAAAAGCAACTTGTTCATGCCTTGTACCAAAAAATACCACCATCTAAAATCATCATTATAATGTAAGTATTTTACAAACATTACAATCTTGAATAGAAACAAAACCCCATGATCTAAAATCAACCATTAACAAACCTGAAGATAATCAATGAACATATTAACATCGTTACCAACCACGACCATGATACGGAGAGCATTTCTCTACTCATTGAGATGCTTGACGGCAAACCATCTTGAAACACTTAAGTCCCATATAAGATGCCGTCTACAAAACTAACAAACAATGAATAGTCCAAAAATTCAATGAAGAACTTTGTAAAGTTTCCGAAATCATGTCATAAGGCAATATACGAAAATTAACAGAAACACATATCAACACTGATTATTTGCACTAAATACATGAGATGTAAAGTATATAAATACTCCAAATACATAGTCATGTATTCTCCCTTCACGTGCTCATAATTGCATCACAATATTGTCATTTCACACCAAAAATATTATCTCCACGACATCATCAGTATGAATAACACTGTATTGCAACAAAGATCAGCACTCCAACTTTATCTTCTTAACCTGAACACTGCACACTTACCAAAAACTCATTAACGCAACAAGAGCAAAGGCACAATAATGCAGAAAATTCAAGTGAAAACACACAAAATTAGGATTAACAATTACGAAATACTCAAGATTCTAATAAAAGATCAAGGGAGGTCATTCCATTGTCAAACCCTAAAATGTCACCAAGTTATTAATTAA
This sequence comes from Erigeron breviscapus, assembly GCA_034093135.1. Lineage (NCBI taxonomy): Eukaryota > Viridiplantae > Streptophyta > Magnoliopsida > Asterales > Asteraceae > Erigeron > Erigeron breviscapus. The sequence continues at coordinate 55,658,807 of CM067174.1, read as the reverse complement.
ATTCATAACTTGTAAAAACTGAAACTTGTGAGATTTCAAATAACATTGACTTGTCACATAAGATTTAAAAGATCATTTTCTAAACTTAAACAAATTAATGTCCATATCAGAAAATCTTCTTTTGTACAAATCACATAACCTCATCAAGAATTCAAATGAATGAATTCAGCAAAACATATACTCAACAGAATTTAAGTAGAATCTCTCGTGCAATAAGAACTTATGAAAATACTTATTTTGACTCAATAAAATAGAAAAATAAATTAGAATAAAAATTACAGAATAATAAACTAGTCTATACACAATAGTTATCTTAATTTATTCATTATTTACATGAGACTAGGGTACTGCTGATCAGATCAGAATAGCATTTACATAAGCCTACTAGCGAGAAATAATTCTCTTATTATTAGTTATGAACAGTGATCCAAAAACGATTACCAATATGTTTGTCCTCTTAAACACTCGGTACTTCCAGTCTCCTTTTTGGTTTGTGGCACTTTCGTATTACTTGAGCCAAGGACAGTCACCATGTAACCTAGTAAGTTACTCATGCCACAATTTTAGTTTGCGAACTTATGTGCCCCATATTCAGATACACTCTCACAATCGAAACAAGCACTAAGATTAAGACATTTGGTGAGTAAAGTGAGAAAGTCTTTAAGAATCAAGTCAGCGGTGACAGGTCGGTGATTCCTCACACGCAAAGCGACTTAACTTGACTCACGTACGGAAATATACTTAACATTGCATAATGCCAAGTACTTGCATATTTGTGACATTAATTTTACTTTAAAGCACTTATGAAAACCCGTGACTTTCTATGAGACCCGTGTAGCGAACTTTCTGACAACCTATCCCAAGTTGGAAAACTTTAGGTAGGCTAGGTATACAAAGACACCCCAAGGACTTACTTGTTCGAATCTCAAAGGCCACATTAGCTTCATATTTTCAACAGATTTATTTGATATTTGAATATCTTGTCACAAATATACATCCGAAAAAGCAATACATACACATATATGTACCCGAGACCTTCTATATAAAGACCAAATATACATAATTATAATGCAAGATCTTTCATAAGATTTAAAGGACTTGTCTATTTTAAGAACAAGCATTCTCAGCCATATATCTGAATACGTTTCCCATAAGAACATTGTATACATTTAAGTTCAGATTAAAAGGAAACCTTGGTACTTTGTGCCTATCGATACATCATATAATGGTATCACTGAACTGAGCATTTTAAAGTACAATTAAGTAGGCTTAAAAGCTAAAGTATCGTCACGTCTAATCTTATAGTGCAGTAACCTTAGTTAATTAATTTTACTTTAAAGCACTTATGAAAACCCGTGACTTTCTATGAGACCCGTGTAGCGAACTTTCTGACAACCTATCCCAAGTTGGAAACTTTAGGTAGGCTAGGTATACAAAGACACCCCAAGGACTTACTTGTTCGAATCTCAAAGGCCACATTAGCTTCATATTTTCAACAGATTTATTTGATATTTGAATATCTTGTCACAAATATACATCCGAAAAAGCAATACATACACATATATGTACCCGAGACCTTCTATATAAAGACCAAATATACATAATTATAATGCAAGATCTTTCATAAGATTTAAAGGACTTGTCTATTTTAAGAACAAGCATTCTCAGCCATATATCTGAATACGTTTCCCATAAGAACATTGTATACATTTAAGTTCAGATTAAAAGGAAACCTTGGTACTTTGTGCCTATCGATACATCATATAATGGTATCACTGAACTGAGCATTTTAAAGTACAATTAAGTAGGCTTAAAAGCTAAAGTATCGTCACGTCTAATCATGTAGTGCAGTAACCTTAGTTAATTTTATTTAATTTTTTTTTTATTTTTTTTATTTTTTTTTTTTATTTTATTTTTTTTTCTATTTTTTTTTTTTTTTTTTTTTTTTTTTTTTTTTTTTTTTTTTTTTTTTTTTTTTTTTTTTTTTTTTTTTTTTTTTTTTTTTTTTTTTTTTTTTTTTTTTTTTTTTTTTTTTTTTTTTTTTTTTTTTTTTTTTTTTTTTTTTTTTTTTTTTTTTTTTTTTTTTTTTTTTTTTTTTTTTTTTTTTTTTTTTTTTTTTTTTTTTTTTTTTTTTTTTTTTTTTTTTTTTTTTTTTTTTTTTTTTTTTTTTTTTTTTTTTTTTTTTTTTTTTTTTTTTTTTTTTTTTTTTTTTTTTTTTTTTTTTTTTTTTTTTTTTTTTTTTTTTTTTTTTTTTTTTTTTTTTTTTTTTTTTTTTTTTTTTTTTTTTTTTTTTTTTTTTTTTTTTTTTTTTTTTTTTTTTTTTTTTTTTTTTTTTTTTTTTTTTTTTTTTTTTTTTTTTTTTTTTTTTTTTTTTTTTTTTTTTTTTTTTTTTTTTTTTTTTTTTTTTTTTTTTTTTTTTTTTTTTTTTTTTTTTTTTTTTTTTTTTTTTTTTTTTTTTTTTTTTTTTTTTTTTTTTTTTTTTTTTTTTTTTTTTTTTTTTTTTTTTTTTTTTTTTTTTTTTTTTTTTTTTTTTTTTTTTTTTTTTTTTTTTTTTTTTTTTTTTTTTTTTTTTTTTTTTTTTAATAACCTTTTCTAAATGAATAAGCTTTTTCTCAAAACAGTCACGCAAAAAGTGATGCTTTATATCTATGTGCTTGGTGACTTTAAAGTTTTTCGGATTCTTAGTAATATCTATGGCAGACTTATTATCAATACAAATAGGAGAGTCTGAGATATCCATACCATAGTCGCGCAATTGTTGCTGTATCCAAAGTACCTGAGAACAGCATTGACCAGCAGCTATGTATTCTGCTTCACAGGTAGACTGTGCAACAGATGTCTGCTTTTTGCACTGCCACGATATAATTCTCCCCCCTAAAAGCTGACATCCACCTGACGTTGATTTCCTATCCGAACTGCAGCCACCATAATCCGAATCAGTATAAGCTTTGAATTCAAAGGAACCATGCATGGGATACCAAAGCCCTAGACGAGGCTTGGCCTTCACATAACGAAGAATCCTTTTCGCAGCTTTCAAATGTGACTCTTTCGGATTAGCCTGATATCTAGCACACATACAAACAGCAAAGGTAATGTCTGGACGTGAAGCCGTCAGATACATCAAGGAACCAATGATAGCCCGATATTGAGTTGCATCGACTTCTGGATCATTAGTCTTATCAGGACACAGCCCATGATTAGTCTGAATGGGAGTAATTGCATCTTTAGCATCGGTCATTCGAAACCTGGTAAGAAGATCTTGAACATACTTGCTCTGATGAATAAAGAACCCATCCTTCAGTTGATCCACCTGAAGTCCAAGGAAGAAAGTTAATTCCCCCATAGCACTCATTTCGAACTTAGCCTTCATGCTCTGCTCAAACTCCTTGCACATGTTCTTATCAGATGAACCAAAAATGATATCATCAACGTAAACCTGTACAAGCAAGTAGTCCTTCCCTTTCCATTTGATAAATAACGTGCTGTCAATAGAACCTCTAGTAAAACCATTTTCATGCAGATGAGTAGACAGTTTTTCATACCATGATCGAGGAGCCTGATGTAAACCATATAGAGCCTTATCAAGACGATATACTCTATTAGGGAAATCTGGATCCTCAAACCCCTGAGGTTGATCTACATACACTTCTTCTCTAATTTCTCCATACAAAAAGGCACTCTTTACGTCAAGTTGATACACCTTTATACCTTGATAACTAGCAAATGCCAGAAATAATCGAATAGCTTCTAGTCTAGCTACAGGTGCAAAAGTCTCATCGTAATCAAAGCCTTCTTGTTGCTCAAATCCTCTAACCACCAACCGAGCCTTATTGCGAGTGACTACACCTTTGTCATCCTTTTTACAACGAAAAACCCATCGCGTAGATAAAGGAGATTCACCATGAGGTAAGTCAACTAACTTCCATACATCAAGCTTCCTAAACTGAGCCAATTCTTCTTGCATCGCCTCAACCCATGACGGATCTTTAAGAGCCATTCCAACATTTTTAGGCTCAACCTGAGAGATGAAGCAAAAGTACAAGTACCAAGTAATTGCCCCAGAATCCTTAACTTCAGCAAACATACTTGACAAATTTTTCCTATTCTGATTTCTCGTGCGAACAGAGGCAGAAGCATCACCAATGATTTGCTCTACTGGATGATCCTTGTTGACTCTTGTTTGAGGAACCGTGTCGACTGTAAGATCATTTCCCAAGTTAGTCTGCACATGTTGCTCTGGAGTTTTAGGCTCCTCCTGATTTTCACCTTCCGTGTCGTCAGTATCATAGAAAGGATCATCAGGTAGAGGTATATGTAAAGGATCAGTAAGATTTTTAGGAGCAGTCTCTAAAGTAGAGTCTGCTTCTTTGGTCCCACTTGACTCTCCAGATTTAGAAGCAGGCTTAATGAATGGTGAGGAAACAGGAGAAGAAACAGGAACCGGCCCGCCTTCAAGTGGATCATGAAGAGTAACTACATCTTCCACAATCGGAACACCTGTAAAAGAAACAGGACCACGAAAAGAGGTGAAGACACCATCATAATCGAAGTCATTAGCAGGACCAATGTGTACAGCAGGTTTATGACTGACAATTACCACATTTGTACCAAAATTTACTTTGCCAGTTTTCTGATTGTACACACGCCGAATTGGTGTACTAGGTACATAACCTAAAAAGAAACCCTCCTCTGATTTAGGATCAAATTTACCCTGAGGAAGTACCGTAAGAAAAGTACAAGGAACACCAAATGGCTCAACATTTTGCAAATTGGGCTTTTTGTTGTGCAAAAGTTCATAACAAGTTTTCTTGAACCGTTTAACTGTTAAAACCCGATTTAAAATGTGACAAGCTGTATTCACTGCCTCCCCCCAGAAAGTAACAGGAAGCCCTGAATCAGCAAGCATCGTCCTAGCTGTTTCTATCAAAGTCCTGTTTTTCCTCTCAGCTACTCCATTCTGCTGTGGCTCATACGGTGCACTAAATTGATGTTGAATACCCTTGGTCAAGCAAAAAACCGTAAGAGTATTGTTCTTGAACTCAGTGCCATTGTCACTCCTGATTCTCTTAACTTTAACTTCATGGACATTCTCAACTTGTCTAACAAAATCCATAAACCGGTTTGCGGTCTCGTCCTTTGTCTTCAAGAAAAATACCCATGAGTACCTTGAGTAATCATCAGTGATCACCAAACAGTAGAACATCCCTCCAATGCTTCTTACGTTCACAGGACCAAAGAGATCCATATGAAGTAGTTCGAATGGTTTGGATATAGTGTTGTGCACCTTTGGTTTATGAGGATTCTTGTGTTGCTTTCCTTTCAAACACGGTACACATTTATCTTCCATCCCAAACTTCTTAACTGGAACACCATCAACTAATCCAAGACTAACAAGTTCATTCATCTTCCGAAAGTTGATATGTCCCATTCTACGATGCCAGAGGAGAGATTCAGACTCATTTGCTTTGCTCAACAAACAGAGGGGCTCCGTTGGATTATCAACACCTAAAACTAAGCCATAGATGTCTCTCTTCCTAGGAGCTCTGAGCATAATCCATTCTTCTGGAATAACAAAACCCGGCTTCAAGATGAATGCCTCCTTTTCTGTGAAATGAACATTGTTGCCCTTGTCACAGATCTGTGAGACACTCATTAGATTATGAGTAAGTTGTTCCACATAGTTTACTCTTTCTAGAGTAAGTTGTCCATTGACGACATCTCCCTGACCGGTGATGTTGCCGCCCTTGGATCCAGCAAAACAAACATACGACCCATTTATACCAGTAAAATTGGACAAGAGTTTCCTGTCCCCTGTCATGTGCCTGGAGCATCCACTGTCAAGGTACCATAAATGGATTGGTTTCCTAGGAACTCCCTGCACATAAAATGAGAGAAATTAGTTTTCATTGGGGACCCAAACCTTCTGAGGTTTGGGTCGTCCCTTCTCATCCCTTAGAATCAGTTCAGTCCAATACCCATTGCTAGAAGCCGTGGGTGGAACATGATTCTCATCTCGTCTTCTCACAGGAGAAGACTTCTGACCTCTCGTCGGAGAAGATCTAGGAGAATGAGGGCCATAAGAAGATCGAACACTCGAATGAATTTGGTCATAGAATGAATTTTGACTTTTAGGAACAGAACGATCAGGTCGTGGAGGTGTTTGAAAACGATTTGAAATCCTATGAACATTTCCTGAGGAACCTTTCAGTGGAGATTCACGTCGTTGAGGTATAGTAAACGGTTTTGGAGAAGATTGAACTTTAGCCTCATAAACCTGTTTATTATTACCCAACCCCCTTTTTCCTTCTGAAGTGGAAGCCTTTGAAGGAGAACCTGATCTTCGAGGTCTATTTGGACATACACTATAAACATGACCCTTTTCATGACAAGCAAAGCAAGAGAGGACCTTGAACTTTTTGTTTGTATCTACCTTTTTATCGGTACCTACAGATTCATTATTAGCACTAGTGTCCACTGACTTACTTGTTTTTCTTTGATTTTCCTTTTCAGGGTCTTGTTTAGTTGGTGAAATCCTAGACTTCCTAGCACCATCTTTCTCATGTCTATCTTTACTTGAAGATTTCTTAAGTGCAGGCATTAAGATGTGCTTTAAAACCTTAGTTGCTTCTTCATTAACGGCTAAGTTATCTTCAGATTTTCTAATCCTAGACTGCTTAGGTAATGGAGTGAGACGTTGCTGACTTAATTTCTTCATATCCTCAATAGCAACATCCCAGACTTTATCAATCCTCTTAGGGTCAATAGATTCTAATGGGAATTCTAACTCAGTATAGACCCTATTACTCTTATGAAGTGTAAAGTGTACAATACTGTCTTTCTGACCATAAGGAGTAGACTGATTTAAAGCAACACCTTTCAATTTCTCTTCCTTGTTAGGTTGAGAAGAAACTCCTTTAGACTCTTTTGTTCCCTCAGGCAACTTTGCCTCGGAAATTGAGTCTTTTGGTTTACCATCTACAACACTAGGTTGAAGTAGGATTTCAGGAATATTAGGTTCAACAGGAGTATAGTTATTATTGAAAGGAGGAGGCACATCTTTATAAGAAATCTTAGCAGTTTCAAGACTCTTAGAGGAAGAATTCTCAAACTTTTTCATATGCATCAAAAGCTCAGAATGTCTAGCAGAATCAGATTTAGCCTTAAATTCCAAGATTTCTATCCTAGCATCAGCAAGTTCCTTTTCTACGGTAGCACACTTTCTAGCTAACAAGGAATAAGCTTCACTACTTACTCTTTCTATGGCCACAGACTGATTGACTTTATCTTTCATTGCTCTAATGTCAGACTCTAAGGATCTAATCTTTTCTTTGAAGAATTTTTCTTTATCATTAACAGTCTGACCCTTTTTAATTAATTTATCTCTTTCATCATGAGCAATATTGACAACAGATTCTAATTTCTTAATTTGTTCATTCTTTTGTTCAAGTTCATCAAACATGCGATTAACAATTTTGCAAACATGAACAATAGTATGTAAAGAATAAGATACCTGTTGGTCTGCCTCTTTGCAATCTGCCATGTAAGCAACAAAGTCATCCACAGTCATGCCAGCCGGAATCTCAAACTCTTGCATCTGCTCCTCAATAGTCTTTTCACTCTTTTCTGTGGCAGAATCATCTTTAACCTCAGCTGCTTTCACCTCTTCAGTAGCTTTCACTTCATCAAGGTTCTTGACATCTTCTAACTCATTGTCAGATTCGGAATCAGTATCATATACACCAGCAGCAACAGATTCCACATTCGAACTTTTAGTATTTTCATACAATTGCTCTTCACTGTGGTAGACTGTGGTGTCCAAGAAATCATCGGGAGAATCAACTATTTGAGCCATATCATCAAGAATTTCGGCCAAATAAGCATTATTGTTCTCATCATGTGGAAGATTCCAAACATAAGAACCATCTGGTTGAACAGCTACTACAGCCTTGTCATTTCCATTTACATTTGTAGTAGGATCATCAGTCAACAAAAGAGCTCTAGTAGGATTTTGATTGAACGGACGATTACCACCTCTATCTTGACGTGCAGGAGTAACATTTGCCTCTCTCTTAGGCCGTTGACATTCTCTGGCAAAATGTCCAAAACCTTCGCAGTTATAGCATTTCACCTTTGACTTGTCAAATCCTTGAGTACCTCCAGTAAGCTGTCTTCCTGTTCTATTCATAAACTTTTGTACTCTCCTGGTGATCATTGCCAATTGCCATTTCAGATCCATTTCTTCAACATCATCTGGATCTATCTGGTCATAATCTTCATCAATAAGTGCTGGATCTGTGATTCTTCCTGCAACAAAAGCTTCATGTGCAGCACACATTGCAGCAAATACATTCATCCTACCCTCAGCTGATTTCATATTCATAGGCATGGACTTGTAACCAGCAGAAGAAGATGAAATGTTTCCGAACTTCATATTTCCAGTCTTTGCACCGTCATTAGCCCTTTTTCCCTTGTTACCAGCATCAGTAGCCATGAATCCGGAAGAATCATCTCCATCCATTTGTGCACCACAATTGTCTGTCTCACCAGTATTACCAACTCCAGAAAAGAAAGCATTAACATCAGCTGTTGGATTTTTCATAGTGGCATGATAGAGAGATGGATCTTGTGTGAAGTTGTCTTGAAGATCCTTTGCCTTATCCTTCATTTCTCTGTTTCTTAGAGTGGATATAACTCCATCTATTCGAAGAGAAGCATAATCAGCTCTTTCTTGCAATCCATGACGAAATTCTCTGTAAGCTTTCGGCAAACCATCCAAGAATTTATCCACTATCTCAGTAGGAGTGTATCTAAGTTCAAAATAAGCTAATTCAGCAAGAAGATGTTGATATCTCAAAATAAGATCCTCAACTTGTTCATTCTTTGTGGCATTGAAGCAATCAAATTGTTTCTTAAGCATTTTAATTCTATTTTGCTTCAATAGTGGATCACCTTCACAATGAGCTTCAATAGCATCGAACAATTGCTTTGAAGTCTTGTATTCCTGTTTGGGAAACAGGTGTACCAACTCTTGAGGAATGCACATACGAAGAGTAGAGAGAGCCTTACTTCAATGGCATAGTTAGTCTTTTCTTCACCCGTTAATTCTCCCACCTTGTATGTAGAAGTAACTCCATTTACAGTAAGAGTGGGCCACTCATAACCTTCAGTGATCATGATCCACATATTCAAGTCTTCTCGTTGAATGAAATCTTCAAATCGACCTCTCCACGCCCAAAAGTCAGCTAATGAAACTAACTTAGGTGGAGAATTAGTACGTCCTACCAGATGATCATGATAAACTAGAGAATTAAGATATTGGGCAACTGCATTGTTGGTTGAAGACGAAGAAGCCATAAGAGAAAAGTACTGTTCAAACGAAGATAAATATTGCAAAATCTGAACGAAAATAGCTAAGTTCGTAGACAAAGATCTGAACGAAGATAAGTTAAGTTCGTAGACAAAGATCTGAACGAAGATAAGTTAAGTTCGTAGAAAAGTACTGTTCAAACGAAGATAAGTATTGAACGAATTTAGATTAAATTCGTAGCTTAATTTCGTGGACAAAGGTTCTGAACGAAAATAGCTAAGTTCGTAGACAAAGATCTGAACGAAGATAAGTTAAATTCGTTTCGCTAAGTTCGTAAGGCAAACGAACTTAACGACAGAAAAATGTTCGGGAGGATTTTTTGAGAAAATAACAATCAAACAAACGATCTCAACCCTTCGATAAGATATCAGAATGGCTCTGATACCACTTGTGAGTCCCTCGATAGCTATGGATCGCTCTCGAGATCGTCTATTGTTATGTCGTGAGTGCGGAATCCTCACGAGATAACTAGTTTGATTAGTTATCGTGAATATAGCTAATTATATCAATATAATCGGCCGTATATGAACTATATTCGTTTGCTATATGCTAGCAACGAACTTAGTCGTCTAAGGGTGTGTAAACTGAACAGTAGTCGTTCAATTTAGGGTTCCCGATCGTTTATATATGTTTCAAATCGATATTGGGCTTGCTGGGCTTTGTTCTTACGAACTTAGCAGCCCAGCCCTTAGAACGAAGATCATCTTCGTTCGTTCCTAACGAAGATTATCTTCGTTAGTACTAAATACCATCAACATCTATGCTTAGTTATTTTCCAAGTACTTTATGTACACGAATCCTAACATATATTATGTTTGTACTTGTATGACATACATAACAAACATCATATATAAACATATATATAACACCAAAACATGTAATCAATCATTACTAAAACACGAAGTCCATAATCTATCAATTACATATAAATGAATAAGACATAATCAAATCTAAGTTGCTGTTGTCACATCAACTTGCATCAACACATAGTTATACCCAACGTATGAGAGATTGTATGTACGACTTGGTATTGCGAGATTAGTTGATAGTCCTACAAAATCTTACCTTCTAACTTGGTTATGTGAATAAATTGTTAGGATATGCGGTGGAGCAAGTAGGGTTACCATGATATCCTAATTGTCGAATGTGCTTGAATTTCGTTGCCTAACTAATTTGGTGAAATGAATCGTTAGGACTTGGTAATACATGCGTAAAGTAAATTGGAGTCTTGGGAAATTGTGTGTATAGGTTGTGTGTATAGGTTGCCATGCCAGCCAAATTGCTTTAATATATCAACATCTTGTTGCCTAACTTGCTTATTGAATACATAGTTAGGAATTGAAGATGCATGCGTAGATGTAAATGGTATAGCTGGTACGACCATTATAAACTACTTGACTAAGTTATTTCCCCTTGTTTAATGTATGATTTAGTCAGTAACATAGAGATTATAAGTATAGTTATATTATGAAGATGAGAACTTCGTTGTATTATACGCCCCTAAGATAGAACCTTAGGACAATACTTGAGCTAACTAAAGTGGCATGACAATAGATGAATAACGATGGAAACAACCGCGATTCCATTGTGAGGATGACAACGAGTACATAACGATTTATTTTGAGCATCTATGCAACTATAAACTTACTATGGGTGAGAAGGAACGACCTTGGTTAGGCTAACCATAGATTGAACAAATAAAATAAAATTTTAAAAGTCTACCCAACATGTAAAATATGCGCAAGCACGAGCGTCGCGGGAATGGAGTTGAGGTCTAAACGATATTGGGTGGTATATAAACACGTACACGATTGGTAAAGGTTGATTTAATTGAACGCCTAACTTAATGCGCAACCGAGAGCTCATAAAGATGGGAACGATGAGCCAATTGAGTGCCGTAATGAAAGTCACAAGTGAGATGTGAGAAGCTTGAGCCCTTATAGTGTACGATTTTCAAATCTTTTAGGCCTAAACGGATCCCTAGATCATTGTCCATCACACAAAGGTGGTGCCGTCAAGATTGGATGTCGTGGACACGAGCCCTGCCATTGCCAGAATGGAAGACCGGAGGTGAAAGCAAACGTTTGACTTCAGTGATTGAGCCGCCGACCAGTGGGTGAAACATGTCACTAGTGCGCTAACTATTGTAACATCCCAAACTTTTCTTTACTAGTTGACTAATGCCGTTAAGTCAATATTGTGTGTGTCGTTAAGTCTATTTTAGATTTAATGCTTATATGTAGTTAATGTGTGTTATGTGTGAGGCTTGTAAGTGTAAGTGCATGATTCTGTTGACAACAGCAACAGCGATTTGATCAGTACATGTTGATGTTTTGTAATATGTAATCATAGACTTATGTTATGTTTAAACTTGTTATTTGAACTTAAGTTATGTGAATGATTATATATTGATCAGAGTTTTTGGTATGCTAAATGTTTACGACTTGTATGAATGTGATTATAAGTAACATACAGATACAAGTGATAAACTAGTCACGTTTTGAGTAATTAAAGTATACTCGAAAGATGACAAAAGAAAGTGTGTACAAACTCGTGCTACAGTAACACGAGTTTGCTGTACAAACTCGTGCTACAGTAACACGAGTTTGCTGTACAAACTCGTGCTACAGTAACACGAGTTTGCTGTACAAACTCGTGCTACAGTAACACGAGTTTGCTGTACAAACTCGTGCTACAGTAACACGAGTTTGCTGTACAAACTCGTGCTACAGTAACACGAGTTTGCTGTACAAACTCGTGCTACAGTAACACGAGTTTGCTGTACAAACTCGTGCTACAGTAACACGAGTTTGCTGTACAAACTCGTGCTACAGTAACACGAGTTTGCTGTACAAACTCGTGCTACAGTAACACGAGTTTGCTGTACAAACTCGTGCTACAGTAACACGAGTTTGCTGTACAAACTCGTGCTACAGTAACACGAGTTTGCTGTACAAACTCGTGCTACAGTAACACGAGTTTGCTGTACAAACTCGTGCTACAGTAACACGAGTTTGCTGTACAAACTCGTGCTACAGTAACACGAGTTTGCTGTACAAACTCGTGCTACAGTAACACGAGTTTGCTGTACAAACTCGTGCTACAGTAACACGAGTTTGCTGTACAAACTCGTGCTACAGTAACACGAGTTTGCTGTACAAACTCGTGCTACAGTAACACGAGTTTGCTGTACAAACTCGTGCTACAGTAACACGAGTTTGCTGTACAAACTCGTGCTACAGTAACACGAGTTTGCTGTACAAACTCGTGCTACAGTAACACGTGTTTGACTTTAAACTCGTGCCCTACCTTAACACGTTTTTGATTTTTAAACTCGTGCCCTACCTTAACACGTTTTTGACTTTTAAACTCGTGCCCTACCTTAACACGTTTTTGACTTTTAAACTCGTGCCCTACCTTAACACGTTTTTGACTTTTAAACTCGTGCCCTACCTTAACACGTTTTTGACTTTTAAACTCGTGCCCTACCTTAACACGTTTTTGACTTTTAAACTCGTGCCCTACCTTAACACGTTTTTGACTTTTAAACTCGTGCCCTACCTTAACACGTTTTTGACTTTTAAACTCGTGCCCTACCTTAACACGTTTTTGACTTTTAAACTCGTGCCCTACCTTAACACGTTTTTGACTTTTAAACTCGTGCCCTACCTTAACACGTTTTTGACTTTTAAACTCGTGCCCTACCTTAACACGTTTTTGACTTTTAAACTCGTGCCCTACCTTAACACGTTTTTGACTTTTAAACTCGTGCCCTACCTTAACACGTTTTTGACTTTTAAACTCGTGCCCTACCTTAACACGTTTTTGACTTTTAAACTCGTGCCCTACCTTAACACGTTTTTGACTTTTAAACTCGTGCCCTACCTTAACACGTTTTTGACTTTTAAACTCGTGCCCTACCTTAACACGTTTTTGACTTTTAAACTCGTGCCCTACCTTAACACGTTTTTGACTTTTAAACTCGTGCCCTACCTTAACACGTTTTTGACTTTTAAACTCGTGCCCTACCTTAACACGTTTTTGACTTTTAAACTCGTGCCCTACCTTAACACGTTTTTGACTTTTAAACTCGTGCCCTACCTTAACACGTTTTTGACTTTTAAACTCGTGCCCTACCTTAACACGTTTTTGACTTTTAAACTCGTGCCCTACCTTAACACGTTTTTGACTTTTAAACTCGTGCCCTACCTTAACACGTTTTTGACTTTTAAACTCGTGCCCTACCTTAACACGTTTTTGACTTTTAAACTCGTGCCCTACCTTAACACGTTTTTGACTTTTAAACTCGTGCCCTACCTTAACACGTTTTTGACTTTTAAACTCGTGCCCTACCTTAACACGTTTTTGACTTTTAAACTCGTGCCCTACCTTAACACGTTTTTGACTTTTAAACTCGTGCCCTACCTCAACACGAGTTTGACTTTTAAACTCGTGCCCTACCTCAACACGAGTTTGACTTTTAAACTCGTGCCCTATCTTAACACGTGTTTGACTTTTAAACTCGTGTCCTACCTTAACACGTTTTTGACTTTTAAACTCGTGCCCTACCTCAACACGAGTTTGACTTTTAAACTCGTGCCCTACCTTAACACGTTTTTGACTTTTAAACTCGTGCCCTACCTTAACACGTTTTTGACTTTTAAACTCGTGCCCTACCTTAACACGTTTTTGACTTTTAAACTCGTGCCCTACCTTAACACGTTTTTGACTTTTAAACTCGTGCCCTACCTCAACACGAGTTTGACTTTTAAACTCGTGCCCTACCTTAACACGTTTTTGACTTTTAAACTCGTGCCCTACCTTAACACGTTTTTGACTTTTAAACTCGTGCCCTACCTTAACACGTTTTTGACTTTTAAACTCGTGCCCTACCTTAACACGTTTTTGACTTTTAAACTCGTGCCCTACCTTAACACGTTTTTGACTTTTAAACTCGTGCCCTACCTTAACACGTTTTTGACTTTTAAACTCGTGCCCTACCTTAACACGTTTTTGACTTTTAAACTCGTGCCCTACCTCAACACGAGTTTGACTTTTAAACTCGTGCTCCATCTTAACACGTGTTTGACTTTTAAACTCGTGCCCTACCTTAACACGTTTTTGACTTTTAAACTCGTGCCCTACCTCAACACGAGTTTGACTTTTAAACTCGTGCCCTACCTTAACACGTGTTTGACTTTTAAACTCGTGCCCTACCTTAACACGTTTTTGACTTTTAAACTCGTGCCCTACCTCAACACGAGTTTGACTTTTAAACTCGTGCTCCAGCTTAACACGTTTTTGACTTTTAAACTCGTGCCCTACCTGTTATGGATCCTTGTAGAGATTATAATTTGAGCTTTTAGTGTGTGTTAGTGTGTGTCAATGGCGGTTTTAGAGAGAGAAAGTAGAGAGAGAGTAGAGAGAGATTCAGTGAAAGATTGGATTGTATTGAATGTCAAAAGGTTACATAATGCATGTGGAAGGGGGTTTATATACAAGAGCACAATTTACACTATGCCCCCTTCCATATTAACAATGTTATATTCTAAGTACAAAATTACATAAGGTATACAAATCAACTACTACTAATTATATTTCTAACAATCTCCCCCTTAGTAGTGATTTGTCAAAAATATCCAATCTTGTCTTTCTTTAAGCTCTTGTATGTGGTCTACCCTTGTTTGGATGCCAGAACCAGTTATCTCCTTCAGGTCTGTTAGCTGGAACATTCATATTTGCTTCAAAGTTTATTGGAGGAATGTTATGTGGTCCTGGAAGATGGCTAGGTTCGTATTTGATCCAACAACCTCCTTGTTGACGTACGACGTACTTAGACTTCTTAGCATTCTTTGCTTCTCTCATCATTCTAATGCTGTCTCTGTACTCGAGTCTTTGGTTAATCTTGGAGATTGCTTTATCAAACACTTCCCTTTTCTTTTCATCTTGCTCATCTTCTTGCAGACACAGCAATACATTCTTACAAAACTCCAACGTTCCATCAGAATAGGAAGCAAGTTCATCCATGCGAATGAAAATCTTCTTCTTTCTGCTATTTAAAAACACAACTCCGAAGGATGGTTCTTCAATGATATGACCAATACTTAGCTTTTCTATATCTTCAGTGTATAGACTTTGATCTGGATAGGGTACATTGATTTTTCTCTTCACAACTTCAAATCCAATCTGAAAATCTTCCAATGAAGCATATTGGATACAGCTAGACATATACCGTTTAACAGCCTCAAAAGCGATAACATCTTCTTGGTATCTCTGCATAGCATTCAAGAAATGGTTGTAGAGAAAAATAATGTCATCTACTGGCAGCAGCTTGAACTGGGCTTCTGTGAATCTGTAGATTTTATTATTATCTCTTTTCACATGAAAGCAAGGGACAGAGATAGAAACCCTTTTTACCAAAATGACTCTGACAAGCACCAAAATCTTGTGATTTCTCTGTTCTTCAAGAAGTTTGGGATTGTATTGCTTGGTTAGTTTAAGAAGCTCTTTGTATTCTTCGACTTGTCTTGCTTCCTTAAACTTGTACATTGATTTCTGTTCTTCAAGAAGTTTGGGATTGTATTGCTTGGTTAGTTTAAGAAGCTCTTTGTATTCTTCGACTTGTCTTGCTTCCTTAAACTTGTACATTGATTCTAGTTCAGGTCTTTTGGATTTAGTCACTTTTGTAGCTCCACAAAATATTGGATATGCCCTTTCTTCCAGATATCTCGATTTCTTTGCTGCTTCTTTAGGTTTAATGCCGAGAGCAACCATTCTTTCTCTATCCCTCAAGAAGTATCCCCGATTAATAAAGTTTAATTGTTCTTCAGTTAGCTCAGTTGGAAAATAATCAGGGAGGACTTCCTCGGATGTGATTGCCTCTCGCAAAACCTGCTTATAAGTAGATTTTTGAAAATTCTGACTTGCAGCTTCTGGAGTCTTTCTGAGTTCATCAAAATTGTTGAAATCTTCAAAATTATAATGTTGAGGAGTAGAGCTAGCACTAGCAGATGATTCTCCAACTTCAACTCTGCTTGAAGAGCCTGTTCCAAAATAATCAAGATCTGCAAATTCTTCAAATACAGGTTCTTCAACAGCTTCTTCATTTGTTGGATTCTCGACTATCTCTGGTTCATCAAATGTTACATTATCTTTCAAAGCTTCAATATCTGCATCATCTTCAACATTTTCAATTCCTTCATCATTATCATCCACATCAGAATCATCACCAAAAGCTTCTACTATCCTTCTTCCAACCTCATCATTCAAAGCATCATTTGCATCATCTTCAACATTTTCAATTCCTTCATCATTATCATCCACATCAGAATCATCACCAAAAGCTTCTACTATCCTTCTTCCAACCTCATCATTCAAAGCATCATTTGCATCATCTTCAACATTTTCAATTCCTTCATCATTATCATCCACATCAGAATCATCACCAAAAGCTTCTACTATCCTTCTTCCAACCTCATCATTCAAAGCATCATTTGCATCATCTTCAACATTTTCAATTCCTTCATCATTATCATCCACATCAGAATCATCACCAAAAGCTTCTACTATCCTTCTTCCAACCTCATCATTCAAAGCATCATTTGCATCATCTTCAACATTTTCAATTCCTTCATCATTATCATCCACATCAGAATCATCACCAAAAGCTTCTACTATCCTTCTTCCAACCTCATCATTCAAAGCATCATTTGCATCATCTTCAACATTTTCAATTCCTTCATCATTATCATCCACATCAGAATCATCACCAAAAGCTTCTACTATCCTTCTTCCAACCTCATCATTCAAAGCATCATTTGCATCATCTTCAACATTTTCAATTCCTTCATCATTATCATCCACATCAGAATCATCACCAAAAGCTTCTACTATCCTTCTTCCAACCTCATCATTCAAAGCATCATTTGCATCATCTTCAACATTTTCAACATCTGTCTGTTCTTCCATCACCTCATCTTCATTCAAGATTTCTTCAGCAGCATCTTCAAGGATTTGGGCAACTGCCTTTTCAATTTCTTCATTCACCATATCTAAACAGTCATTATCAACATCTTCAACATTTTCACCCGCTGCTCTTTCTTCCATTACCACTTCTCCAACATTTACTTCAGCACTTGCCGATGTATTTTCAATGTTAGCTTGACCTTCTCCTTGGTTCTCCCCCTCGGGGTGATCATCAGAATCAGGATCATCCCGACGAGAAGGAACCGAGGCCGGTCGGCAAGATTCTAAGGCCAACAGTCTGAGTTCAAAGGCAGCAAGCTTTGCATCATACTCTGCTTTTTGACTTGCAACTTGATCTTGTAATTCTTTAACCCTCCTTTCTGTTGCCTTTTCCCTTTCCCTCACTTCAAGAGCATTTAACACACCCCTTTCCGTAACACTCAACAAATCACCTTCAGACCTCAAAATATTCAGTAACACTTCACACGCCGAGTCTTTTGTAGGTAAATTTGTTGATGTTGATGGATTGTCATTTTGTGTTGGTGTTCTTTGTGTTTGTGTGGGAAGTGGAGTATCCAACCCGGGGGTTGTTGGCACACTTGTGGTGTGACCTAAATTCAGCGATGCTGATTCAGGATTTCCTGCGGATCCTCGGGATATACCCTCACCAGCAGTTGGAGATTCAGTGGCTTTGCAACCAGAATCGGGTTGTGTCCTAGACTGTGATAAATCACTGTCCGGGACTTGTTTTTGTTGGGCAACACCTCTCACAACACCGGGGTCACTGAGAATGCCCGTTAATACAGGCTCAGGTTGATCCTGAGGAACAGCAGTGTCACTACGGCGTTCATACTGCTCCCCAGTCTCTGTCTGAGACCTGTTACCTGCTGCTAAAGCTGGCGTGATGTTAGCTAAGGCAGGATTTCCAAGCTGTCCTTGAGGGTCACACAAAGTGGGTCCCTCTCCGCTTGTTCCGGCACCAGTACTAAACTGGGCTTGTGAAGCAGTGTCCCTAGGGGATCTAGACTCTTGTGCATCAAATGAAGGCGAGAGGTGGGGCTGGTCCTCTCTGATTTCAACACTCTCATCCTCCAAATGAGGAGAGTGTGGTGAGCGTGGCTTATCCCCGTGAGTATCTGAGACTAACTCCTGTTGTGAGGAGTCAGAATGGCGAGGAGAATCCGGTGCAAGCGAGAATGGGCAGTTCCCGACTTCTACCCTAGGGTAAACAACCCGGCTAGACTCTGTTGGTTGAACTATCGGAGGGCCATCGTTTTCTTTTTGCCCTTGTCCTAACCCTGACCGCTCATCCTCTCCGGTATTTTCAACTCCTCCCTCATTCCTTCCTTGTTCCTCCAGCACAACATCATCTCCAGTGCTCACATGCTCAGGCTCAATCTCAGATTCAACATTATGCACAATATTCGTTGCCTGTTCAACATCAAACTCTTCAGTGGCACCAGGCTGTTCAGTTACATCTGCAGAAGTAGTTTCAATTGTTTGTCTTGCAGATCTAGAAGACTTATGTTTTCGTTTCTTCTTCTTTACTTTCTGCTTTAGAAGACTTCTAGCAGCCATCTTCAGTCGTCTCCCTTTTGGTGGAGTTGGTTCATTTGGTAACGCTGATGCAATTGGTGTTGGATCAAAAACAGGTGTAGTATGAGGTGGTGTAAAGGTTGGTGGATTCGGTGATACAACGGATGGTAATGGCGTTGATTGCGAAGGCGAAGATTGAGAAATGTTAACGGTTGGTGTTGATTGGGTAGATTGTGAATTAGGTGAAGAAATAGGTACAGGTGAAGCAACATCTTGCTCAAAAATAACTCTTTTAGTCTTTCTTCTCCTCTGCTCAGAGGCCCTCTCATCACTAACCCCTCTTTTTCTTTTTGACTTACTAGGACCCTCACTTGGCGACCTATGCTCAGTTTGGGCAGGAGTCTGTTGGCTTTCAGACCCCATTACTGAGACTAACCACTCAAGATACGTCCTAAGGTGAGGACTCTGAGCAGGAACCAAGTTAATCAAAAACGGTGGAATCGGAAATGGTTTTACTGTTTCACAACTTGTGCCTCTTACGTTGGATTTATACAAAGCAATCACACATTTGAAACTATTTGCCGAGCAAAATGCTCTGCAAACAGTTGGTTTTGAAAACTTTTAATGAAAAATTTTCACTTTGAACTATTTGCCGAGCAAAATGCTCTGCAAACAGTTGGTTTTGAAAACTTTTAATGAAAAATTTTCACTTTGAACTATTTGCCGAGCAAAATGCTCTGCAAACAGTTGGTTTTGAAAACTTTTAATGAAAAATTTTCACTTTGAACTATTTGCCGAGCAAAATGCTCTGCAAACAGTTGGTTTTGAAAACTTTTAATGAAAAATTTTCACTTTGAACTATTTGCCGAGCAAAATGCTCTGCAAACAGTTGGTTTTGAAAACTTTTAATGAAAAATTTTCACTTTGAACTATTTGCCGAGCAAAATGCTCTGCAAACAGTTGGTTTTGAAAACTTTTAATGAAAAATTTTCACTTTGAACTATTTGCCGAGCAAAATGCTCTGCAAACAGTTGGTTTTGAAAACTTTTTATGAAAAATTTTCACTTTTAACTATTTGCCGAGCAAAATGCTCTGCAAACAGTTGGTTTTGAAAACTTTTTATGAAAAATTTTCACTTTGAACTATTTGCCGAGCAAACTGCTCTGCAAACAGTTGGTTTTGAAAACTTTTTATGAAAAATTTTCACTTTGAACTATTTGCCGAGCAAAATGCTCTGCAAACAGTTGGTTTTGAAAACTTTTTATGAAAAATTTTCACTTTGAACTATTTGCCGAGCAAAATGCTCTGCAAACAGTTGGTTTTGAAAACTTTTTATGAAAAATTTTCACTTTGAACTATTTGCCGAGCAAAATGCTCTGCAAACAGTTGGTTTTGAAAACTTTTTATGAAAAATTTTCACTTTGAACTATTTGCCGAGCAAAATGCTCTGCAAACAGTTGGTTTTGAAAACTTTTTATGAAAAATTTTCACTTTGAACTATTTGCCGAGCAAAATGCTCTGCAAACAGTTGGTTTTGAAAACTTTTTATGAAAAATTTTCACTTTTAACTATTTGCCGAGCAAAATGCTCTGCAAACAGTTGGTTTTGAAAACTTTTTATGAAAAATTTTCACTTTGAACTATTTGCCGAGCAAAATGCTCTGCAAACAGTTGGTTTTGAAAACTTTTTATGAAAAATTTTCACTTTGAACTATTTGCCGAGCAAAATGCTCTGCAAACAGTTGGTTTTGAAAACTTTTTATGAAAAATTTTCACTTTGAACTATTTGCCGAGCAAAATGCTCTGCAAACAGTTGGTTTTGAAAACTTTTTATGAAAAATTTTCACTTTTAACTATTTGCCGAGCAAAATGCTCTGCAAACAGTTGGTTTTGAAAACTTTTTATGAAAAATTTTCACTTTGAACTATTTGCCGAGCAAAATGCTCTGCAAACAGTTGGTTTTGAAAACTTTTTATGAAAAATTTTCACTTTTAACTATTTGCCGAGCAAAATGCTCTGCAAACAGTTGGTTTTGAAAACTTTTTATGAAAAATTTTCACTTTTAACTATTTGCCGAGCAAAATGCTCTGCAAACAGTTGGTTTTGAAAACTTTTTATGAAAAATTTTCACTTTGAACTATTTGCCGAGCAAACTGCTCTGCAAACAGTTGGTTTTGAAAACTTTTTATGAAAAATTTTCACTTTGAACTATTTGCCGAGCAAAATGCTCTGCAAACAGTTGGTTTTGAAAACTTTTTATGAAAAATTTTCACTTTGAACTATTTGCCGAGCAAAATGCTCTGCAAACAGTTGGTTTTGAAAACTTTTTATGAAAAATTTTCACTTTGAACTATTTGCCGAGCAAAATGCTCTGCAAACAGTTGGTTTTGAAAACTTTTTATGAAAAATTTTCACTTTGAACTATTTGCCGAGCAAACTGCTCTGCAAACAGTTGGTTTTGAAAACTTTTTATGAAAAATTTTCACTTTGAACTATTTGCCGAGCAAAATGCTCTGCAAACAGTTGGTTTTGAAAACTTTTTATGAAAAATTTTCACTTTGAACTATTTGCCGAGCAAAATGCTCTGCAAACAGTTGGTTTTGAAAACTTTTTATGAAAAATTTTCACTTTGAACTATTTGCCGAGCAAACTGCTCTGCAAACAGTTGGTTTTGAAAACTTTTTATGAAAAATTTTCACTTTGAACTATTTGCCGAGCAAAATGCTCTGCAAACAGTTGGTTTTGAAAACTTTTTATGAAAAATTTTCACTTTTAACTATTTGCCGAGCAAAATGCTCTGCAAACAGTTGGTTTTGAAAACTTTTTATGAAAAATTTTCACTTTGAACTATTTGCCGAGCAAAATGCTCTGCAAACAGTTGATGTGAAGAATTGGTTGAAGACTTGGACTTTGAAATTCCAAAATGAACTGTTTGCCGAGCAAAATGCTCTGCAAACAGTTGTTTTTAAACCACATTGAACTATTTGCCGAGCAAAATGCTCTGCAAACAGTTGGTTTTGAAAACTTTTTATGAAAAATTTTCACTTTGAACTATTTGCCGAGCAAAATGCTCTGCAAACAGTTGGTTTTGAAAACTTTTTATGAAAAATTTTCACTTTGAACTATTTGCCGAGCAAAATGCTCTGCAAACAGTTGGTTTTGAAAACTTTTTATGAAAAATTTTCACTTTGAACTATTTGCCGAGCAAAATGCTCTGCAAACAGTTGGTTTTGAAAACTTTTTATGAAAAATTTTCACTTTGAACTATTTGCCGAGCAAAATGCTCTGCAAACAGTTGGTTTTGAAAACTTTTTATGAAAAATTTTCACTTTGAACTATTTGCCGAGCAAAATGCTCTGCAAACAGTTGGTTTTGAAAACTTTTTATGAAAAATTTTCACTTTGAACTATTTGCCGAGCAAAATGCTCTGCAAACAGTTGGTTTTGAAAACTTTTTATGAAAAATTTTCACTTTGAACTATTTGCCGAGCAAAATGCTCTGCAAACAGTTGGTTTTGAAAACTTTTTATGAAAAATTTTCACTTTGAACTATTTGCCGAGCAAAATGCTCTGCAAACAGTTGGTTTTGAAAACTTTTTATGAAAAATTTTCACTTTGAACTATTTGCCGAGCAAAATGCTCTGCAAACAGTTGGTTTTGAAAACTTTTTATGAAAAATTTTCACTTTGAACTATTTGCCGAGCAAAATGCTCTGCAAACAGTTGGTTTTGAAAACTTTTTATGAAAAATTTTCACTTTGAACTATTTGCCGAGCAAAATGCTCTGCAAACAGTTGGTTTTGAAAACTTTTTATGAAAAATTTTCACTTTGAACTATTTGCCGAGCAAAATGCTCTGCAAACAGTTGGTTTTGAAAACTTTTTATGAAAAATTTTCACTTTGAACTATTTGCCGAGCAAAATGCTCTGCAAACAGTTGGTTTTGAAAACTTTTTATGAAAAATTTTCACTTTGAACTATTTGCCGAGCAAAATGCTCTGCAAACAGTTGGTTTTGAAAACTTTTTATGAAAAATTTTCACTTTGAACTATTTGCCGAGCAAAATGCTCTGCAAACAGTTGGTTTTGAAAACTTTTTATGAAAAATTTTCACTTTGAACTATTTGCCGAGCAAAATGCTCTGCAAACAGTTGGTTTTGAAAACTTTTTATGAAAAATTTTCACTTTGAACTATTTGCCGAGCAAAATGCTCTGCAAACAGTTGGTTTTGAAAACTTTTTATGAAAAATTTTCACTTTGAACTATTTGCCGAGCAAAATGCTCTGCAAACAGTTGGTTTTGAAAACTTTTTATGAAAAATTTTCACTTTGAACTATTTGCCGAGCAAAATGCTCTGCAAACAGTTGGTTTTGAAAACTTTTTATGAAAAATTTTCACTTTGAACTATTTGCCGAGCAAAATGCTCTGCAAACAGTTGGTTTTGAAAACTTTTTATGAAAAATTTTCACTTTGAACTATTTGCCGAGCAAAATGCTCTGCAAACAGTTGAATACAAATAAAACAAACAATTAACAAGTAAACAGACAAATATTTACATTCATTTGCACACTCCCCCTCAGATTAAGCATTTTAGACTATACTAAATTTACAAACTCCCCCTAAAATCATGCATTCTACCCTTTTTCTCCCCCTCAAACATTGCATGCAATACCAAGTAAAACACATCAATGTTTGAGACAGAAAATGAACATAGAAAACATGGCATGAAAGCATTTAAGTTTGTAAATTAAGCATTCCCAACTTGGTTTTCAGAAAATTGAACCTGTTTTCATCCAAAGGTTTGGTGAAAATATCAGCAAGTTGGTAGTCTGTCGGGACAAAATAGAGTTCGATGTTACCTTTCTCGACATGATCTTTAAGAAAATGGTACCGAACATCTATGTGCTTGGTCTTTGTGTGCTGTACAGGATTGCAAGAAATAGCAATTGCACTCTTAGAATCACAGTATATGGGAATCCTGTTGAATTGAAATCCATAATCAGTCAACTGTGTCTTCATCCAAAGAACCTGTGAACAACAACTTGCTGCAGCAACGTATTCAGCTTCTGCAGTTGATGTGGATACACAGTTCTGTTTCTTTGAAGACCAACTGACCAATCTATCCCCTAGAAACTGTACACTCCCAGAAGTGCTCTTTCGATCAAGCTTACAACCTGCATGGTCAGCATCTGAATATGCAATTAGCTGAAACCCGGTATCCCTTGGATACCAGAGACCAAGGTTCACTGTGCCTTTCAGGTATCGGAATATCCGTTTGACGGCCTGGAAATGACTTTCCTTGGGATTGGCCTGGTACCTGGCACACATGCATGTGGCGAACATAATATCCGGGCGACTAGCAGTCAAATACATGAGTGACCCTATCATACTGCGATATTTCTTTTGATCAAAAGTTTTTCCATTTAAATCAGCATTAATCTTTGTTCGAGATTCCATGGGTGTGCCAATTGTTTGACAATCCATCATATCAAACTTTTTCAACATGTCAAGAATGTACTTTGATTGACAAATAAAAGTTCCATTTGTCATCTGTTTTACTTGAAGACCAAGGAAAAAGTTTAATTCACCCATCATGCTCATTTCAAATTTCTTGATCATTAAAGCAGAGAAATTCTTGCAGTATTTAGGATTAGTTGACCCGAAAATTATGTCGTCAACATAAATCTGGATTAGAATGATATCACTACCTTGTCGTTTGATAAACAAGGTAGTGTCAATCGAACCTTTGCTAAAGCCAGATTTCACAAGATAAGAGGATAGAGCATCATACCATGCACGAGGCGCTTGTTTCAGACCATATAATGCCTTGTCTAACCTGTAAACATAGTTCGGATGTTTGGAACTCACAAAACCTTCTGGTTGTTCAACGTACACTTCTTCTTTGAGAATTCCATTTAAGAAGGCAGTTTTAACATCCATCTGGTAGACTGTGAAGTTCTTGTAGGCAGCATAGGCAAGAAACATCCGAATAGCCTCAATTCGTGCAACTGGTGCGAATGTCTCATCATAATCAATTCCATCTTGTTGGCAATATCCCTTTGCAACCAATCTTGCTTTGTTGCGTACAACAACTCCATTTTCATCCTTTTTGTTCTTGAAGATCCATTTGGTCTTAATTGGCTCCTTGTTCTTGTAAGGATTGGGAACCAATTTCCATACCTCAAGGCGTTCAAATTGATTCAGTTCCTCCTGCATAGCTTTCACCCAATCTGGACAACTTAGAGCATCATTCACTGTCTTTGGTTCAACAATGCTCAGGAAATTTACAAATAGACATTCGTTCGCGGAAGCAGATCTTGTCTTAATTCCTGTTGTTGGATTACCAATGACTTGAGATATCGGATGAGCTCTAGTCCATTTGGTTGTGTGAGGAATTGGATCAATTGGATCACCAGATTCTTCGGAATCAATAAAATCAGGAGTATGTTGTTCTGTCAATTGTTCAAGTGAAGTAGCAATTGGTTCAACAAAGTGATCTTGATCATAAGCTTCTGGATTGGTTGAAGGATTTGTCACTTGAGAAATAACAGGAGGTTGAGTATGCAACACTGAATTATCAGTCGGTGGAGGAGAATCAGATGTTGAACTTTCATCTGATGTATGTGTTGGTGAAGACTCATTGGGATCCATCTCTTTCGAATTTGAACTTGATGGTTCATCGAGATGTACTTCAGTTTCAGGAACTTCTTTGGAAACTTTGAAAAATTCTTCGAATAAGATATCCAAATCTTGTGGTGTTGGAGTAGAGAATGATTTGACATTTGATGTAGGTTTAGGTGCGGAAGCTTGTGGACATTGAAGTTCGGGTCTTGAACTGTGTTGTTCAAGAACCATTCCTGAGAGTTCATCAAATCGAACATTCATACTCTCGTCTATTCTCTTGGTTCTCCGGTTATATACACGATATGCAATCGATTCTCTCGAATAACCGATGAAATATGCCTCATCGCCTTTAGGTTCAAATTTGCCCAGATTGTCTCGATCATTGAGAACATAACATACACATCCAAAAATGTGTAAAAAGTTCACATTGGGCTTTCTTTTGTTGATCACCTCATACGGAGTTTTATCAAACCTCTTGTTTATGATTGATCTGTTTTGTGTAAAACAAGCAGTAGCAACAGCTTCAGCCCATAGATTCGGTGGCAATTTCGAATAGGCAAGCATTGTTCTAGCTGCTTCAACAAGAGTTCGATTTCTACGTTCAACTACTCCATTCTGTTGAGGTGTTCTGACAGCGGAAAATTGGTGTGAAATACCCATGGACTTGAAGAAAGAATCAATTGTTGAATTCTTGAATTCAGTTCCATTGTCTGAGCGAACAATTCTAACAGATGATTTGAGATTGACTTGGGTCTTCTTGATGAAGTCAATAATCACTTGCGGAGTGTCACTCTTTGCATGAAGAAAGAATACCCAAGTATAACGAGAATAATCATCTACTATCACTAGAATGTATCGCTTTCCATGGATACTTTGAACCTTCATTGGGCCACACAAATCCATATGAATAAGGTGCAAAGGACCTTCAGTACTTAAATGCTGCTTTGGTTTGTGTGAAGCTTTCTTCATCTTGCCAATTGCACAAGCTGGACAAACATGTTCACTTTCATACTTGTAGTCCGGAAGACCTTCAACAAGTTGTTTATCCACGAGTGTATTAATCGTTTGAAAGTTAAGATGAGAAAGACGGCGATGCCATAACCAAGAGTTTTGTGCAGTTGCTTTCGAAAGAAGGCAAATATCTGAAGAAAGAATACCCAAGTATAACGAGAATAATCATCTACTATCACTAGAATGTATCGCTTTCCATGGATACTTTGAACCTTCATTGGGCCACACAAATCCATATGAATAAGGTGCAAAGGACCTTCAGTACTTAAATGCTGCTTTGGTTTGTGTGAAGCTTTCTTCATCTTGCCAATTGCACAAGCTGGACAAACATGTTCACTTTCATACTTGTAGTCCGGAAGACCTTCAACAAGTTGTTTATCCACGAGTGTATTAATCGTTTGAAAGTTAAGATGAGAAAGACGGCGATGCCATAACCAAGAGTTTTGTGCAGTTGCTTTCGAAAGAAGGCAAATATCTGAAGAATTGGAAGGGATGTTGTTGAGATCAATTGTAAACAGATTATTGTCTCTTGTTCCAGTCAGAATATCCACACCATCTTCAGTCTGCACTTTGCATTCATATCTCCTAAATAAAACTTGAAGATCATTGTCACAAAATTGACCAACACTAAAGAGATTGTGTCCAAGTCCTTCAACGTAGGAAACTCTCTTTATAGTGACTCCATTTTTGACAATGTCTCCATAACCAAGAATAGGAGCGATATGATCGTTTCCGAATCTGACTGTTCCCATAAACTTTTCAACAAAGTTCGAAAGAATTGATTTGGTTCCAGTCATATGTCGAGAACATCCAGAGTCGACATACCAAACACAAATTAGAAATTCCTGCAAGGACAGGGAATATGGTTTAGGTACCCTTTTAGATTGGGTCCTTGCAGGTTAGGTGGATAACATGCAAGTACACATAATAAAAAAAATTAAGCAAGATAACACACAAAGAAACAATTTATTCAAATGACAAACAAGCACGCACAAATGTTCAAGATTCAAAAACAACATATACACAAACAAACTGTAAAATGTTAAACTCATGTTTTGATACAAGCAGGACTAGTCCTAGATGTAGAAACATTATCTAATGAAGTTGATCTACGGACAATCCACACTTGTTTGACTTTTACAGGTTTTCCATCAAGCTGAACTTTACTAGAAGCATTCAAAAATCTATCCTTAGGGATCCATTTACTGCTACTAGCTAAGCACACGTCACCTGAAACACGAACATGTTTTGAGTTAGCAAACACTTTGTCAACTTTGTTCTTAACAGGTTTTTTCTTGATGGGTTCTGTGGTCTTATTTACTTTCTTAATGTTATTAGGTGACAACCATCCATACTGGTCTTTGTATTTAGTTATGCCTGTAACAGTATCTCTAACCCTATGAAAAGTGCATGTAGGATTCTTCTGAGAGTACCTAGGGAAACTAGAATACTTAACCTGCTTAGATTGTTTGTTACCTAACGAGAAAGTTTCTTTCTTAACATTCTTCGGACCACTGTTTGGTTTGACTTCTTTTTGTGCCTTGTGTTCAGATTTGACCTTGTACATCTGTGTTTGCCTAGAAGTCTTTGATTTCATTGTGACATTGGTACTTGTCTTTGGTTTTGGACATGAGGTAGTCTTTGGTGATTGGGTGGTCTTGGGTTTTGAAATAATCTTTGGTAATGGACTGGTCTTTGATTGTGGAATGGTCTTTGGTAATTGGTTGGACTTTAGTTTAGAAACAGTCTTGGGTAATGGATTGGTCTTTGATTGTGGAATGGTCTTTGGTAATTGGTTGGACTTTAGTTTAGAAACAGTCTTGGGTAATGGGTTGGTCTTTGGTCTTTGGGTGGTTTTTGGTCTTTGAGACTTATCGGATGAAGAATGTGATGAGTGTGACTTTGAAATCTTCTTTAGATTTAAATCAAGTTTTTCCTCCTTTTGAACAAAAAGTTTTTCAAATTCAGGGTTAAAATCATGATTTCCTTCCAAATATGTTGACATCTCATCAGTTTCCAACTTCACACTCACTTCACCTTTCTTTATTGGACATGGACTTTTCTTGAATGGAATTGATGCTTTTTCGTTTTCTTTATGAAATTGAAGTGCTATTTTCTGAAATTCGAATTCAACTTTTAAATCATTGAGTTCCTTTAGCACATTTAATCTCATTTCTCTTTCTTTTTCAAACTTTTGTTTGAAAGCATCAATGTCATTCAAGTATGACAGAGTTCCTTCAGAAAGCTTGGTAAAGGTCTCAATTTCAGAAGTGATTGGGAAAAAACAATCATCAACATCATGAACATCATCTAAATCACCTTCAGTTTGTACAGAAACATGCACAACATGACTCTCATTTTGAACAGATGTATTCATGATTTGGTGAACTTGACTTTCAGAACATGCATTTTGTGAAGTTTTCTCATTATGACTCACAGATTTGGTTGGTGGAATTGGAGTGGCCATAACTTCACAAATGGGACAATCGGGGTGGTCACAATCATTTTCATGATTCTTGGGTGGGTCTTTGACATAGTGATTTTGAGATTGCAGATTTTCTATCAAAGATTGCTTCTTCTCAAGAGACTTTTGTAAATCCTCTATCACCTTTTCCAAAACTCTTTGTGGGACATAAGGTCTCAAGTTTTCAGCTTTTGGAATTGGAAAATTTTCCTCTAAAGGTTTTTCTTTAAAACACTCAAGAATTTCAGGGATTATGGCCTCATGAGTTTCTTTTTCGTCCTTTTCTTTCTCAATTTTATGTGAAGGGTGACTGAAAAAATCATATGAGTCGTCCATTAACGAATAGTTAAAATAGACTTTTGCACCCTTTTCTAAAAAATCTTCAGCCTCATAATCACTATTCGTCGGTCTCACGAATTGGTCAGTCATCCCACATCTCAAATAAGATTCCTTGTAAAGAGATGGGATCTCTTCTTGTGCTTTGAGCAAACACTTTGGATTGTTATAACCCAGCCCTGATGTGAATATTGTTTCAGAACTTCTTGGCCTATTTAAAAAGATTTGTTGATATGAACGATTGATCTTATACAACTTTTCTTGATAAGATTTGATTTCAGCTTTCAAGTCATCATTTTCTTTATCAAGTTTTTGTTTAAGAGAATCTTTTATACAACATTCATATTTTAGGTCAGAAATTTTGTTTTCAAATTCTGTCACATCAGGGATAGATTCTTTCATCTTGACATTCAAAGACTCAATGTCTTCAGCCAAAGCATTTGCTCGAAACATTTCATTGGTCTTTTCCACTTGAAGTTGTCGGACAGTCTTGCTTAGTTCAAGAACTTTGGTCTCAAGTTCTTGTTTTTCAAGATGCAGTTTGGAGTTTTGAGTAAAAGAGACTGCAGATTTTTCAGATTTCAAATTCTCAACATCTTTTTGAAGTGAATCAATTTTAATTTGAAAATCTTTTTCTTTGTCCGCCAAATCTTTCTTTAATTGCAAATTCTTTTTACTCATCTCCCTGCAGTCTTTTCTTGCAGTATCAGACATATCCATGTAATATTTTAACACAGATTTTGGAAAAGAAATTACCTCATCCTCGACTTCAGAAGAGCTGTCTTCATCTTCTTCCAACTCCTTTGACTTCTTTATTTTCGTCATGAAGCACACGTTTGCTGCAAGCTCGTCTGTCTCCTCATCTGAAAGATGTAACCACTTGTCATCCTCAGCAAGAAGAGCAATTCCGCTTTCCTCTTGTCTTGCCAGCAACAGTTTGTACTTGTAGTATTCGGAGTTCTTTTGTCGAGGCTTGGTACAGTTGATTGCAAAATGTCCAGTCAAGCCACAGTTATAGCATTTTCTATCAAAGATTGCTTCTTCTCAAGAGACTTTTGTAAATCCTCTATCACCTTTTCCAAAACTCTTTGTGGGACATAAGGTCTCAAGTTTTCAGCTTTTGGAATTGGAAAATTTTCCTCTAAAGGTTTTTCTTTAAAACACTCAAGAATTTCAGGGATTATGGCCTCATGAGTTTCTTTTTCGTCCTTTTCTTTCTCAATTTTATGTGAAGGGTGACTGAAAAAATCATATGAGTCGTCCATTAACGAATAGTTAAAATAGACTTTTGCACCCTTTTCTAAAAAATCTTCAGCCTCATAATCACTATTCGTCGGTCTCACGAATTGGTCAGTCATCCCACATCTCAAATAAGATTCCTTGTAAAGAGATGGGATCTCTTCTTGTGCTTTGAGCAAACACTTTGGATTGTTATAACCCAGCCCTGATGTGAATATTGTTTCAGAACTTCTTGGCCTATTTAAAAAGATTTGTTGATATGAACGATTGATCTTATACAACTTTTCTTGATAAGATTTGATTTCAGCTTTCAAGTCATCATTTTCTTTATCAAGTTTTTGTTTAAGAGAATCTTTTATACAACATTCATATTTTAGGTCAGAAATTTTGTTTTCAAATTCCGTCACATCAGGGATAGATTCTTTCATCTTGACATTCAAAGACTCAATGTCTTCAGCCAAAGCATTTGCTCGAAACATTTCATTGGTCTTTTCCACTTGAAGTTGTCGGACAGTCTTGCTGAGTTCGAGAACTTTGGTTTCAAGTTCTTGTTTCTCAAGATGCAGTTTGGAGTTTTGAGTAAAAGAGACTGCAGATTTTTCAGATTTCAAATTCTCAACATCTTTTTGAAGTGAATCAATTTTAATTTGAAAATCTTTTTCTTTGTCCGCCAAATCTTTCTTTAATTGCAAATTCTTTTTACTCATCTCCCTGCAGTCTTTTCTTGCAGTATCAGACATA